>VZSF01000537.1:314447-544868 GCA_013398295.1 Chionis minor
TTTTTTCTCTTTTTTTTTTTTTTTTTTTTTAACTCGTAGGTGGCTCAAGGCATGAATTAGTTATAATCTCTGCATGTCTCACATCTTTACTTATCAAATGGAGGCACAGCTCTTCCCAAGTGCAGTGGTTTGTAAACACTGCCAATTAGACTTCAGTTCTCCTCCAAGTCTGGAACAGAGCAGAGAGAGAGAGAGAGAGATGCGCTGCATTACAAATGGGACTTACTAAATTACGCACACCAAGACTCTATAAAAGCCTTATCAAACAAAGTCAGTGAGGGGAAAGAAAGAGAGCTAATTATCAGGCAGCACCAGAAAATCAAAAGGAGCAGCCAAATGTATTTTAAAGTCAGATAATTAAGCCATGGTTTAGTAACAGGGGGATTCCTGCCTGCCTGTTCAACTTTTTTAAACCTGAGTTTCAAGGCAAAAAGCAGCGTAAGTTACCTTTAATTATTTCATCCCCTGGTGAAGAAAAAAAAGAAATAAAATCACAGAAGCATTGCTTGAGTGCTTTATAAGAAAAAGACAAACAGATCACAAAGGGCAACCTGCCATCTTGATTGTCTGGCAATTTTTAAGTGAGCGGTTCTGGTAAGTGAGTTGGGAGAATTAGACAAAATGTTTTCTTCTCTGTAGTTCTTTCATCTGAGACAACATTTCTGATACCGGAGAGATTAAAAATAACCCAGTTAGCACATCACTCAATGTATCAAGGTAAACGTGCTCCTAAATCTCTTAAACATTTGAAAATATTCCCAACTATGCATCACTGGCTATCAAAAACTAGGTGTGAATGTAGATATTTTCACTCCACCCTTTCACTCTGGATCCTAAATCCTGCTCATGGGGGTTGGGGAAGTCAGGAGAAGACAGAGGTGAATAAAAAGGAAGAAAAGTCCAGAGAAGAGAGATTGTAGGGAGTATTCCTTCTCTTTAATTTACCCAAACTTTTAATTTCTAACCTGGAAGTGAAAGAATACATCTGACTTATGTATGTACTGTACAACCTGTCTGAACACATGCAGTAAAGCTTTTGCGTTCATGATAATAGCACATATGCAGCAGCTGTGTTTTGTCTGTCTTACAGGACACATACTGTCCTATCTGTCTTGGCAGCACTGTTCACTTTTCTTGTGTATTTCTGCTCTCTTGTCCAGGAGAGTATGTTACTGTCATATGAGTCTAGGAAAGATCTGTTCATTGCACACCCTGTAGATTTGCAGCCTAAAGTGTCATAACAAATACTTAGATAGAAACATGTATCTCCACCCTTTTATTTCAAACAGCTTTTCTGTGTTCTCTTTTCTTTCCCACCTCCCTGAGTTTCTGCACTTTCTGAGACACCAACCTCTACCTCTCCATACCCAACCTAGTTCAGGACAGAAAGTGTCAAGCGTGGATACTGCTGACACTTCTGAAAGCTGTGCATTGCAACAAAAGCCCGTTGAAAACACAGTTTTAAAATCAGCACTCAGAACCTGAGTTTGTGCTGCTTTCCACATTGGTTTTCGAAATTGTCGAAGAGCACTTAGCAAGCGGCTTTTCTACATTAAAAAAAATGTATTGGCAGGAGGCATAGAAATGACTAGATATTGGTAAGAGAATCTCTAGAGTTGTGTTGAGGTAGCAGTTTAGCATCAAATTGTGTTTATTTTTCCCTTCTAGAGGGTATTCTCATGCATAGCTGAAAATATTTAGAAATGTGTTTGCATTGTAATATGCAGAATAAAACAAGCCAGAACTCCATTATAGTTGTGACACAGAGCGTCATATTAATGAATTCCAAAAGTGTACAGAAGGTGGAGGATAACCTGTGATATGAATAAGAATATAAATATGATTTTGTTTTCACGGTAACCACACCAGAACTCTAGACATGCTGAAAATGAGAAGCAGTCATAAAAGTGATTTTAACATCTGCTTTGTATAAAAGGGAGTTTTAATGATATACCTTGTAACCTCAAGAAAATAGTGTAAAATGTGAAGGTGGCTGGGGTGGGGGATTTCTTAGCGTAGGAGAAATCTTCGTCCTTCATTACACATGGATAACTGGCTATAATAAAAATAATTTTAGATTTTTATCACTGATAACTAAATTCTGTCCTCAGCCATGCCAGCTTCAGGACGTCACTTCATAAATGAAACCAAAAGAAATACATTAAAAAACCCAAATAATAAAAAATCTTCAGTTCTCGCTGTGGTCTCATTACAGAGTGCAATTCTCAGTAAAGACAGCTGTCTCCAGCTAAATATGTCTCGTACTGTGTTAAGGAGTTATGTGGAGAATTAAAAGTAGAATTCTAATTCTATCCATTCTCTGTCACTGATTTGTTGCCAGCTCTATGGCAAAGCACTTAACTGCACAAAAGGTCGGGGGGGGATACCCAGGTAAAGTTGCAGTCTGCCAATACAAAGCCTCTCTGTCATCTCAAGTGGGCCTTAAATGAGAATGTGTAGAAGTAGTTCCTAGCACAACAGACCTGTCCAGCCTGAAAAGTGGTGTCTTCTACATGTGACATCAGAATTTTTTGTTGCTTTGGGATCAAAGAGTGAATCTTGTCAACAATGAAAAATGTCAAGATGAAGAATCCATGTCTAGTGTTCAACCAGTCTCACAATATTATTTTTTTTTATATTTAAATTCTCTATTCTCTCTGTTCTCTATTTAAGTTTGTGCCCATTGTCTTAGGACAAGAGGAAATGGACTCAAGTTCCACCAGGGGAGGTTTAGATTCGCCGTTAGGAAAAATGTCTTCCCTGAAAGGCTTATGAAACATTGGAACAGGCTGCCCAGGGAAGTGGTGGAGTTGCTACGCCTGGAGGTACTTAAAAGACAGTTAGATGTGGTGGTGAGGGACATGGTTTAGCTGTGGACTTGGCAGTATTAGGTTAATGGTTGGAACTGATGATCTTAAGGTCTTTCCCAACCTAAGTGATTCTATGATTCTATAATTCCTGTTCTATCTCTTAAAATAAAATTTGAAAAATGAATTCCCAGATTTACCCCCGAAAATAACTGATTCCAAGTAAAATAGGAGCAATACTGTATGCTGAAGACATACAATGAATTTCTAGCAGTCTGGACTACCACTTTGATGAATATCCTTTTATTGGACTTTTTGTCTACTTTCTGAAGTTTTTTTTCGTTTCTTTTTCTTCTTTTTTTTTTTTTTTTATGTGCAGATTATAAAAGAAGGGCAAACTTGTCTCTGATCTCTGTCTTCCTTTCCTCAAAGAAAAAAACCAAATATTTCCTGAGTTTAAATGAACTAAATAGTCTTAAATATAAAGAATTTTACTTCTGCCAAGACGATTTTAACTACAGAGTAAAGTTACTTAACTGACAAGACAAATGTTGTAGACAAAGGCAGGGAAAGTTCAATGTAAAGAGGAGGTTGTAGCAGCCAAAGGGGTTTGGTAAAGTGCTGTAGGAAACAGGTTACAGGGATTGGTTCCAGAGAATTTTCTTTTTTTGTCTGAATTCACTTTAGTTGACACTCCTGAATCTGGCCTTGCTTTCCAACCCCACAAGCAAGACCATAGTTGTGTTTACACCTCTGTGAGATTTGTGCTCCATCTCCAAGATTAATATCACAAGATTTGTATCCAGATTTTGCATAAAGAAACCATTTGCATGGCACAAGAATTTCTGGAACTAATAATCTATATTTTCCTCCTTTGTTATCCTCCTCCCTCTCCACTTCTATCTCCACATCACGCTGCTGAGGGATCTACATGATGGTCTTCTAAAGGTGTTGCTGATGAACTGTACACCAATAACACACACTTTCAAGAGGAAAAGAGAAGGGGTTGCGAGAAGACACAAAGAGAGACCCAAGTTAACTGCTAAACATGGGTTCAGATGCTGTGAAATTACTATTTTTATCATTTTTAGTCATTATCTTTACTTTAAGGACAGCTATGGTGAGGACAGGAGGAAAAAGCAAGGGCAATTGGTAAGTATTTTCACTGTCTAGGCTTTAGCTCAAGCAGGGGAGGTAGAAGGCAGACCTGGAATTGTTCAAGGCCGGATTGGATGGAGCTTTGAGCAATCTGGTCTAGTAGGAGGTGTCCTTGCCCATGGTAGGGGGGTTGGAATTAGATGATTTTTTAAGGTCCCTTCCAACCTAAACCATTCTATGATTCTATGAAATGTAACATTGCCCATTGACCCAATGGCTTCCCTAAATCTCTCCAAAATAATGTATACAGCAGAAATTTTAGTTTGCAACACTGTTGCAGAGCACGTACTGAGCTTTCATGACACAGTGCTATGTACAAGCAGTTCCATCCACTGGCATTAGGAAAAATACCCACAAAGAAGAAGAAAAAAAGCCCTACAAACAAACAAACAAACAAAAACCAGCTGGGAAACCCTTACAACACAGCAAAGGTTACTTGCCTGATTGTTTCTCATATAAATAAAGCCAGAAAAGGAGAAACTCCTGCTTAAACCTGAAATCTTGTCTGTTTTTAGCACTACTTCAAGGGGCACATCTCTGGTTTTAACTCCTGCCCCCACATTCCTGGAGGGTGAGCTCTCCCTTGTTGGGTTCAGGTTTTAAGCAGTGCAGAGACGCAAGTATTAAGCAATTTTTAAAGTTTAAGAATGGGTTGAAGTACCTGTGTAGTCATAATCCCAGTGAAAATCCCTATGCTGGAAATGATGACTATCTCTGCTCCAGCTAAAGCACAAAGGCTTTGTAACAGTGCAGCAACTTCTGTTATCAGCTTTGACAGGAACTCAGCTCCTACTTTTTGTGCACGCTCACCATCTTCCCAGAGGGATTCACAATTTAAAAAATTCACCACTGAGTTGGACTATTTTGCACTACATGATAACACAATATCTACAAGATGGAGCCACCAGCTAGATGAAGGCATCCAACCCTCCATTTCAAAGTGTAAATAACAATTCAGAGCTACAAGAAACAAAAGAGCTACATGTGGGAAAACAATATTCAAAGAGCTAGCATAAAAATAATGAACGCAGGGGAAATGAAATTAGAAGCTAAAGGAAAACCAGAGGGAAATATAGCAAGGAACTATAAAAGGAATAGGAGATCACAGTTAAAATAAAATGGCAATTTAAAAATAGTTTAAAGCTCCTAGAAAATTGTGGGAGAAAAAGATGATGGCGGTAGGAAAAAAAAAAAAAGTGACAACACAAAGTAGGAGCTATAGGCATAAAATTAATGTATTAAAAACAATTATATCCTTACACTCTACATGGAAAGGAGAGCCTTTTCACAAGTGGTAACACATAGAGAATTTCCCCATAGTATCTCTGCTGGGGTTGTGGACCAAAACCTTCATTCTGCATGTAATTTTAAGTGGTATAATGAAGTTGCAAGGCATGGTTTAAAACTCCTGCCAGCTCGTATGAATATGTCCTAGACCACATTGCCTATCCCTGCTGCATGGTCTAATACATGGGAAAACTGCATTTTTAAGAGACTAGTATCTGAGTTTATGAAAATATTTACTTTATAGCAAGCTATGTATGCAGGTTTCAAGGTCTCAGTGTTTTCGAGCTTGCCACCTGCAGGGATGAGGAGGAGCAAAACCCAGGCACTTGACCCAAGCTGGCCAACAGGATTATTTCATACCTGAACAGCACATTCAATAGAAATTAGAAGGTTTGCCAAGGAGTTCTCTCTCTTCTATGATAGCTGTAATCCTGAGAACTTCCTGAGAATTTTCAATGTTTAGTAATGATTGATTTGGTTTGGTAGAAATAACACGTAAGAGCAACTTTGAGTGAGCTAGGTAGATGCAGCACTCAGCTGGGATGAGGGATTCCTGGAACCTAGTCTGTAACAACCAGTTGTACATTTATATGTAAATGGTCATTGTCATAATTATTGTGCACTTTAACTGCAGCATTATTGTCATCATTTCTTCGTCTGGTCAAATTTTAAAAGTCAAAACAGGCCATGCTCCAGTTTTGACAGAGACATTGCCAGTGTTGTGACACTTCCTGGTAGCACTAAGTAACACAGATGAAAAGCAGAGAGGTGAAGAACTGAAAACACACATCTATCTTTTGCTTTTCTTCTTTTCTATCTTCCTTGCTGCAGATGTTCCTTTTTGTGTCGCATTTATGCAAGTCCCTACATGAATGTTTATGCAAGGGAGCTCAGGTATCTCCCCCTGGATTTGCTCTTTGCAGAGCTAGAAACTCTCCTTCCAGGTGAATGGAAACAGCTTTGGCAAGATGCTCTTTCTCAAGTGAGAAATCTGGAAACTTTTTCTGTCCAATAAGTACTTGTACAGACTAGTACTAAATACTAAGTACTTCTTAGTCTGTACGAATGTAAGACTCCTGATTGAAGGGCTGGTCCAATATCTCTTGAAGGCAGGAGCTCAAGTGCTGAATTCAAATTTCAAGAGAGACAGAGTCTCTTCTGAGTATTGTCAAAGTAGTTTCACACACCTTTCTGAGTTTAGGAGCAGGTAAAACTTACGTGGCAAATACCATAACAGATGCCTTTACATTTATTGCACTTTTGGAAAGCTCTGTTTGAACTGAGATGATAAAATGACAGAAATGGATTTTATAAGATATTTGACATTCAATACCAGGGCTGTTGCTCTAAACAGTATGGAAGAAATCTGGGAAGATGGCTATGTTCATTGAGCAGTTTTCCACTAAGAATGCTGCAGGGTCAAGAATTCTAAGGGAGAATGTAGAATTTATGTCCTGGATTAGGTATGGCCTTCCTTGTCATAAAAAAAAAAAACCTAAATAAACTACATCATCATAGTCTTCCAAGCTCATAATCTTATTAGACACCATTGACAGTCAACAACCAAAAATGAAGTGACTGAGAACTGGCTAGAGAATCGGACCACATGGAAAACATAATCTGTTAAAAAGTGACAGGTCAGATTGATAAGAAAGTTTCAGAAACCTGTCGGACATACCAAAGCTAAACTCAATATATTCAAATTAATCTTTACCAGTGATCACTGCTTGATAGCTTCTATGACCATGACTCACTGACTCAGGAGTCATGTTGCTTTAAATGCTGTCTGTGTCTTCCTTGCATTTGTCACTTTGACAACGATTTAGATTACATTAAGTATGAATTAATATACAAGAAGTCCAGGAAATCATTAGGCAAGAAGTGTTTCTGGTGTACAGGATTAATTTAAAGAGCAGCAGTGTATGTGCCAATATAATTAACAAAGTAATGCCATAACGCCAGTTAGTACTTTCCTCGAGTGAGAATTTTATGCTGCTGCATTTCAGCGTGGAAAAACTAATTTACTGCGTGTCTGCAACAAGCAACAATAAAGCTCATGTTTGTTTACAAATAAATCTTCCAAGGAAATTAAATGCTTGGGAAATTGCAGGTAATGCTCTTCCATTGTTGAGTGCACATTGAGGGCTGTGATTTAGAGATTAGCATGGCCTTGCAAAAATAGCACACAGAGTGGAGCAAGAGTTAATCAGCTATAACAATAATTGAGGCATCATCTCTGCAGCGGGGCTTGAGGTAGTATAAGATTGTTAGAAAATACTGAATGGTCATTGCTCTCTAGTAGTAGTCATAAGTGGTTTGTCCGTGACACGGTTCAGTAGGTAATGCTGGAAATATGGGGCAAAACATGATTGCATGAACTTCTGGGATTTTGTCTCTCATTTAGGCGAGCACCTTGACAAATATCCTCCCTAAAATAAGAGGATAGCAAAGCCTTTCACATATAGACCAGCAGAGAGAGTCTGCTTTCCCCAGAGGTTTAAGGACGTTCTTTTCTCAATACAGGAGCCAAAATTCCCCCTGTGGTATATGATAAAGCTCTCCAGAAATGCTCTTGCTGACCAGGGAGATATCAAGAGACAGTCAGAATCAAGGACTCAGGAGTGCGGGTTGGCATTTGTGGATCTTAGGGACTGACAACCTTAAGTCCTGTATCACAGAGTCATAGAATCGTTTTGGTCAGAAAAGACCTTTAAGATCATCAAGTCCAACCGTTAACTTAACACTGCCAAGTTAACACTAAACCATGTCCCTCAGCACCACATCTGCCTGGGTTTTAAATTCCTCCAAGGATGGCAATTCCACCACTTCACTGGGCAGCCTGCTCCAATGTTTGATAACCCCTGTGGTGAAGAAATTTTCCCCAATATTCAACCTAAATCTCTCCTGGTGAAACTTCAGGCCGTTTGCTCTTGTCCTATCACTTGTTACTTCGGACAAGACACCAACCCTCCCTTTCCACAACCTCCTTTCAGGTAGGTGTAGGGAGTGATAATGTCTCCCCTTGGTCTTCTCTTCTCCTGGCTGAACAACCCCAGTTCCCTCAGCCGTTCCTCATAAGACTTGTGCTCTAGACCCTTCACCAGCTTCGTTGCCCTTCTCTGAAAAACACAGTTTGTTCTTTTGAAAAGCTGAGGTCCTTTTTAAGGACAGTAGGTTGTGATGTTAGTTCTTATTCCTTTGCTAGGGTGAGTTTCTGGATACTACATTCAGCAGTTACTGGGGAAAAAACAAACAAAACAACAAAACAAAACAAAACAAAACAAAACAAAACAAAACAAAAAAACACAAAAAAAGAAAGGTTCCTTGCCCAGTGCCTGACGTGTAATATTCTCCTCTAGAATAGACGAGCACAAAGCAAAGTCACACTTCTGTTTGGAGTTTTTCTCCCTGTCTCTCTCATAAAAACACATTTTTATTTCTTTGTTGCACAGTGAAGAAATACTTTTTTTTTCAAGTGGGGATTAACAAACTCTTTTGGATCAAACTCTTATCTCTCCCTGAGTGCTCCAACTTTCAGACCAGCTTATAAGAAGCAATTTTTTCTCTCTGCATGGATTAAATGGATGAGAACCACAAATATACTTTACAAAATATCTCATCCTGTTGTTACCTGTTACCTGTTTTGAAAATGCACAACTGAAAAACTTAAGTGAAAGAAAACCTTCTTCCTGGGATGTAATTTTGCCCAGGTATTCGACATGGGGTACATACAGCTGAGAAAATCCCAGGAAATCTTAGGAAATCCTAGGAAATTCCTTCCATGATATTACCACAAGCAACATCCTAAAAAAAGCCACCCAAAAAATCCCCAGTTCACGCCCTTCTTACATTGTCTTAATAGAATCTTTCATCTAAAAATAAAATAATCAGCCTAATCTTTTTGTCCCTTAATCTTTCCTCTGTGATTGGTTTCACACACTCCCATCCTCAAGGGTTCACAGGAGCTGCTCTACCCTCTCTTACCTTTTGCATTTCACACAGACAGCTGCTTCCCAGTTTAATAGCCCATCTTGTGGATTTTGTTGCCGAGATGTGTTACTTTTTTATCCTGATGTTAATGCCAATACTGTGGTGGATTTATGGAACAGGCAGCAGACAGCAAATTTCCCTTGGCAATTAGAGGGCCAAGATGTTTTCCATGCCCTCAATTCCTGTAACTCTGTGCTATTAATCCACAGGATGACTTGAGCTACCATAAGCTTAAAAAGACATGCAGGCATTTTAGGACATTTGAACATTTTGGGTGCAACAGTTTTCTCATGATTTTCAAAGGCTATTTCCACCTTAGAAAAGCAATGCTTAAAATAAAGATCTTTTATTTATTTATTTATTTTTAATTAAAGCCTGAAGGGCAACATCTGCTTCTAGTTGGTGCAGGCCCACTGAACTGTAATTGAAGTGAACAATGAATTTTTACTGGAACTTGGGTTAGCTTGACCAAGAGCTATCTCAGGGCCCTATCATCACAGCATCTGATCACTTCAAAATTTTTAATGTCTTTATTCTCACAGTACCCATCTGAAGTAGTACAGCATTTGTATCCCTCTTTGGCACTTTCCATGAATGGAAAGGCAACAGAGGAAGAAACCTGCATAACATACGCAGCTTATGGATTGCTGATGCTCCAGAGTGAAACCAAACCTTTGTGTTAAAAACATATACAAAGCACAGGAAGAGATAAGTGCCCCAAATGAGATTTTCAGAATTGACCTTCTGAAATTGGAGCTGCCAGTAGGAAATACTGAAAGCAGGGCAAAGTACACTTTAAAGCCTGCTCTTCTCTGGACTGCTTTGCTCCAAAATTTATAAACCATAGCCCAAAGGTCTCTCTTAAAAGGCAGTCCTACCCTTTCACTCACTTTGGAAAATACAGTTAATTCTGACATTGAGCAAGTTCACATCTCTCACCTCCCTGTTCCTTTTTAGCAATCTGAAGTAGGAGTGTTTCCAGGATTTTTTTTTTTTTTAAGAATTATCTTCCCAGGAAAAAGAAGGGAAATTTTATCAGGAAAGATGGAGAAAAAGAAAAGGAATAAAGCAGAAGAACTGTTTGGATGAAGACTTTCACCTGAGCTAGGCTGGATCACGTGGGCAAAAATGGCTCAATTATCCATAAAATGGATTTAAATTCCAAAAAGTCCTTAATTCATCAACTTCAAAAGATAAATTTCCCTCCCACAAAGATGGAAAGCCACCTGTCTTCCAGTGAAACTTCGATTATTTCCTATACATGTTCAGCTGGAAGGATGAAGAATGTCTCCCTCATCCCTCAGAATAGCTAGCACCTGATTTTTGGAACAAATAATCTAAATCTTAAAACATTTAGATTACCTTGGTAAGGGAAATTAAATGCATCTGGCTCTTTCACATCTTGTGTGAATATCCTCTTCCCATACAAAAGGCCCAGCTTCTTCACCCACACTTAAGACAAAATACCATGGACATTACTATACCTGGTGAGAATTCAGTCTGAGCGGGCTTTTTCCTGAACTGAGCTACTGACTTCATGGGTGGATGGCTGTCTGGTCTCTAGTGTTAGACAACAGGCACGGAATAAGCAAGTGGATCCTCTGCTGTACATCTGGGAGTTCAGAGAAGAAGAGAAGTGTCTAGGAAGCTTAGTACTCTGACTCTCATCTCTGTGGAATGAATTTGCCAAGAGAAATTTCTTGGCTAAGAAACTTTGAAGTTTGGTGGATTAAAGTCATTTAAGATAAGGTCGAGGGAACTCATCCTCTCTCTCTACTCTGTCCTGGTGAGGCTACATCTGGAGTCCTGTGTCTGGTTCTGGCATCCCTGGTTCAAGAAGGACACGGAACTGCTGGAGAGGTGACAACAAAGGGCTACGAAGATGATTAGGGTATTGGAACATCTTTCTTATAAGGAAAAGCTGCGGGACTTGGGTCTTTTTAGTCTGTAGAAAAGAAGACAGGGAGGATCTTATCAATGCAACAAATACTTAAAGGGAGGGTGCTGGGAGGAGGGGGCCAGTCTTTTTTCAGCGGTGCCCATTGATAGTACAGGAGGAAACGGGCACAAACTTGACCATAGAAAGTTCCATCTCAACATGAGGAGGAACTTTTTTCCTTTGAGGGTGTCAGAGCACTGGAAGAGGCTGTCCAGAGAGGTGGTGGAGTCTCCGACTCTGGAGACATTCCAAACCCACCTGGACGCCATCCTGTGCAACCTGCTGTAGGTGGACCTGCTCTGGCAGGGGGTTGGACTAGATGATCTCCAGAGGTCCCTTCCAACCCCTGTGAGTCTATGTTTCTGTGATAAGCTTAGGTACCTGAACCCTTCTTCAGCTCTTGCCCCAAGTCCCAGTGCAACCAGGAGTTAGCAGGTTGCAGGTTGCCAGGCTGGCAAATTGTCTCCTAAATGACTTACCCAAGGACACAGAAGTTTGTAGTGGAGGAAAATCCCATTCTCTGAAGCACATATGTGTCATTTTACCCACTGAGCCAGCCTTCCTACAACCTTAAAAGGAAATTGAATTAGCACATGGAATGGTTCCTTAAAATAACTGCTCTTTTGCAAGGAGACTGAATTCCCTCTTGCAGCAAGTCAGCATCCACTCAATGTCACCTCCCTCTGGTTCTCTTGTGGTTCAAATGATAGTGCTATTCCTGGAAGAAATGTCTTGCCATGAAAGCACAAGTTCCTATCCCACACAGTGTTGAAGACTCTTGTGGAATAACTCTTAACTATTAGTTACATCTGTTCTAAGCATTTAAGAGAAAGCTATAGATATTTATAGTATGTACGGGATAACAGATGGTACATACAAATTCTTCAGTGGTTTCTATTGTGGCTCTGTGATGCTGCTTTACCTGTGTATTGTAATTAATGCAGAAATCACCATTGTAGCAGCTTCATGGTTACAGTGCCAACATTGATGGAGCTTTCTTAAGGAAGTATAAAAAAATTAATCTCATGCCCTTTTTAAAACAGACGATCCTATTTAATAAACCGAGAGACGGCAGAGCTCTGCCTGGGATTAAATCTAAGGCTATGGTTATATTTGCTGTTTTTCTCTCTCCTTTTTCCAAAAAACATTGGCAAGTCCAGGGAGGAAAAGTCTCATGATGTTTCTGTCTATTACCAGTGAGAAAGGAGAATCCCATTTATTATGGAAATATATCTCATTTAATACACCTGGAATTTCTTGCTAATGTTTCAAATTAGGTAGATTAGGAAGCATTAAAAAAAAAAAAATGAAACAAGGTGAAGGAAAGAAATAAAGTCAAAGAATAAATGCTGTGGACAGGAAATTACACTAAACGTTGCCTTTTAAACCTTGCTGGTTTTGCTGTACAAAACTAAAATGCATCTAACATACACTATTTTAGCAACTCCTTCATCCCATAATCCCAATCACTAGATCCCTTTGGCAGCTTCTGTGTTCCCTTTCCCTCTTTTAAATAGTCAGTCTCACAAATCCCCCCAAAACAATGGAAAAAATGTTATTTTCTGTCTCTCTGACCCAAGCTGGGTATGATTGCATTGTCTAGACTGATTTTACGAAGAAGTAGGTTCAGGCATACGTTGCACACAATTTCTGCACTCCTATTACTTGTGGGGTGACAGCAGGTCAGCTGGGACTTGCTGTATCAGATCAACTACAAACCTCCTTTCTTTGTATTAAAAGAAATGACTGCATGACTCTCCTCAGACAGACTTCCTGCTTACATGACATTGCCTCCAAAACACGTGGCCTTCACAGAGACAACAGTACCCCAAGCAGCATTGCTTGTCCATGAACACTTAAGTGAAAGAGTGGTCCAAAATTTTCTTCTAACCTTCCCAAAACGTTGCCTTGAGCAGGCGTTTGAGTTCACAGTGTGGAAGCAAATCACACTGAGGTTTCAATTGTGTTTTAAGCACATTTAAAGGAAGCAAAGTAAACTACACCATCTATTTGTAAAGGCCATGTTGAATGTTCTATGGCTGGATTGGATCAGTGGAAGCTACAGTGTTCTGTGCTACGTCCTAGGTGCCTCCCTCACAGGAGATGACACTCACCTACACATCCAGAGTCTTCTGTTCGCCAGGCTGAACAACCCCAACTCCCTCAGCCTGTCTTCATAGCAGAGGTGCTCTAATAGAACCTTTCTTCCTCATGCTGTGTTTGAACAGATGAAAACAAACTTTTTCCTAACACAAATGAAACAAATACAACTGCAGAGCTCTCAGTAAAGTTGAACTGAAGCTTTTACGTGATAAAAATGTCTAAAGCAACCCTTTTAGACTAGTAGATCTATGTTTTGATACCCATGAATAAAAGAAATGTATTTTTTGCCTAGTGTACACATATCTCTTCAAGGTCACCCTGTACAGTGGTCATTTGCTTGCTTCATGGTACAGGCATAGGATATATGAGGATGAGAACAGTATTTTAATCAGAATAATGTTCCTACCCATCAGGATTCTGGTCTTACACAGACATAATTGGCTTGGGTAGCTGAGTTTCTCAAGTGAGTAACACCTGTTATTACCAAAAAAAATTAATGTAAGAGAGTACTTGCAGTTTTATTAATTATTTACAATTCATAATTGCTCTTATTACAACCTTTCTTTTTTGTTACAGCAACACAGATATTCACAGCATGCACAAAAATTAGATTTTAGCCATTTCTAAGATGTTGATGATGCAAAGCAATATGCTGTCTTCTGAGATGCTGGTGAGTTTATTCTTTGTTTCCTCACTATATTGCTGCAAAACCTAGCACTGGCTCTCTCCTTGGGAAAATTACCATGAAGCAAGAGAATTAAGGAATCCTTAATTCTAGGAATTAAGACTAGACTTTAGCATACACATGGAATTAATAACACCCTAAAAGTTCATCCGAATTTCATGCTCTTTGTTTATTACTGTTGCAGGAATTGTGCACTGAGTATTGCTTAAGCCCACCTACAATGTTCACACAATAAAATTCATGCCTCTAGTCATGCTGAACCTGTATGAGGAGTCACGTTCTGTAAAATCAGTGTTCAAACAGGGTACACCTCGAGTAGACAAGTTCATGGCGCTGTTTCTTCTTGCAGTGGGTAAATTCTGCTTTTGACCTCTGTGGTCTCACAGAAGGCTTCTGGGGGGGTGCAGGAGTTCCTGTAAAAGGAGCTCATGAAACATCTCTGCTCCTACCTGCTGCTTTGCAGATAGTTTATCCCATGGCATGAACCCCTTGGAGGCACCTTACTGCTTGCAAGCTCCACTTCTTAATTTATCTTCAGTACTTCCTAGATCAATAGTAATGAGCTTAAGAAGTTGTCAGCAAAAGAAACAAGCAAACTGTGTTTCTGTATTACTGCCAAGATAAAATGGTGATGTGCACGTTAAGAAAAAAAATCTAGGTAGATATATAGAGGGAATTAAATACATAATTTAAGAGAAAACATTCCTAGAGAAAAAAGCACTGAGACTGAGTGCTCGTTATTTCTAGTTCATTAAAAAGTAATTGTTACATTTTATTCTTCTTATAGCTGAAGCTTTTAAAGCACTTTACAAGCATTAGCAAATTAACTTTCCCAGCATTCCAGGCAGAAAGTTAAGACTTATCCTCTGCACTATATTTGTGTAGAAAGAGACTGTAGACTCTTTCTTGGAACTCTTATTTGTACAAAAAGCTCCATATATATCAATGGAAATCACTATATAGAGAATCATAGAATCCTTTAGGTTGGAAAAGGCCTTTAAGATCATTGACTCCAATCGTTAATCTAGCACTGACAAAACCACCACTAAACCATGTCCCTTAACACCACATCTACCCAGCTTTTGAATACCTGCAGGGATAGTGACTCAACCACTTCCCTGGGCAGCCTGTTCCAATGCTTGGCAACCCTTTTGGTGAAGAAATTTTTCATAAGATCCAATCTAAACTTCTCCTGGTGCAACTTGAGGGCATTTCTTCTCATTCTATTGCTTGTTACTTGGGAGAAGAGATTGACCCCACCTCGCTACAACCTCCTTTCAGGTAGTTGTAGAGAGTGACAAGGTCTCCCCTGAGCTTCCTTTTCTACAGACTGAACAATCCCAGTTCCCTCTGCCGCTCCTCATAAGACTTGTGCTCTAGACCCCTCACCAGCTTCATTGCCCTTCTCTGCACGTGCTCCAGCACCTTAATGTCTTTCTTGTACTGAGGGGCCCCAAACTGAACACAGTATTAGAGGTGGGGTCTCACCAGTGCTGAGTACAAAGAGAAAATCACTTACCTAGTTGAAATATTGCTATCTCTGTTACTAACCAAGATGTCATAACACTTGTTTTTTAATCTCCCTCTACTGGGAAGATAATTTTTGCAATAGTTTTTAAAGTGAAGAGAACTGAAGCACATAAGACATATTAAACTTTTGTTTCCATTTGTCTGAAGATTCAGCTATCTATCACTCATATTTAAAGATCATTCTCTAAGTTGTGAGATATAGTAACGTCTTTTTGTTTTTATTTTACTTCCTTAGAAGTAGAATTTCTGTTGGGGATAATTTTTTTTCTTCATTTTTTTCTGGAAAATTTTGGCTTTGGTTAACTTTATATGTGTGCAAAAAATGATGTAGAGCTATCAGCCACCGTTGCCAGAAATTGTAGAATAATTAAATATTTTGTTTCTTGAAAAAACTTCTCAGGGTTTCCCAACAAGTTACTGAAAAATTACAAAAAATAAATTGACATATGACAGGGAAAACTTGTATTTTATTGAAATTTCAATTTTCTGTCAAAGTTCAGACATCAATTATTTAACTAAGTCTGTCAAGGATATCGGTCAGTCTTGGCACAAGTATAGGTTGTGCACGACTTCATTGAGCTCAAGACCTTGTTTAGTAGTTAAGTAGTTAAGTAGACTTCTCATTTGTAATACTATACTTTTAAATGCAGAATCAAACTTTCACATGTTTAAGCAAAGATAATCTGAAAAAATGAATTCCTATTTCTATTCTCCAGCTCCAAGCAGCAGGGGAGAATTCCTCATCTTCAGCATCCCTTTAGGTATTAAAAGTAAATAAGAAATAAATAAGATGCCCTGCGAAGCTAACCTGAACAAAGATTTTTTTTTTTATGATACTTATTATTAACCAAACAAGTCTGCCATTGGGGAAGATACTATCTATGAATAATGAAAGGTCTCCTTTTGTATTCAATTTCTAGATGCCTTGTGATTAAATGGAAGTTGTTCATGAAATAATAATAAAAAAACGCTGACACTGTAAATCAACCGGAACCAATCTTCTGCTTTCCCAGGCATTACTGTAAGAAAATTAATTCTCTGCACCCAGGAACAAACCCTCTATCTCAAAGTAAATTGTTAAACTGTGTTTCAGCTCCTGTGTAATGAGGAATAATGGTTCCCATTCTTTCACGTGAGTGGCAGAAGCAGGACTGATAAGTTACCGTTGTCTGTTGGTGAGAGGTGTGCTTTGTATTGTCCCCAGCTTGTACTTCTTTGCCATATGAACTCTCATAAAGTAAAGCACCATCTTTATTCCTGGCCTTTTTTGAGAGCACTTGACCTTCATCAACCTCTGCAAATCCCTTGGCCATAACACAAGCAAGAGTTCTGCGATGGCCACATCACAGAAGAGGCCTTCTGTCTTGGACATCAAGACCTGGTGAAAAGGTACGACCCCAGAGGAACAGCAAGGTGTTGCTACCTCCTTCCCACTGTATGCCATGCGACACCCACACAAAGATGCATTGGACAGGCAAATTAAAACATCTGCTGACCTGTAACCTTGTCCCTGTGTTCATGGGGCTGGGGAAAGAATATGGCACTATGCTGCCAATCCTGGCTGACCTGAGATAGAAAAGTGAGTGCTGTATTCAGTGCTGGTGGTCTTACAACTTTATGCTGATTTCTAGCACTTATATGCATGAGTATTAAGGCAGATGCTGATGGATCAAGTTTAACTGTATCTCCTCTTCAACGTTATCCCCACCACAATGTTTGCAGCCCACACGATGTGGGACACTGAACAAAGGAACTTGGCTGATTCTTCAGGTGAAGTTACATGAGCCCCTGTGGCATGTGCTCACTTCATCCTTTTCATCTAAAAATTTAGGAAAAATGATCAAATTTTGCCTAACACAATTTATTCTTTACAAACTGAGGTAGCTTTCTGTCTCTATACATCTGTTCTTCAGAAGGCTATTTGAGCAATCAAAAATAGAGGACTTTCATTATTCTAGAAATGAAAGCTTAGTGTCTGAGGAACATACGGTAACAAAATCTATGGGAAACCCATGAATTCTAAATAAGATTGAGATTGTAAATCTTCACTAAACCACTCACTTTGCTAGTAAATTCCAGCATGAGCACAGGGAGTTTGGACTGGGTCTTTATGTTTTAGTTTCTTTGTAATATGGTAAAGTACATTTATGGGACTTCTTAAATCCACAAAGGCCTTGTATGTAGTAAAGAAACTGCTGTAAAACTTCAAGGCATATTTCCTACTACCTTTTGCCACTGTTTTTCAACCCATTTTGGTTTACTGATTCTTGAATATTTTCCACTAGAGTTCATTTCCCTTTAAGGATGTCTTGCATATAGGTTGTCACACAACAAAGTGCAAACTGAAACTCAAAATATTCTGCACTTTTTTAATGTTATCTCTGTAGTTGCATTTAGATATGAGCTCTTAGAAGCCATCAGCCAAAGTCTGCAAAAAATGTTTACAAACCACTGCTAAACTGACAATTTTTTTTTTGTTGAAAAGAACTGGATATTCATAGTTTTATTGTTGTTTTTATATGTGAATTAAAAAAACAATATCATATTATTATAAACCTACTAAAGGCCAATTGTTCTTATAGGAGCATCAAAAAAAGGGAAAAAAGTAACCTTTCAAAATAATTCATATGTAGACTGAAATAACACAAGTTCCCTGTAGTTTATGAGACTCACCAAGCTACAGACTATGCTGCAGAAGTGATTGAGCTACTGTACTCAGCTTTGGTGGAGCCTCACCTAAGTACTGAGTGCAGGCTTGGGCTCCACAATATAAGAAAGACAGGCAACAAAGATGGCGAAAGGACTAGACAACATGACTTATGAGGCTTGTTCACCTTAGAGAAGAAGAGACTGAGAGGTCAAGTCATTGCTGTCTACAGTTTTCTCATGAAGGGCAGCAGAGAAGGAGGTGCTGATCTCTTCAGTCATAGGATGTGAGGGAATGCCTTAAAGGTGCATCAGGGATGTTGGTTGGATATTAGGAAAAATGTCTTCAGTGAGAGCTTGGTCAAGACCTGGAACAAGCTCCACGGGAAAGTGGTCATGACCTCAAGCCTGTCGGTATTCAAGAAGTGTTTGGGTAATGCTCTTAGATGTATGGTTTAACTTTTAGGCTGCCTGTGTGATGTCAGGAGTTAGACTCAATGATCCTCATGGGTCTCTTCCAATTCAGGATATTCTATGAAAAATTGTACGAGATTTTAATCCTAAGTGGCTACATGTGTTTCTGTTGTAAAATGGTAATTCTAGTGTGTTCTTTGAAACCTTTGGCATTTTGTCGCACAATATATCAGCTGGACAGAGCTCTCTTGCAAATCAGGATATTAGTAGGCGTGCACAACAACTTCTTACCAAAGTCTTCCATTCACTCATGAAAATAGTGCAGGATCACAGCTGTAATTCTACCCAATGCTGGCATCAAAATAAGCAAAGCCAGCAGCAGATTGGAGCTGAGAGACAACTGAGAACAGCTTTTTAAATACATCTGTGCTATAATTTGTCTCGCTTTCCATTTGAAGTCAAATCAGCCCTGGCTCTGACCTTAGCATCTCCATCTGGGGATTTAGATCATAGACAGATGAAGTGGTTGCACAAAGCTAGGGCTCTAACAGCTTGAACAGAAATTGTGACAGAAATTAGACCTGAGCTTTATACACAACATGCCTCAAAACACAGCAGCTGAGACCAATAATCTACCAAGACTGCCAGGTCTCTGTGAGGCAAACACTTCCAAAAAAGGTCACAAAGATTTGGGGTGTGACTTTCACTTATAGTCCAAGCAGCAAAGATGTTCAGTAGTGAGATGAAACAAAATTCCTAAGATGTACCATTTTGAGTTGAAGAAGTTTGTCATGGGGATTTCTTAGGTTGTGATAAATAAAAGCCCATTAGATTTCTCCTGGTGTCTAGGAGAGATTGGCTAATGTTGTACAGCATAATGGAAAGCTGGCTAATCAATACTGCGCTATTTTTCAATTTAACTAAATTAATCCTGGACACTGTTTTCATTTGTGTCTGAAAGAGAAATAAACAGGTGTGAACAAGGTGTGAACATTGATTCCTGCTAAATAACTACATTATGAAAGAACATTATTTAGATACATCTCAGTTCCTTACTACTGTTCTGGAAAGTCAGCATTATGTAGAGCCTCTTCTGCTCCTTACACATGAAAATGAAGACTTGCTAGTCGTGACGTCCATCATACTCTGATAACAGTGCAGTATTTCTACGTATCCATGATGACTGAGTGATTGGGACAGGTATCAGAGTGGAAAATTAGGCCATACCTCAGCGGGTAGTCACCAGTTCTTGGCTGTAGTCACAGAGAAACAACTCACCCCTTCCAACCCATGGAAATTGATCTCAGCAGCTTAAAAGTGATGGTCTCCTCGCCTCCAGAAGGCAGCATGATATAATGGTCAAAGAGAATCTGCTGATAGACTCCTTCCAGCCCTTTCTTAGTTCTTGTTGAGAAGTGTACAGCAAGTCAGAATTTGCAAACACCTCCCTCCTCCCCCCTGCTCCCCCCTATCTATATTATACAAGTCAGAGACAAAAAAAGGTGCCACAACTCACACTTACTCATCCCTCAAGTAACTGTCAGAGAAAACTCCTGAAAATAAGCCTTTGACCAGTGAGATTTGAGAGATTTGTGCACCTGAACCCCACACCAACCACTGATATGTGAGCTTTTGCATCACTATAGCCTCTCTGACAGTTGCTCTATCACAAGACAGCTCCAGGTTACTACCACATCCTCATGCACCAGATGGGTCCCAGTCATTATTCCCAGTGTGGTGCTGCCTCACTATCAGTCAAAGATAAACAAGACATTCATTAAATTATGACTTTTAGGATGTGAGCTAACAAGGTGTCTTGAAAATATTGTCTAAGCTTCTTCATATTTCCATTTTCCTGCCTTGGGAGTATAATGACAGTCTCCAAAGCCATTTGTGCAAGGAGGATTCATAGTGTCTGAGGAAATAAGCCTGATAATAAATAATAGTAATAATAGTAAATTACAAACTAATAAAAATCAGTGGTAATAAATAATGCCTAATAATGTAGATGTTTATCTAATGTGCCTTGACATTATACTGTTGACTTCAGTGGAGGTACATCATTTTACACCGTTAGGAGTTTGGCCCACAGATTCTGTAAAAGGTGGTAGAAGTGCCAGGTAACATAATCAAACAATAACAGAAGCAAAGATGCAAGACAGGGAGCACCTTTTGCAAAAGAGAATCCTACTGCCTTTAAAAGCAGTGTTGAGAATCCTTGAGCCAGCAGTACATCAAAGGCTCCTTACTTCAAACACATGCTCACACGAAGTTTTCTTGCACTAGAAAAATTAAAACAAAGGCAGTTCGTGGATCCTTTTATTCCATGTAAATACCCTGGGGAGAGAGGAAATGTATTAGAAACTGTCATATCAGATAGTAGTAAGAAAAGGTCATGGTCTCAACACACCAATTACTAGAACAGAGAAGACAAACAAAAAATGGATGAAAAGACATACCAGGACATGAGGAAGCTCAGGCACAGGGTGACTAAATTGCTTTGCTTCCAACAAGCAGACCATGATTGTGAACTGCAGTTCAGTTTTTATGCATATGATTGCCTGTGGGATTTTGCAACCTTCTGCCCAAGCCTTGGCCATAGCTATGTAAATGTAGCAGGGGACAGAAAAAGTCACAGACTACACTGGAGGCGTCAGTGACTCAAAGCAACTCTCTGGGAGTGGGTCTTCTGACAGGCTTCTCAGAAACAGTTTTCAAGGCTCCCTCCAGGCACCGAGCATCTTTTATGGAAAGGAAAATCCTGAAATTTTTACATACATTAACATGTATGTAAAATGTCAGACATGAGCCGACAATGTATGCTTGAAGCTCAGAAGGCCAACAGTATCCTGGGCTGCATCAAAAGAAGCATGGCCAACATGTTGAGCCAGGTGATTCTGCCCCTTTACTCCACTCTCATGAGACCCCACCTGCAGTTCTGCATCCAGCTCTGGAGCCTTGAGCACAGGAAAGATGTGGACCTGTTGGAGCAGGTCCAGAGGAGGGCCATAAAAATGATTAGAGGACTGAAGCACCTCTGCTCTGAGGACAGGCTGAGAGACTTGTCGTTGTTTAGCCTGGAGAAGAGAAGGCTCCAGGGAGAACTTAGAGCAGCCTTTCAGTACTTAAAGGGGTCCTACAGGCTTTTTAGCAGGGCCTGTTGTGATAGGACAAGGGCTTTAAACTAAAAGAGGGGAGATTTAGACTGGATAGAAGGAAAAAAATTTTCATTCTGAGGGTGGTGAAACACTGGTACAGGTTACCCAGAGAGGTGGTAGATGCCCCATCCCTGGAAACATTCCATGTCAGGTTGGATGGGGCTCTGAGCAACTTGTTGTAGTTGAAGATGTCCCTGCTGATTGCAAAGGACCTTGAAAGGCCTCTTCACCCCAAACCATTCTGTGATTCTATGGTTCTAAAATTCTCATATATTCTGCCAGCCTTTCCTTCTCTGACATTAACAAAAAGAGTCACACCATATGCAACTCTCCACCTTGATAAAGTTATAATTTATGCAAACCTTGCTGTAGGACCAAACATTGCTGTAGAACCTCAAGATGGTTTAGGTGGGTTAGGAAAGTCCAATATATTGCTATCCCTGCCAGGGACTCTTAAATTCTATTATTTAAAGTCTCCCCCGACTGACAGTACTCAGACTGACAGAAGAGCTAATTAGTCTGAAGTAGACTGGAAGTCTTTCTGCTGAATTGAGAAGGATTTGGGATCAGTCAGCTGGACTTTGTGGTGCCAGGAAGAAGAGACTTGCCCTGGGTTGCTGTGATGGACTGTTTCAGTATTGTGTCTGAGTTATAGCATTAGATTTCCTCTCCTGTTCAACGACATAAAGGTTCATTTGACAGTCATTTCTCGTTGTTCTTCTGCATCAAATGCTTTGGCAGACTCTTCTGAGGAGACAGGTGTCTGAAATATATATTTTAAAACCAAGTTCCATGAAATCCTCAAATATTAATAGTTGGCTCCCACCTGAAAAATTAAGTTCTCTTTTCCTGGGCCCTCTTAAACTATATAATTAAGACCAGCACTCGTCCCACTCCTTCTCAGATGGCAGTTTCAAGCCACATTAATTAATTAATTTCCTGGGTATCCCAGGAGAGAAACAGGTCATAGATTATTATTATCCATAAATTAAAAATGCATAAACTGAGGCATAGTGACATCAAGTTAACTGCTTAGCAAGGTCAGGAATAAACAACTAACTGCTAGGTCACCATCTCTTCAAAGGAAAGAGGTAAAAATAATGATTATAGGCAAATCTGACCAAATAACTGAGCACTTCAGACCCTGTGCAGGATGAGGTGGGGGCCCACATCACCTATATAATGGGTAGCATTTGTGTGAAAACGACATGACAAATAATTTGAAAAAGCCTTTTGATGGCTTATTCTTAGAAGGAAAATATGAGAAGTCACTTGTCCCAGTACAAAATCATTCTCTAGAGAAACTGATCAATACTGAAATTGGGAGATCATAACTTCAGAAGAAAATGTGAGAAGCTGGGAGCAGATCCCAGGAATCTTTAATTTTCTCCTGAGCATGAAGGAGGGCCTGAAGCACACAACCTTTCATTTTAAAATTAAGATAATAGTAATCTATAGCAGTAATTAAATTGCTTTTTCTGCACTAGTGTCATCTTCAGGAGCAGCACGATATTGGGAGTGCCGGAGTCAAGGATAAAAGCAATTGTCTGAAAGCGATATTTCAACCTTCACCACAATGGTTGAATGTAAATGCTGTGCCCTGTGGTTTTATATTATGGCATGCCCAGAGAGCTTTTTTTTCCTGATCATCCATGTCAAGACGTAAGTCGACTCATCTCTTATCCATGTATGGGGGTTTCTAAACCCTCTAAATGAAGGTTTAGGTGACATAGAATCATAGAATCATAGAATGGTTAGAGTTGGAAGGGACCTTAAAGATCATCAAGATCCAACCCCCCTGCCATGGGCAGGGACACCTCTGACTACAGCAGGTTGCTCAAAGCCCCATCCAGCCTGGCCTTAAACACTTCCAGGGATGGGGCCTCCACAACTTCCCTGGGTAACCTGTTCCAGTGCCTCACCACCCTCACAGTAAAGAACTTCTTCCTAATATCTAATCTAAATCTCCCCTCTTCCAATTTAAAACCATTACCCCTTGTCCTATCACTAGACTTCCTGACAAAGAGTCCCTCTCCAGCTCTCCTGTAGGCTCCCTTCAGATACTGAAAGGCTGCTATCAGGTCTCCCCGGAGCCTTCTCTTCTCCAGGCTGAACAGCCCCAGCTCTCTCAGCCTGTCCTCATAGGAGAGGTGCTCCATCCCTCTAATCATCTTAGTGGCCCTTCGCTGGACCTGTTCCAACAGTTCGATGTCCTTTCTATGTTGAGGACTCCAGAGCTGGACACAGTACTCCAGGTGGGGTCTCACAAGCGCAGAGTAGAGGGGGAGAATCACCTCCCGTGCCCTGCTGGCCACGCTTCTTTTGATGCAACCCAGGATACGGTTGGCTTTCTGGGCTGCCAGCGCGCACTGCCGGCTCATGTTGAGCTTCTCATCCATGAGCACTCCCAAGTCCTTCTCCTGAGGGCTGCTCTCCAGCCATTCTCTGCCCAGCCTGTATTTATGCCTGGGATTGCCACGTCCCAGGTGTAGGACTCTGCACTTGGCTTGGTTGAACTTCATGCCATTTGCATTAGGCCACCTCTCAAGCCTGTCCAGGTCCCTCTGGATGGCATCCCTTCCCTCCAGTGTGTCAACCGCGCCACCGAGCTTGGTGTCATCGGCAAACTTGCTGAGGGTGCACTCGATCCCACTGTCCATGTCTCCAACAAAGATGTTAAATAGTACTGGTCCCAGTACTGACATGTAACTAGTGTACCTGTTTCTAAACCACGCAGAGTTAAGCTACAACCAAAACACAGACACGGGAACCTGGAAGGATTACTAACCCAGTTCTGATGTTTAGCAGGGATCTGAGCATTGCCTTTGACCAGCTATAAGGGCTAAGAGTAGATATATATTTATGTCTAAGAGCTGAAGTGCTCTTAGATACTCAGCCAGCTTCTTACTAGTCAGCTTTTTCTTCCTCCTTTCCTTTTTACTCTTTCTGAAAGATTCAGGCAAGTGAGAGGAATTCTTTTTAAAGGACAGCCATCAATGAGTAAAAGACCAACAGAGCATGAACATGTAGAAAGCAAGACATCAAAATACGGTAAGATCAAAGAATAGAAAAGTGTCAGGCACATAACCTTTATTGTGAGTGTTAATCCAGCAAACCCTCCTTTTCCAACACTGGTATTGTCTGCTTGAGATGTGTAGTCTTAGGGTGAGTTAGGTTTCCGTATTTGCTACTCTTGTCACAAAGTCCATTTTAATGGTTGACTGAAAAAAAGGAAAGAGATTTTCCCAGTTTTGGTCTCCAGACACATTTGAACAATTCAGTGTGAACAGTTTCATAGAGTTGTCTTGCAGAGCTGTTGTTGCAGCTCCTTTTAATCTAATGCCATGGTATCCGTTGCGGAGGTGACTGATCCCTCTTTATCAAGGATTGTTTTATCTTTATAAGTCACATGACATGGTATAAGTTACATCTTATAGAAAAGGAGCAATTGGCCAGAGGTAAATTGTAGATAAATCACTGAGTAGATGGAAAACTGGAGCTTTTTATTACACACTTTGCAAAGGCAATCCCCATTTCCCCTAAAAGACAAGTTAAAACTAAAAAGTTACTTAAAGTTACTCCAAGTATTACTGAATACCTAAGTAATTACATCATCTCCACTGCTGCAGTGCAAAATGTGAGTATCACAGACAGATGAAAACTGCGAACACCCTGGTAAAATAGGGGCCTGAGCAACTAACAGTCATTTCTGGGTTCAGGGAAAGACAATGCTTTACTGGTACGTGCAATTTCAGCTTGTTTGCATGAGTATAAAGCTGAGATGACTTAGTGATGGATTAGCTTAACACATTCCAAACAGAAGAAAAAGGATTTGCCCGGTAAAGCTTTCTGTCTTCAAAATGAGACAAGATACACAACATGGGTATGTAGTACTGGACTTATCCGGAATCTGGACTGCAGGAAAAAGGGAAGGTGGGAAAATTCTACAGCTGTAGAACTCCATCAGATGTGCTAAGAGCACATGTCCTTTTGCAGCTCCTCTATTCAGCTCTCATCAGACAAATTTGCCTCTGGGTGGTTGTTAAAATTCAAAGGAACTGATAGGTAGTGTTTTGCATGAAGGTGACAGGTTTTAAGCCATCAAATGACTAGCTCTCACTTAACTTTTGTGATAAGATCATAGCAAATGAGAATTTGTGGTAATTTTGGAAAGGAAGAGTGTGCTATCTTTCTGGCTATTAAGCAGAAAATCCTCCCAAGTGCAAAAGTTAGCACAGACAAAAAGTACAAACAGTCTGGTTCCAAATGTTAGGCATCAAAGGTGCCATTACCACCATAACTCACAAATGGGATGGGAAGAAAAGCTTTAAGGTATAACAATGAACAATAATTACACTGTAATTAAGCACTATATCAGCAAATGGGTCCCTCCTAAAATATCTATTTTCTGGATGAAAATATTGCCTCTCCACTAGATCTGTCAAGCCCTAGGTCAAATCCAAACACAGGTTAAGAATACTGTCTATGTCCTGGTCAATGTCTGAAGGCCAAGCCAGCAGATAAAAGTTACTGAGGACTCCTGAGAAGCTGGCTTTGGTCATTATCAGGCCAAGCAGGATTGACATGGATGCACTTTCACAGAGTAAATCTAAATGCTACCCGATGGTCATTCACCATCTTCCCAATGAACATGAACTGTTTAAAAGTTAGACATCTGCTCCAGTACTGTCATTGTCTAGGTTACATCCTCTGCAATCAAAAGGAATAAGCATCTGCAAAGAACTTTAGACCATGCTACTTATCTCAAGCAACTATTTAAAGATTGATGAATCACCTTTTCCCCTTTGACCTACAGACTATGATGCTTAGTTTCAAACTTGACTCTTGGCTTTTGGATGACTAACATTAAGTTAATTAAATCAATTACACCTGTGGGTGGGTTGGGGTTAAATTCTAGCATTTGTCACATATTTTAATCGTTCCCCAATAAACCTGCTTATTCTTTCAGGCCCTCTGCTTTCGGACAGGGAAATTTTGTCTTGCAGTAGGCAAGTGCATTAACCTTCAAAGATTAGTAAATGTCCTTAAAACACTGTTACCAGATGGAAGCCATTTTCCTCTCCAGCCTCTCATTTCCAAGCATTGCCTTAAAAACATTCTTGGCATCTTTTCCCTTCATCATTTCCAGAGCCATGGAAAAATCCGAAGGGGTGGAAAAATACAGCATTTGTAGGCTAAAATAAATTAACGCAGAAAGTGTTTGCTTCAGGTTTCTTAATGTTCATTCCCCTGATGTAAAGATTTATGATTTAAATAAAATAATAATAATAAAAAAAGCCAAAACCCTGAAGTTGCACTTTTATAGATTTGCATATTGGTTTTTTTGGAAGAAGATTCACATCAGGCAACAAAAACTGAATAAATCATTAGGTACAGACAGAGGAATGCTTTAAAAGAAATGATTTGCAACAGATATACTGTAAAACATTACCCACAGCAAATGTTGGATCAGCATTATATATAGAGCTGCCACTTATGAATTTTATGGGCTTCTTGGGAGGTTGCTAACGAATAGTAGTATGGTCTCTCCAGCACAGGGCTACGAATCAGGAGATCTGGATTCTATTTTCAGCTAAGTTGATGCCCTTACAATGTCAGCTAAATAAATTACTCGATTTCTCTGCTTGCCCTTGCAAAAGTAAAGGTGAGCTATTCATTCACATGAATTTTGAATCTTATTTAGGAATATACTTTGAGAGCTTCGGGTGGAAGTTGGTAAACAAATGCAAAATACATTTTTCACTAAAGATTTTGAATTATTTCTAAGGCAGAGAATTTGGAAACATTTTAAGATTGTGTATATTATACGGCAAGATTCAGTACAATTCTACTGGGCACAAAATGACAATTATTTGTGGTGGAAAAGTCTATCAGAGTGTATAAAAGCCCATGGATTGGTTTGTAAGTAGTTTATATGGATAACATATATTGCTTGAGTTAATCTTTTCTCTTCAACTTTAAGGAACCAACAGCAAGAAAATTACTCCAGAACAACATTTTTCTTCCCCTTTTTACTTCTCTTTATTTTGAATTGGAGCTTTAAGGGAAAAAAAAAGTAAAAATAATCTGAGGGCACTTCAGTCCTCAGCTGCCCATAATTTCTAATCCACCTAGACTGGAGTGATGGAGGAACCTGTAATGTACAAATACTGAAGCCGTGAGGGAGTTCCCTCAGGAAGTCTAAGTAAATTGGACATTGGTTTTATGAGGCTGGTTTTATTTTGGTAGCAGATACCTCTGAGAGGTCTGTAGCAGCACTAAAAGAGATTGGAATCTCTTTTCACCTTGGGAGTACACTATTGTTTGAAACCTGTCACTACTTAGGTATGTGAGTTAGGTCAGATATTCCCTTTAGCTTCAAAATTGAGTTTAGCTCAAAAATCTGCTTCTTCCTCTGGCCAGGAACCATTATTAGATGATCTTTTTAATGAGAGGATTTTTAAACAGGTAATTTTATTTTACGAATGTGAGGCTGCTTTGCTCTTTAATTAACCTCTAACTTTATTGTCCGTAGCTCATAATCAAAGATTATAGAATGAAAGAATGTCCTAGCCAATATTTAACTGCTTTGTACATTTAATAGTTTATACATTTTACATGTTATGTTTTCCGAACTCTAGTGAATCATGGGTGTGAGATACAAACTTAAATTCACATATCATCAACACTTTCTCCCAGAAGAGTTTATTAGCTCTGTCTCACTACTCTGTAAACAGTGACATACATGGAGAGATGGATCACAGCAGCAGTGTACAGAGCAGGCAGAGCAAGCGTCCGAGTTGCAAAATGCTATGGAGACCTACCTACCTTTTAGTGCTGAAAGCTGTCATGTCTATTTGTCTTGAAGAGAGTAGATCACACTCTTCAGGGACGATTACTGACTGTCACCATCAGTAGTCTGAGGCTGTGTGGCCACAGTGTCAAAAAAATGGGTAGAAATGGGTGGTCCAAATGCATCATCTCACAATTTGAGGAGACCAAAATCAACCCTCACACCAATTGTAAACAATCTGCAGAATCAGGTCATTAGCAGGATGGGGGACTAGCTGATTCCCCCATTACTGTCAAACAATTTAGAGATCACAGACAAGCCCAGTGCTCCTGGGTTTTTCTTCATGCAAAATGCCTCAGTGTTTCTTTAAACTAAAATGTACAAAAAAGACACACCAGCCTTGAGATAGGTCCAACACAACGCTATTAAGATGGAAAAAGCTTCTGTAGGAGGGGAAGTTTGAGTATCTTCTTATTGTCAACTGTGTATTTGAATGCTTTCATCATGATGAGAAACTCTACTATCACTCAGTATGTCCACGTACTAAAGCATGGCCTCGCCCTTATGCTCTTATGTAGGTCAAGTCTTTGCCTTGCCATCATTGACAACATCTCTTTAAATCAAAGATGAATGGTCTCTTTGTGATCAGTGTTATTGCAATGAATTTCAGGAGAAATTATAATAATGGAGCACTTAAAAGTAAAGAGCTAACACTTGAGCTAGCTAGCTATTAATTATAAATGCCAACCTCTATCTGGAATTCTTTTTTATGTAAAACCGATCTGTTCTGAGTATTATTTTAGTGTTAATTAGAGGGAAGGGAAGATGAAGTGTTATCAATGATGACCATTCATTACAAAGTCTGCTGACCCCTTGTGCTTATTCCTGGAGATGCACTTACGTTTTGTGTTTGTCCCAAGTAACTGTAAGGAAGACACTTGCAGAAGCTTCTTGTTCCAATAGAATTGTCTGTAAGTGTTTAGTTGCAGCACAGAAAACATATATTCCTGAAATGATGAGATCCATATTTTAAGAAAACATAGAAAAAAATAGGAATTTATTGAAAAGCCCAAGGAAGGAAATTACTAAACACACTGACCAAGGTTTTAATATGTTTTGATAGTCCATCCATGAGCCAGGAAGCAGGCAGATTCTTCGAACACATTCAAATGAACCCTCCTTGAACAATCTCTATTGTCAGAGAAGCTGGCAGGGGTGTTGAAGGTCATGGATGCCAACAGCCATTCTACTGCCAAATCTCCAGTCTGTGGAGTCCCTAACTGCTCTTTCTCCATACGCTTATCAAGAGAGCCCAACCAGTGCTATAGAGACTATGGGACAAGCTACAGCAGAAATTCACAGTCTTTCCCAGAGCACTGCTAGGAAGGTGTTTTTTCTGTTCTGCAGGCCTGAAGGAAGGGTGATCAATCTCATCTACCTGCAAAGGTAGATGAGATTGATTCAGATGAAATAAGAAGGCTGAATTTTAAAAACAATTTCATCTTTTGAATAGAAATAAAACAGACAGTAACCTTTATTTTGCTGTAAATAGACATTAATATAACGCATCAGAACCATCAGAGTAATCACCCATTCGGTACAGGATCCTTTTTTGAACCACGGTGAGTTTCACATAGTCCACACGAAGGTGTAAAAAGACATCTAAAAGTGGCCTAATTACAATATCTTGCCTACAATAAAGCTTTTTAAAGTTCCTATGACTTCTAAATCGAACCATTTCCAGACGTTTTCTTCTATTCTTTACAAATGTAATCAGATACTCTCATTAACAACGGGAAAGTGAGCATTTAATTTAAAAATATTGTCTAAATCCATAGTCTTGAAGACTGGGATATAACCTTTCCTAGTTCCGGAATTTTCCTAAGTATCCCTTTAATTTTCTTATGCATGAGAATGAGCCTCATTTCTTTGCTGACTGCTGCCCTTATGCCTCCTTTTCTGCCATTAGTGAACTAAATGTTTGGAGAATGTAATTGTAAAAATCATTCTTTAATGTAAAAGGCTCTAGAGACAAATGTCAGATTTTATTTCCGCTACAGCTGATAATGGTACTTGACAGAACCATTTATAATTTCTTAAGAGGGAGAAATAATTCTCTTTAACTGATTTATTCATATAAAGCCATTTACTCTTTCCCTGTATGCAGTGGATCAAACTGAGTTATGTTTCCTAATTGGCTATTGATAGGTGGGGGGCAATTCTAACGATGCCCACCAACATCCTCTTTTACAACCAGTCATCATCAGAATGGGCCTGAGACCTTGGATAAACCAGCTGGAGACCTGCTGATATCTACTCTTATTCCCCAACCTCTTAAAATAAAGTCATTCTGTACAAAAGAGCTATAAAACGTACAAGGGAGTTGAAGGTGGTACTCCCTCCTATCCTACTGAGATATGTTCTGCTTTAGAGGATTGAGGATTTTCAAAACCCACTAGGTGCTGACCTCTTGATTGCTGGTTCACCCTTACTAATGAAACCACTGCCTTGAGTGTCCTGACTGAGAAGACCTTTGCCAGGCAAAATAAACCAATGGCTACATGTGTGAAAGGAGTGAAGAGGTACACTTTGACATCTTCGCTTTATAAATAGGCACAAAGCATTGCAGGGAGGCTTCAAAAATAGCTTTCCTCTAAGGGAACGGAAGATGAATGCTGAAGATGAAATTTTGACCCTGCTGAAGTCAATGGAAATGTTCCGATTGATTTCAGTGTGGCCAAGGCTTCATCCAAAGCACTGATCCATTTTGATGGGCTTACAATAGTTGCACAAAGATGGAGAGTGACTTTGAAATTGTATTCAGTGCTCCAAGGTGGCCAGGAAATCACTAGGCCTAGAAATCAGGGAAGATGTCACAACACTGTCAATTATTTCAGTACTTGCAGAACTGTTAAGCGAAGTGCCCAAACCGCTATGTTAATACCTGCTTTGACTTGTCACCCTAAACAATAACAAACACTTTGTGTAGGCTGGAATATACATTTACATCCTGATAATTTTATGCTGCTCTTGTTTTTTGGGTGTGCTGTTTTAACAAGAAGTCAATTTACAAAGCTAGTAGAGATTTTTCTTCATCCCAAACTGTTTATAAAATATGGCGCCACCCACAAAATTTGTAAATATTGTGGATTTCTTGGAGTAGTGCACTTCATGTTAAGACAGTGTCGTTGCTCCTGAAAAGGATGGTGAGAGTAAATGTGAAAACTAACTGTTCTCTTAAGGCAAGGCAGATACTCCTGTCGACAGTTATCAATTTAACCTGAATGGCTGTATGCTGATTTATACTAGCTGCTGATATTACTATTGTAATATATCCTTGTTTTTATAAATGTTAAAATGTTCTTATTGCTTGCTTTACTGTTTCACTTCATGCGTATAACTGCCACAAATGTAATATACAATTCTTCTCACCTGAGAAGCTATTCCCAGACATCCCTGTACTTCATATGTACTCATTTCTTCAAACAGTCCTTTTCCCTGTGTTTTATGGGAAAATATTGCCCTTCTCTGACTTTCTGCATAGCCCACTGATTCTTTCTCCTTAAACTAAGTGATCTTCAGACAGAGTTTGCACCAGGACAATATTTAACTTTAATGGAAATTTGACAACAAATTCCCAGAAGGATCTTTGAAAATTCATCCTTTGGTATTATAATTGCTTTCTACTGTTCATTCTCCCTCTAGTTCTTTTGTTTAAAGCTCTTCCCAGAGTACATTACTAGACAATCTCTTTGTGTGCTCCTAGCAAATACATATGGCTCCTCACTTGCATTTTGTTTTGTCAGACATTGTTCCTACCTTTCCTCCAACAGATTGTGAATCTGGAAAGGGAAAATACTGTTTCCATTGGTCATCATCATTTTTTGTTGCTTTGAAATAAGATAGGTTTTTTTTTGAAAAAGCAGGAATCAAATAAGAGGAAAGGAAAAAGGAAATTGAATTGTCAGAAAGAATTCAATTAAAAATTAAAGTTTTATTACGATAAGAATGTCCCTGTGCACACAAATCTACATTCTTATACTTATCTTCTCTGCCAAACTCTCTTGATTTAATAACCCACTGTTCACATTGCAACTCACATGTGCTCTGCCTACATTCCTGAGGAAGGGATTATGCATCTTATTAATGATGCTGTGTCAAACAAGGCTGGATACTTGCACATTTTACGTGCCTGGCTTCCGCTTGCAAGACTACAATTGTTTTTAGCAAATAATTACATACCCTGTACTCATGGCAGTGGAAGATTACAGCTGCAGCTTCCACAACATCACGGAATGTTTTGTAAGCAAATTTCAGCCCAGTCATTAGCGCAATTCTGAGAAAGTTTGCAGGTCATGGTTTGACTGGAGAGGTTCTTCCACTGGAAATCTGGTGAACCCTGGAATCACAAAATGATATTGTTACTTCTTCCTTTGCTGTATCCTAACTACAGTGATGTGAACTCAGAATCAGGAAAAGTGATAGTTGAAGAACTGTTGTAACAGACACATTTTCTCAGGAATATTTGAGATCAAATCTGACCTTGGCAACAGGCTTCCTGTGTGACTTTGGCCAATTCACTTCATCTATTTTGTACCTTGCCTTTGTTTTATGGATAAGGAATTCACATTTCCCTGGTGCAGAGGATTGTTAGGATCTTCGGGGCTTTTTTAACATGAATAAAAAGTTAGATACTACAGCCACAAGAATGCAATATTTGCTTGTGAAATGATACGATATGATGATCAGAGGGCTGGAGCACCTCTGCTATAAGGACAGGATGAGAGCGTTGGGGTTGTTCAGCCTGGAGAAGAGAAGGCTCCAGGGAGAACTTAGAGCCTCTTCCAGTAGGTAAAAGAGGCTACAGGAAAGGTGGGGAGAGACCCTTGATCAGAGAGTGCAGTAATAGGATGAGGAGTGACGGTTTTAAACTGAAAGAGGGGAGATTTAAATTAGATGTTAAGAAGAAATTCTTTACTGTGAGGGTGGTGAGACACTGGGACAAGTTGCCCAGAGAAGCTGTGGCTGCCCCATCCGTGGAGGTTTTCAAGGCCAAGTTATATAGGACTTTGAGCAACCTGGTCTAGCGGAAGGTGTCCGCTCATGGCAGAGGGGTTGGAACTAGATGATCTTTAAGGTCCCTTCCAACTTAAACCATTCTATGATTATATGATATGTCATCTGTGATGCCTCAGCACTCAGGTGGAAGAGTGCTTCAATGCTTTAGCTTTTGTTTTCACATTGCCGATCTGGGCAGTAGTAGGAATGCTGTAAGGGTTAAAGGGAGTTTATACAAGAAAAGATCCAGACCAACAGTGCCTTTCCAGTTTCCAGTTACCTAGAAAATATGACTGGACCGAATCTAGCTTTTTAGGGTTGCACTTAGGAACTGTTTGTACATATCTGTAGACTGTAAACATGGAGCGTAGATGTAGGACAATTCAGAATGGGGCAATATAATGAGATTAATCTCATTGTAAATGTAAAGTGAATATCAGGAAAGGTTGTATATGTAACACACTGAAGTCTGTAAATGTTCTTTTAAGCTATGGTAGTGGAAGTTCTAAAATTTACCTTGAGAAGCAAAGCACTACAGACATGAATTTCTTAACAACCCCACAAAAATTACTTATTAAGTGTTGCTTTTAGATTTGCTATTAGCAACTGGAAGTTGTGTGCAACTCAAAGTGAGTTCTGTGGCTCAGAGAAATCCATATTTATTTATAAAAAAGATGAAATGATAAATAATAGGCCTATAGACATTGAAACACTTGAGCTACTTCTGATAATTTCCCCAGATAAATAAATCTATTATGGAAGGGATTAGAGAATTCAAACAGAGAATTAATTTGTAAGTAATTTCTGGAGAAGGGGGAAATGTTAAAGAAATACTTAAGACTTTCATGTAGTATACCTTTGCTAAACTCTGCACAGCTAACCATTTCTTAAATTAACTCCTCAGGAACTTTTCTCACTTCATGGTAAGAACATAAACATCAGCAAAGAAATAAGCACAATGCTCTGAAATTCATGAATAGGCTATAACTTGTCATTGCAAAATACAAGGTCAAGTCAAGTTTGGAACAAGGCATTTTTTTAGTTCTGAAGGTAAATGGAACTGAAAAGAAATTGCACCATGCCTTTTGTTTGAAGAAAGAAAAAAACACACACCATATATATCTTTGCAAATGAAATTTGAGAGCAAGACATAGAAAAAAAAATAGAAGTCATCACAGTTAGAAAACATAGTTTTCAAATCTTTTGGGTCTCATGAATTTCATGACAGCATACTTAAGCTGAAAGCTGAAGTAACTGCAGACTTCTTAGCAGATATTTTTGAGAACCTATGAAATGGAAATGAGTTCCTAGATAACTGGCAGAAGAGAATCTGAAAATTTCTCTTTAAAAGTCAGAGAGAAGAGAAATCCCAAGGAACTCTAGACCAGTCAGCTGAACTTCAGTTCCTGGAACAATACAGGAACAAATAATCCATCAAACTATCTGTAAGCACTTAGAAGATAACAAAAGGATGAGTTGCAGCCAAAATAGATTTGTCAAGACAAAACTGTGCCAAGCCCTCTAAAATTGTACTATGACAGCATAAAAGCCTTGCAGATATAGAAAAGCAATAGACGTCATCTGTATTAAATTTAGGAGTATTTGACACTATTCCTCATGGTATCCTTTTTTGGGCATATGATCTAAACAGAACTATTGTGATGTAGGTGCATAACTGGTTGAAATACCATGTTCATAGTGTGGTTATCAATAGATCACTCATAGGAATCCCCCACTGAACTGTCAGGGACTTACCAGTCTCCAGAGTATAGTGAGTTAGAAATATAAAGTAGAAGATATGCTCATTTGATTTGTAGATGTCTCTGTGCTGAGTGGGACTACCAGGAGGACATGGTGGAAGGCATGATTAGCATTGAAAAAATTATCTTGACAAACTGGAGTGACAGTCTCCAAAAAAAATTTACATTGCCATTCAGTAAAGGCAAATGCATAATTTATGCCTTAAGTGTGAATAACCATTTTTTTTAGGTACCCACGAGAAATGGTAGACTAGACAGTCATTCTATAGCAGAGGATCTAGACTATTATTGGTTCAGAAACTGAATGTGAGTTTAGAGTCACACAGCTAGAAAAAAAGACAAACACTATGCAGAGAAACATGTCAAGAAGCATGGTGTGCTTTCTTAGACATGTGAAACAATCCTTCAGTTTTGGCCACAACTGGCAGAAAGAAGTAGGTTTCTTGTAGGGAACTTTGTTATTAAGCCATTTAGAAGTTATGCATAGATGTTGTCATGGTCACTTAGTTTCTGTTTCTATTCTGTTCAAAACACAGCTGGACCACACAGATGAAGGAGCATGGAGAGCACATCATGTCAGCCTAAAGTAGGTCCTTACACTCTGATCAGCTGAAGGACAGTTTAGACATCCTCAGCAATCTAGGCTAGATCTCTAATGATTGTAATTGAAGCCATGGGTATTATTCATCTGGAGCAGTGTTTCCAGTCCTCAGAAAGGCCAACAGCTTCCTCCATATCAGATGTGGATAGGACAAGGTGGCTCAGACAGTCGCAAGGGAGGTGTAGGTTAGACTTTAGAGTTACAGCTCAGCGACACTTGTAAGGCATTTGTCACCCCTCATACCCTTTGAGATTTCCTACGGTGTTTTCCGTGGCCTCCACCCCCTTTACAGAAGGATGCGAGTCTTCTGTGGCTTCTGTGTCATTTCTATCAGCCCATGTGGATATCTTGGGCACTTCAGGGTATCTCAAATGGTGTTAAATGCCTCTACTGAGGCAGTAACTGAGTTGACATACCCAGACAGCTAAGCTTTATCAAGCCTTAAGGAAAAAAATATCTCATGGGAAAGGTGAATGTGCATGGAAGAAGACTGCACACAGATAACATGGATTTCATGGCTGGATGTTCCTAGAGAAGTGGTTAGGCAGACATTTGGTTATAGAAAAGATGCTACAGGGCTTATGCTGCCTTGTGGCAGAAAGAAGGGCTAGTTGATGCCTGTGGTTTCTCATAACCTTGCTCTCTGTGCTGTTGCATATAGTACTGAAGATGTTTGCTGCTTCCTCTGTTGTTCTGGAAATGAGCTACAGAACGTCTGATTGCTCACTTACCAGCTCAAATGTAGTATAAGCTGACTGCTTGTGAAATCTGTGCACTGCCATTCATACTTGTTCTTTTTATTTTCTCCTCAGTAGTGTCTCATTGTGCTAGTCTCTATTTGGGTTGCCTGAGTATGTGTGAACTCTTTTTTAAAAAAGGCAATGGATTGTTAGGAGAAAGTATGTACACTTTGCCTGTCATCTGCATACTTCCCTGCATATCTGCCTGTCACTTGCCGGCTCTGTGGCTCCTATTCTGTCTGTCTACATGCCTGTGTATAGCGCTCTCATCTTCTTGGTCCACCTAACCTAATCTATTTATCATTTCCTAAAGTGATCACCCTTTGTTCTTTCCATCTATCAAAATTCTTTACAAAATATTCACCATTGGGGCATCCCCACTTTCACTAAAAATAAATTCTTAATGCCCAAGACTAAGCAAGATGTGGATACCTGCTCTGTTTCCCTGCTACAGGTATCTTTTTCACCCCTCTGCTGTTTTATACACTCCTTTGACATTGAATATGAAGGATGGTATGAAAACCCAAACTGTCTTCTATATTTGTTTATGGTGTTATCTTTCAGGATGGCTGGTATGATCTAGAATTGACTCCAGTCACGCAAAAACATGATAGTTATTCCTCTAAACAATGAAAAACCTTTGGTTTCTACAATAGTTGCAACGTACAGAAGCCTAATGAGGCAGTTCCCTTGCTGTGATTGAAGAGTTCTGGAGATTTCTGTGTTCAAAAAAATGTTATAACAACTTCTCGCTAGAGTTCTAATTATAAAGCAGGTTGAAAGCATGCCAAAAATACAATCTTTTAAAATCCTTTCTCATTTAAATTATCTGACATTTTAAAGACACTGATAGTGCATTAAAAAAGGAAACATAAACAAATTAAATAATCCAAACAAACTAAAAATATGGGTTTGCAGATCAGTGAAATGATTATTGAGTCATCAAACCTTTTTCTGACACACATGTCAAAGCAATATATGTAGCATACTAGAAAGCATTGGTTTTATTTTATTTTCATAAAATCATAGAATGGTTTACATTGGAAGGGACATTGAAGATCACCTAGTTCCAAACCCCTTGGCCATGGGCAAGGACACCTCCCACTAGACCAGGTTGCTCAAAGTCCTGTACAACCTGACCTTGAACACCTCCAGGGATGGGGCATCCACAGCTTCCCTGGGCAACCTGGGCCAGTGTCTCACCACCCTCATGGTGAAAAATTTCTTCCTGAGATCTAATCTAAATCTACCCTCTTTTAGTATAAACCCATCACTTCTTGTCCTGTCACTACACTCCTTGATCAAGAGTCCCTTCCTAGCTTTCCTGTAGGCCACCTTTAGGTACTGAAAGGTTGCTCTAAGGTCTGCCTGGAGCCTTCCCTTCTCCAGGCTGAACAACCCCAGCTGTCTCAGCTTGTCCTCATACCAGATGTGCTCCGCCATCTGATCATCTTTGTGGCCCTCCTCTGGACCCTCTCCAACAGGTCCATGTCCTTCTTATGTTGGGGGCCTCCAGGTGGGGTCTCACGAGAGTAGAGTAGAGGGGCATAATCCCCTCCCTCAACCTGCTGGCCACACTGCTTTTCAGGCAGCCCAGGACATGGTTGGCCTTCTGGGCTGCAAACGCACACTGTTGGCTCAGGTTTTGCTTATCATCAAACAACATACCAAAATCCTTCTCCTCAGGTCTGATCTCAATCCATTCTCCTCCCAGCCTGTATTTGTGCTTGGGATTGCCCCAACCCAGGTGCAGAACCTTGCATTTGGCCTTGTTGAACTTCATGAGATTTGCACGGGCCCACCTCTCAAGCATTCATTGATTGAATGGCATCCCTTCCCTCCAGTGTGTTGATCATATCACACAGCTTGGTGTCGCTGTCAAACTTACTGAGGGTGCTCTCAATCCCACCATCCATGTCACCAACACAAATGTTAAACAGCACCGGTCCCAGTACTGACCCTTGAGGAACTCCACTTGTCACTGGTCTCCATTTGGACATAGACCCGTTGACTGCAACTCTTTAAGTCTGGTCATCCAGCCAAAGTATGCTCCATCCATCGAATCCATGCCTCTCCAATTTAGAGGGAAGGATGTTGTGTGAGACAATGTCAAATGCTTTGCCAGGTTTTGCTAGAAGTGCAGGTAGATGACATCTGTTGCGCTTCCCTTAACCACCAACACTGTAATTCCATCCTAGAAGGCCACCAGATTTGTCAGTCATAATTTACTGTTAGTGAAGCCATGGTGGCTGTCACCGATCACCTCTGTATTTTCCATGTGTTTTAGCAGAGTTTCTCGGAGGATCTGCTGCATGATCTTGCCTGGCATAGGGGTTTTATTTCACTTTTTTTTTTTTTTAAAGTTTTTATTTTACTGTTGCACATATTTTGTAGCACTGAAAATTTTTGCAAATAAATGGAGTTTCTGTCATTTAATTTTTAAAATGAATTTGAGGCATGTTAAAAAATTAAAATCATTCATTTTCTGAATCAAATCTTACACCAAATTGAAGTGACTTGGTTGAGAAACCCTCTTGTCATGGTTTGGGCCAGATTAGGCCCAAGCAAGCCAAACGACAGATGTTCCCTCTCTCCTGCAGAGCAGAAAGAGGAGAGTCTAGTTTAGTAAGAACTAAACTACTTTAATGAAATATAAAGAATAAAATAATAAAAAGAAAACAATGATATATACAAAACTGTATCAAGTTCCCAGGATGACAGTCACATCACCAGCAGGCACTGGGGAAGTCCCAGGCTGAAAACTCAGCAATGGATGGAAACTGGATTCTGGATCTGGATTCAGGAACACACGGCTCGTGATTAAAGGCAGATGAACAGACGGAGTCCTCCTCGGACGTTAGCCATTGAGGAAAGAGGGCTGACCCTTTGATCCCTCAGCTTTTATACTGAGCATGAGGCAGATGGGATGGAATACACCAGTTGGTCAGTTTTGGGTCACCTGTCCTGTCCACTCCTCCCCAAAGGTGTGACCCCTCTACGCTTTTCCACTTCCAACCCTTCAACGGGGCAAATAACAAAGTTGGATGCCCTTGGTTGTTATAGCAATAAGTATAAACAAGGGCCTCTCGGCATACCATGCCTTGGCATCAGCTATAAACATGGGTCTTACCGCTCTGAGAAAGAGCAGTTTTCTGCACAATATGCTGCCAATTTCAGCAGTTAGAAGAGGCCTAGTTAGAAGGCAGAGTTACTGAACAAAATTGGTCCTGTTTTACCTCAAACCAGGACACCTCTTTTCATACATCAAATGAAAAGAATAAATAATTATTATTTACTGGAAATTAAAAAAAAAAAAAATCAAATTAGAAATTATAGTCCCTCAAATGTTGAAATTGACAAGAAAATAAATTAAAAAAAATATTGCATACAGTTCAAAAACATGCGGTAGTAATTTTCTAATTATCACTGTATATAGGAAGCAAATACAGAAATAATATCTTCCATATTTTTGCTGAAGGAACAAACCAAAGCATGGTTTCACCTTGTAATATTTCTCATGATCACAGTATCTTCTCTTTTTTCTGTATCTATACCAGTGAGTACTGAAGAACTAAAACCATAATCCATCTAGATTATGACTTTATACCAATAATAATAAAGACTACAACCTATTCTCATGGGTAATCTTATTTTAACATTCAGTTCAGTACCCAATGTGGAGCAAAGAAAGACAATCTTAATGCTTTCTTTGAAGCTATTTTGGGGTTTTCGTTGCTTTGTGTTTCCCCAATGAACTGCTCCCCTGCTTCTTTTTCTTTTTTTTCCAAAGCTTTGTAGCAGTGATAGCCATCAGCTACATTATTCTTGTCTCACTGAACTAATGTGGCAGCCAGACTCTAGATCCACAACTGCCATATGTCTATCTGTGTTGCAGTGTGGTGACTGTTGGTGTTGGTTTACACCAGCCATGATGGAGTTATTGCCACTCAATATCTTCTCTTTCAGTTGTTGTTTTTATTGATTTTCCTCCTTACACTGATCTCCTGGACATAAACATTTGGGCTGAGCTACAGTTGTTATTCATCTGTATGATGTGGAATACGAATAGATCAGGGCAAGCCATACAAAACTGGAGGAGCAGAGGTGGGGAAAGAGGGGTTTATCTATTAGATCTTTCCTGAGACATGCAGCAGGCTCCTTCACTATCAGGCCCAACTACCAAGTATCTTCATCAGATGTCCTGAATACCAGCCCATATATTAGAATTCCTCTTGATATGACCACTGGGCTGAGCAGCTCCATCTACAAATCCCAGGGCTCCTCCCAAGAAGTGTGGATAGGTTGGTGAAGGTTTTGAAGCTCAATCTGCTTGATGTTTGTGCACCCAGGCGACATTCACCCCATTCCCCTAAGGAGTGCCGTTTGAGCTGTTTCATATATTTGATAATATTTGTACATATAGCAAAAAGTTCAGGACAGGTCTGTGAGCAAAACTTGCCTTAGTGGGCGAGCAGTGACAAACAAGTATAAGTGCTTAATTTGGAGGGCAAAGGTCCTGGGAGTTATAGATGAATCATTGGGGGTTTTTTTCTGTCTTTTGCCTCTTGACTGTACCCCAAAAGATGTATAAGCTAAGAAGAAATTATTTATATGAAACCTTGGCTGAATCTTCAGGTAATTACATCAAACAAGGCTAAGATTGTTGGAGGCAGGTTATGATAAAGTTCCTGGATTTCTGAAGTCATAAGTCAAAACATCAGTGTTTTAAAAATTTGTGGCTGCTTTTCTGACAGGCTTAGACAGTGCTGCTAGTGCATTAGCCAATAGCATGGAAGATTTAAAAATTCATTCCTCAACAGTTAGTCATTTCTTAATCCTCTGAATTTAAAAAAATGTTTAAAAAAATTACATGGACTATGAGTGGGGAGGGGGATCTCTCTCTGTCCAGTTGAGGTGCTGTGCTATAGCTAAGTCTAATTTACCTGTTCCACCACCATATTTCACCAGTAACATAGAACAGACAATTTTAGCTCAAAAGCCCTCTCTGGTGTCATTGCTTCCCTTGCATTAAATGCATTGCTCATGAAAAATTCAAGGATCTTGAAATCCGAGCAGTTTATTTTTTTCTCAGGAAATAGACAGGTGGTAGCAGAGTAAGTGTTGTCCCTCCTTCCCCACAGTGTCCTCCAGACTGCCAACCCCACTCACCTTCTTCACCAAGGAGAGAAGTCATAACTACAGTGATAAGAAGAACCCTACCAGAAAACAAACCAAGATCCACATATGCAAGTAGTAATAACTACACAAATCAAGGGGGAGTCAAATCTGCCCCTTTAAAGATCCAACAGATTTGGTACTGACTTCCTCTCTCCCTTTAATGTGGCAATCCAGATCATTTGGAAGCAGACCAGGTCACATTGAAACTGTAACTCTGACACGTTCCTGAATGAACTGGCAAAAAAAGACAGAAATCCACAAATTATTAATCAACTCACTGTGAACCAAATTCTGCATCTCCTGAGCCTCCCTCAGCACTTGGCCCAAGAAGCTTAACTGCTGGAATCATAAAATTAATTATTACTTAGGATTTTCAGTGTAATACTCCAATCTTAATGTTTGAACAAAAAGCCTTTAGTGTTTTGAATGCATATTTAAAACTGCAAAGCATAAATTTTTAAAGTAATATCCACAGTGGATGACAAATGTGTCTTGTTGTTGTAATATCTTCAGATCTCTAAATTAAGGATTGTGGTTTGAAGTAATAATAGTATTTCACATATAGAGGGACCTTTCATTTACAAGGAAATAAAGTCCTCTTTCATGGCACAGGCATATACACACAGGTGTAATTGCAGCTACAGAGTTTGATTCAGTGGTCATTCAAGTAAATTGAGGTTATTGGTGCTTCTGCAGTACTGACAATTTAGAGTCCTCAGCCAGCGAGCTGTGCTAGGAGCTGTGTGAATGAATGAATCATAAAATCACAGGATGGTAGGGATTTGAAGGGACCTCTGGAGATCATATAGTCCAAATCCCCTGCGAGAGCAGGATCACCTACAGCAGGTTGCACAAGACGGCATCCAGTCAGGTTTGGAATGTCTCCAGAGTCAGAGACTCCACCACCTCTCTGGGCAGCCTCTTCCAGTGCTCTGCCACCCTCAAAGTCAAGAAGTTCCCCCTCATGGTCAGATGGAACTTCCTATGTACAAGTTTGTGTCTGTTACCTCTTGTTCTATCACTGGGCACCACTGAAAAAAGACTGCCCCCCTCCTCCCAGCACCCTCCCTTTAAGTATTGTAAACATTGATAAGATCCCCCCTCAGTCTTTCCTCATAACAAAGATGCCCCAGCCCCCTGATCATCTTCATGGCCCTTCGCTGCACCCTCTCCAGCAGTTCCCTGTCTTTCTTAAACTGGGAAACCCAGAACTGAACACAGGACTCAAGTTGTGGTCTCACTAGGGAAGAGTAGAGGGGGAGGATGACCTCCCTCCACCTGCTTGCCACACTTGTCTTGATGCACACCAGGATGCCATTGGCCTTCTTGGCCACAAGGGCACATTGCTGGCTCATGGGCAGCCTGTTGTCCACCAGGACTCCCAGGTCCCTCTCTGCACAGCTGCTTTCCAGCACGTCAGCCTTTAACCTGAACTCATGCATGGAATACAGGAAATAAACTGCAAGCAAGGTGGAGAAGTAAGGGATAGAAGACGACTGTCCTCTAACAGCAGAGAGATTGAGTTATTTGATGATAATCTGGAGACATAAGGAATCTTCCCTGGCATTTCATGTCTACTTACTGATAGGTCTTAGAAAATTTTATATGAATTTTTAAGCCAGAAAGTATGAGAGGTATGTCCCAAAGCATTCTTGCTTGTTTTCATGTAGGACTCCTTTTCAAAGTCCTTCCTGTATAGTCAACATCAGACTACGCTATGTTTTGGAACATCACCAGTTTTTGGTCTTACTCAGCAATTCCACACAGGGTCACCTGCAGCTTAGAGTAAAGGAATTCACTTTCCCACACTGCTATGGTGCTTTGCCATTCAATTTACATGGAAATTTTTCCATGTCAATGTTTGCCCATTGGTTTGCCATTCCAAACCAAACAAAATATTCAACAGTTGATAAAAAAACCCTTTCTCTTTCCACAGCTTACTTTAGAGTAACTTTAAGAAAAATCTGACATTAAATGTCAAGCAGACTTTGTAGGATATTCTTCTTTAATACTACTTACACTTAACTTTTAGTTATCTCTAAACTCACTTATCTTTCTTGTTCTTCTGCAGTATCAAGCCAGCATTGATGAAGAGATATTGATTCTCAGCTAAAAAATACCATGAACTGTGGAGAGTTTATTGAATGAGTGAGATCCAAGTTGTCCAACATATATAAAACTATATAAAGCTGTTATTTGTATTTTATTGATTTACCAATGAGCTATTTAGATATTTTAAAAAGGAACTTTTTTATGGTAGATTTACACCACGGACATTTTCACACACTAGTCCATCACAAGCTAAGCAGTGATAAAGGTATAAAGCAATTTTTGCTGCATTTTCAGAGAGACCTAATCGCTGAAGGTCTGGTTGTAAGAGACTGGAGGTAACAGTATTTGAATGTAGAGCACATCAGTGCCCAAGCAGATACTATTCTCTGATGGAGTGTGAGAAAAGGAAGCATGGTTGCTCAAGAAATCATGCTAAAGACATGCCAAAAGCACAACTGACTGAGCATAAATGCATAAACAAATTTTACCCTCTTAGTTCCATATATGCTACAGTAGAGCTTGAGGTGAAGAAAGACACAGCAGTCTTCAAACAGAAGCAACATGCCCTGGATCGGCCAAATACAAAAGAAGAAAAAGCTGAAATGCCACAGTTCACATGTTGAGCAGTACTTTTTTTTTTTTTTCCTTCTATAATAAAAGGTAGTTATTTTTCTTAGGCCTCTTTAGCGACCTATGCACCCCCAAATTTGAGCCAAGTGTGCACAGCAGTAGTGTCAGGTCTGTCTCCTCAAACAAAAGACTTAAAACAATGATGAATTCACCTTACCTAACTCCAGATATCTGCAATGAGTTGCCTGCATCAGAGCTTGTTCTCCAGGCTCTTATTAAGTCAATGAAGAGCTGGTCAACAGAATTTATATTGAACCAAATGTAGGTGCCTGTTTAAGGAGATGAATCACATCCTGAAGTCATTGACCACACAAACAAGTTCTCTGTTATCTATGACATGAAGCCAGGGTGATTTTCTCACATGTACACTGTAGATACTAACTCCCGAGTATCCTATTTAATATATTTTACAGTTATACTGTTTTCTCATTAAAACTCTTTCTTCCACTCTGAGCAGTTACAAGACTCATCCAGGTTTCAGATACTAGCTTGCAGCTATTGCATGCGCAAGACATTAATGTATAATTATCCTTCAGCAGACATAGTAAAGCTTGGTTTGTAAAATATATGTTGGAGAAGTCAATGTAGTTGCATCCATGCCTGTAATAAGCAAAATATCTCAGTGTCCAACATTATTCCTCAGCATATGCATCTTGTGGCCAGTGCAGACATCAGTCCTCAAGATTGCCTTGTAAAGCAGCATGTTAAAAAAGGCCTGTTTCTGATCACCCATTAAGCGAATACTAACTTCCCTTCAGTCAGTAGAGTCACAACAGTGTAAAATTTACAGGGGGACAGAAGTTGCAAGAATAAACTTTTTTTCATGTTTTGTAAGTTGAAAGTCCCTTTTATTCATGTGAAAAAAGGAGAAAGAATAGATTGGTGAGTACGGGAGGGAATAAAAGGGATCCAGTTTTATGTTGTCCCACAGTTTATCAAGTCCAATTAAAACTGAATGTAAAATTGTAATTCCATAAAGTATTTTGAGGGTACTATGTAACTTGAACACAAGTGACAAACCAAACCCACACACATGTGCTCTGTAGTACCAGTTTACACCAGTTACAACAGAGCTTTTGCCAAGCAACCTCTCATGGTGATTTAGGTATTATTTATAAACACAAAATAAATTTTTGTCATCTTCATTTCCATTTGAAATTAAATTACATATCAATTTGACAACTGAATGCCTACAATCATTATGCTTATGAATACTTGACAGAATGGTACCAGGAAGATGGGGTCAGTCTTTTTTCAGTGGTGCTCAGCGACAGGACAAGAGGTAATGGGCACAAACTTGAACATAGGAAGATCCATCTAAACACGAGGAGGAACTTCTTTCCTTTGAGGGTGGCAGAGCACTGGAATGGGCTGCCCAGAGAAGTGGTGGAGCCTCTGACTCTGGAGACATTTCAAACCTGCCTGGATGCCATCTTGTGCAACCTGCTGTAGGTGACCCTGCTCTGGCAGGCTTGTTCTATTTCAGTCCATTAACTGTTCTCCGAAAGTTAGCCCTTCTTGCTTGCCTCCTCTCCAAAAAGGAAATATTAACATGCTTTTATGTCCCATATTTATCTAGTGGTCTTCTTACGAATACATTGAATCCTCCTATTGGCTTTTCTTTGAACTATAGAAGTAGACATACTCTTATTTTCTGACAGTAATTGATAAGTACATGTGACTTTACTCACGCTAGTAAAATGAATGTGAGGATTTAATGGGTATATGAATTGTATTGTGCAATGAGGTATGAGTGAGTACAATATCCTCAGTACACAGCAGGTGGGATATTAAGCCCTGGAAAAGACAGTGCTGTAGCTGAAAAGAAGAAAAAAAAAAAGAAAAAAAGATTAATAAATTGAAAGAACATTAAGTGGCATCTAAGCTAGAAGCAATACCTGGCTCACATCCCAGAATCTCTATGAATGTCTTTGCATGAATTTTCAAGTCTACGATAGGCTTTGGTTGTTAAAAGCCTTGAAAAACAGGTAAAAAATGAAATAATACCAGGTGAGTAAACTCCTGCGTGAAGTAACAAATGAGGGAAGAAAAATGATAGGTTGTTGTGGATTGTGAAAAAACAATGAAATTCTGATGAAAGTATGAAATACAAAAGACTCAAGGCTCATCATTGGTCATTGACTAAGTAAAAAATATATATAACAGAATAGTATAACTTGAGGATGTAAGAAGAGCCAGAGTTGGTCAGAAAAAGGGTCCACCTTGCTCAATGTCCTGTCTTCAAAAGCACCAGCTTCCTAGTGAAAGAGGGGAATGTACCATTTCACAGGAATGTCTTGAGTAATTTAGCTCACTCAGGGTAGGATTCAATTCAAGATTTAGATCAAGATTTAGAAGTTTAAGTACCCATATGTGAGAAGGTTCTTCATGATAATCAGGGAAGACATACTACAATAAACAAAGACAAGAAAGAATTTAGCTGGAACAGCCAATCACTATTTGTTTCAGGTTGAGCTGTTTTGTTTTCTAGGCTCCTGTGAGTACGTGGACCAGCTCTCTTCTCAGCTTCACAGGAGCTTTGACACCTTGTGCACACATAGAGACCTATAAGCAAAAGTCTAACTTTAGGTGTCTTCACCTACAGCTCACTCCAGCTATTGGTAGTTAATACCTGTGGACCCTGTCTAGCTATATGGTCATTAACGAGAAATAGGGTTTGTGTTCTTCCGATAAGAAAGTTTACCTTTTCATGCCTCTCTGAATCACCACTGCTTCCTCGAGTTCAGAGGGCTGAGTTCATCCTAGGAACAACCGCTGCAGTCTGAAAATACCCTTCTTTACATGTTTTTGGTTAGCACATAGCAAGCAGAAAGCACTTGCTTATTAGTTTTAAATAAGGGCCCAATACTGGGAGGAATACTCCATAGGGTTGGGCATCTGCTTAGGGGTGTTAGATCGTAGTTTGTTAATAGGTGTCACTCTTTTTGCATGCTTCTCCCAGAAAACTTACTAACATGCTGGCCAGGAGGGTAGGTTACTGCTTGAAAGCAAGACAGCTTTCAGTCTGTGATGTTGGAGAAGTACTTTTTACGAGGGCATGTAGTGATAGGACAAGGGGTAAAGGCTTTAAACTGGAAGAAGGGACATTTAGAATAGATCTCAGAAAGAAATTTTTCACTATGAGTGTGGTGAGACACTGGCCCAGGTTGCCCAGAGAAGCTGTGGATGCCCCATCCCTGGAAGTGTTTGTCAGGTTGGATAGGGGTTTGAGGAACCAGGTCTAGTAAGAGGTGTCCTTGCCCATGGCGGGGGGTTGAAACTAGGTGATCTCTAAGGTCCCTTCCAACCTAAACCATTCTATGATTCTATGCACAAGTCACGCCATTGCATCTGAGCCATGTGAATATTTGCTGTCTAGTCTCAACTAATCACTGAGTTCCCTCACTACACAACGGAAAGGGAGAAGTGCCGGCAGCGTGAGATTCATCTCTGTGTTAGAGACCTATTTTAGGATGGGATATAGGAAATGGGAGCTCACACATACTTTGCTTTTAACAACTCAGCCTGTCTGTTTATCCTAGAACTATCATTATGGTCTCTGCTTTATTACATTAACTCAGCAAAAGCATACACATGTGTCAAGTGCTTCAGTGAATAGACTTAAGCACATGATTAACTTTAAGAGTGTGCTTAAGTACTTTGCTAAATCAGGACTTCTATGTTTTCCCCTCTCAGTACATCTGGTCAATTTGCATATATTTTCCATATAAAGAAGTTCATATTCCAAGCAAAATGAAACTATTTCCATGCTTGCACATTCAGTGGTCCTGCTGCTGAAGCTAACTTAAGCAATTCCCTTTCAGTCCCGCCTCCCTGTCCCATAAGTTTTCAGCTGGTTGTTCCAATAACTGCAAGTGTTGTGCTGGAACAGCTAGATGAGCAGCCGCTTAGTGAACTGGACTAAGGCAAAATTTAAGCTGACGAATAAGTATAGTTTTGTTGAGTTTTTTTTATTCTGGATTGATGTACAATATGCTATGTGACCAGGCTGCAAAAATTGTTGATAAAATAGGTATAGGAACACGTGATCGCATTTGGAAGGTGCTTAAACTGGCATCAGCCAAAGAAATGCATATGAAACTCTTTGATGCTCTACAATGTTTTGTGCTGACAGACTCAGAAGGCTTTGTACTACATGTTCCTTCCAGAACAGGATTTTTTTGTATATAAAAAGTCGTATTTAGGTGTTTCAAAGAAAATGGCAAAATTCAGTAGGTTTATGTTCAGCCAAGTCTCTAAACTAAAGACACTATGTTGCAAACAAAGTATCATGCAGAATGTATTGCAATTATTTTAATTGTTTGAAATTAGAATGAAGCATGAGAAAAGTCCCGTTTAGAGCCAAATGAACTCTAATTCTAAAAAAATATTTTTATTTTTCCTGGGTTAAGTGAACCAGTTTTCCCATAATAACATTAAAGACAAAAGAGCAAAAAATGAGCATTCTTAAAGGTTAATTCTTTCTCAGATCATATGTCACATAGCTGAGAAAATTAATCACTGCAGGAAAAAAGGAGCATTTGGTAATGGTACAACTGTTCCTCTGCAGTAACCCGAGTCAGCTGGTTTAACAAAATATTGTTGGATTGGGACAGTTCATGAGAGCTTGGTAGGTATAAAGACCTGGCTCTTTCTTCTGTCTCTGTAAGAGTAAAAAGACAATATACAGCTCTGGCTAGTCTCAGTTCCTTGAACTGTAGTGTTGCCCACCCACAGACTGACTTTAAAAGAGAATCTAGTATGCAAATGTCCTCTGCTTTTTATAAAACCACTTAACCTTGTGGAATTTCTTTGCTGTCAAAATAGAATCAATATGATTAGATAAAATAAGATTAGATGTGAAGCTGAAGAGAAAAATATTGTTCAGTTCTAGTAATTAGCTTATGGTCTAATAGTCTATTAATGCTAAATGTTTTCCTTTCCTACCAATTAAAAACAAAGAACTTCTTCACCAGTGACACATGAACTTACTTTACAACCTCGGGTAGGTGAGACTTGGAACTCAAAATATTTGTATAGATCTGTTATACTGTTAAAAATTTACTTCTGGAAAATATTTATAAGGACCTTATTAGAGCTAACTCCCTCAGGAATCTGTGCTGTTGATAGGAACTGCGTTTCTTCGTTTACCATATATTGTCATATACTGTATATTTAGCTGACTTCCTTCCTTACTTTCTGACATTGGAAAAGACATTTAAGCCAAAAATGTCAAACCTGAGGATCTTTTTTTGAACCTGAATTTCAGTTTCAGCCATCTAAAGGAAGCATGCTGTCTCTCAGAAGTTCTGAGTGACTCTCTTCCCCACAAAAATGACATAACTTTTAGTAACTGGCAAGGATAACAGGGCTTTGCACATGATTAATGGATTATAGAAGTAAAACCTGGGAATATTCCCATCTATTTATAATTGGTCTCAGCTGAATGGGATGCAGATATTTTTAGCTGTTATTTTTAATCAATGTTTTTATCCATCAGTTATGTGTATTACAATACAGCCCAGTCTGGTCTGCATATTTAGTCCTTTTGTACCAAACACAATAGAAAGACTAACATAAAATTCCTACACTCATAGCTCTTGAGTTTAAGGAGAAATTATGCCTGAAAAAGGAGGCAGATTGATTAAACAATATATTTTTTCTGTGTGATTTCCAAGCAAGATTATAAGCAGATAATGGACAAAGTAGTTTAAGCCTTAATTACTGTCTACAAACCTATTTTAGACAGACCTTACCAAAGAAAATCTTGAAAGGTTTTCCTGTTCTTTTCTTCGCATGACACTTTTATAGCTCATGATGCAGAAAAAGTGGAATTGATTTGAACAGAAATAGTCTGGCTTCTTTATCTGATAATGTGATCCAGTGGATTAGTTGTCCCAATATTAACATTTATGAACCATTATCTACAAGGAGCCAAGGGAACCTAGTTTGTTTCTGCTTTATATGTGTAAAGAATTTCCCTGGTTTATCAGTTACTATAGTTTGGAAATTATGGGCAATCACTGTCCACACTTGAAAACTTGGGGAAAATAAATTGCAAACAAAACTGGATAATATTCCTATTATTGTATCTTCTGATATGATTAAGCTCATAGTACTATTGACTAAATCACCTTGGATTTTTCATTTTTGTTCCCAGAGTGTGTGGAATTTATCCCCTTTGCCAATTTAATTACCTCTCATTGTATTTACACTGACATTAAAATGAGATGATAGAAGAATGAAGAGTAGTGTCAACTACTTTCAAAGACAATGGAGTTAATCTACGTGGATAATGGAAAAGGAGATTGAAAGATGTATTGTTCAGGAAAACAATTAGCACAGGCACCTTAACCCCTAACCGGGTTATCTTTTGTAAATCCTTGAGTCATAGCAAACAAACTGAGTTAACACATCATTATTTAGCTCAGCTCAATTAGAGTCCAAAATAATTGCTAAGAATAGGCTTTACATGAAACAATATGCAATGCAAGCTGATATTAGCTTCCAACACTGCATCTCACCATGAACAGTGAAAGAATCAGAAGGGCACTAATATACTGTGGAAAGGGAAGTGAAATGCATAGTGCTGAGTCTGGGTGAATCAGTTGAATGAAAATTGATGTTTTCATTCCTCTTGAGACCTAGATTCAGTAATTCCTTTACAAAGGAAAAAGTATATTCCATAATCTTACACTACAATTGTTTCCCAACTGCTATATGAAAAAAAAAATGTTGTAAAGTGTTCATCACCATGTATTTAGAAACTCATAATACAGCTGGCTAGTGCAAGAAGTGTCTCCTAACACAACTGTTGCCTCCACTCACGTTCTTCCACAGAAGCTTGTCTAAAAGATGAGACCACAAAGGAGATACCAGGTAGGTAAATACCAACGCCAAGATTTGAGTGCCACAGAATGTTTCTGAGGCAGTAAATCTCCAGCTCAAGTACATCCCATAAGGAAAGCAGATTCATAATTACCACTTGCACACTACTGTAGCTGTGTTGTCAGCTAACTGAAAACCTGATCCTCAGAAGCTAAAGCTAAGAGGACGTACTTCAGTGAACATACCTAACCTCCAGTATAACACCAAGCACAGAATTTCGCACAGCTGAGAACAGGAGGAATAATTATTCCCTGAAACATAAGTAAACACATATCAGTGCAAGACCTCTTTGCCAAATTAGAAGTGGAAATACTGACAGAACTTCAGCTGAAGCGAGGCAAACATCTCCATAGACTAATACAAACTCAATCTTTATCCATTCTGCATTTCAACCACAAAATGAAGCCAGGACTTAGTTACATTAAAAGAGATTGCTATATATTTTATGCCATGCATTAAGAATATTTTACACTGGAGATTTTAAACAGCATATTAAAAAGTACTGAAATTACTCATATCAATTGGCTGTGGTATAATTGAGCTCCATAAAGATTATTGCAATACTTTTGAAACTATAAGAAGTAGTATAAATAATGTGGAATAAATCTTCTTTCCACTTCCCACTTTAGAAGAAACAAACTTTTTAGCATTTGCCTCTGTGTTTTTGCCAGGCAAAAATATCAGTGTAAGGAGACAAACTGTTGTCTTAATCTGTCTGCAGACCATAAGAGATACTTTTGTAAAAAGAAAGTAACAGCATTTTTTCCACACTTGTGCCTTCAAAATTCCCCACTTCCTACTCATTCTTCATTAGAATTTGTTTCTCCTCAGAGGGAGTACTACTCAGTCAGAGTAGTACTATAATCAGTGACTACATAAGAAAGTTTTGGGGGTTATTTTTTGTTTGTTTTTTATTTTCTTGGTTTTGTTTGTCTGTTTGCTTTATTTTGTGGTAGTTGCTTTGATGTTACCTAAAAAGAATGTGATCCAGTTTTAGACCTGAAGGGAACTTGATATGTCAATCTGTACACCAGCAGATGTTTTCCTTGCGATGTTGACAAGGCTGTGCTAGGTGAGACCATGGCATTGGGAGGAGACTCTTTACTCTCTGAGAGATGGACTCATCCTTTCATTTCAATGATGGCAAGGGCACTCTGTGACCCGATATACTGTGGTGCCAATATATTTCCATAAATGACCCAGGCATCACCCCTGTAAAGCAATTATACCAGCCACACACACACAATAAGAGATTCTTTACACCCACAAATAAAATGTCATAGTGGCCCTGAGAATTCAATACACCACCTAATATGCTCCTGCAATCCAATATATTTCATTTACAAGCCAATATATTACCCGATTTATAACCAATCTGTCATGCACGTGAATCAATACAAATCATGAAAACACACATACATAACACACTTCACATAATTGAATTTTGTGCTCCCTAGCCTCTCATTACCCTGCCACAAACTGCTTGAAATAAATACCTCTTATCACTTTCAAGGTTCAAACACCGTCAGGGATACCAGGCCAGTGCTACACAACTTTCAAGTACATGTATAATCCAGGATCAACTTTCAGAAAGACCATGAAACCTGGAAAGCCTAACTGCAATTTGTAAACTGTATTGGGGATTTCTCTATGCATCCTGGGTTTTCCATGGGCTAAAATGAACAAACATAGATCATTTAGACTGAAACAGTCTCCAGTCCTTAAGATTTAAGAAGATAGGGACTTGCATGATTACACTTGATGTCACCGTGAGCCACTCCTGACCGTTTAACGTCCGAATGTGATCAGTAGATCAACAATATTGCTCCTATCAGGTTACCCCTGTGGATCTTGGTTGGGAAGGAGGTAGATGTTCCTAAAATAAACCGTCTGTCAGAGGTTAGGAGTACATCTGTTGAAGAAGCCTGGCATTTTGGCCAGAAGGAAAGAGTTCAGAGCAACTGCTGATTTTAAAGTTTGATGTTTCTGCAATTGTTAACTGACTATATATCAAAGTGGGGTTTTAGACGTGTCCTGGTTTGACACGACAATATGGATTTATTTAGAGTAGAAAGTATTCAATTCTCATTAACAATAATTCCCATTTTAATTAATTTTCTTAATTATGATTGGTCTTTGATTGGAATGGTAACCCCCCACAAAACAGTCATAATGTAATGACTCCTCTTTGTTTCAACAATTAGAAGCTTTAGCCCACTGAAGATACCCACAAAATTGTCAAAAGCAGGGCTCAAAAGGCATGAAGTTCAGCCAGCAGCCAAGGCAATGGGAGCTTTCCATGAGTCTTGTCTGAGAACTGTTGCCACAACCTAATTCAGTATCGTCTGTTCAACCTACTCCTGGGGGAAGTATACCAGTGCTTCACTCTAAAATATGATACGTCTTTTGCTGCAAGTTAAAAATGGAGACAGATTTTACTGTACGCTGCTTTCCACTTTCTTTCATACACAAAGGACAGGCTTAGGATAACTGAAAGAAACTCCTGTTCTCTTTGAGGATGTCTTGTGCACTCAGACATACCAGCTAAGGAGGACATCTCATCTCAGAAGCGTAATGCACGTGTTAGTAATTGAGAATTAAGCTGCTGTTTTCTTCTGTTGTATTTCAGGAAGAATCTAGCTACTATATACACAACAGACATTTCCAGGCATTTTTTATATTCATTCTTTATATCAAATCTTATTGAAGTTTTTTTCTCTTAATTACAGTTAGTGCATTCAGTTCTGCTGTATTTATTTATTGCCTTAAAAAATACAAAGTATGCTGAAAAATCAGAGATATCAGAACTCCTTCTGACAGGTTTACATGTAACATCTTTTGAAAAATGATTACACTGCATTTATGTGTATGTGGTTAGAAGCCGGTGAACAACACTGGATTGACAAGTGCGTAAATTGAATTTATCTAAAAACAGTTGCAAACAAGAAGCAGTAAGATTCTTTCACAATCCTTGGCATACGTGCTACCAATATGATGGTAGCTGGGGCTGTACATGGCATTTTTGAAGTCAGCACACATATAGTCCCCACTCCTTCAAGGTCATCTTTGGGTACATTCCATCTCTTTGGTTTTGCAGCTTCTCCTACTCCATACCAGGAGATAGCAAAAAAGATCAGACCTATTCACCCCAATTTAATTTACTTCTTTTACTTTTTCCTTGCAAGTGCCCTGTTGGTGGGCTTGAGAAATAAAATCTCACCTCATTCCTGTGAATGCTGTTGCCCCAGCCTGTCATTTTGACTATCATTTGTCAAGCCTGTTCTGGCCTCCTGTTCTCTGTACTCTCTGAGTGAAGAGGCAGTAGCTTCTTATCTGCTACTTTCAAAGGCTCCCAGAGGCTATTCCCAAAATTTTTGCTATCCTAGGATGCAATCTCAGCATCTCTTAGCAGATTTGGATATTTCATGTACTCACCAGAGCTGTCGTGGAAGAGGGATCCATGAAATCTGCTTCCCTATTTACCTTCCCATCTTGATTTTTTTTTTAATCTGCCATGATAATGATTCAGAAAGAAAACGAAATTTATGTTGTTGGTGTGCCACAGATTGGTATCATCCCATCATTTTCTGGTGTCATCAACACATTCCTTATTTTCTGTATGTAACACGTAGTTGTCCTTGGTGTTATAACTTAAACGAAAGCAAGGATCAGCTCTATCATTGTCTATCCTTATCCCTACCTCTGTTGCCCTAATTGTTCAGTAGTACTAATAGGAACAACACATTAAAGTGATCAAAACTCTCCTGAATCTCTGGAGCCTCAATTTGTGTCCATTGCCTCTTCTTTAGCTGTCATAGAATCATAGAATCNTTGCCCTAATTGTTCAGTAGTACTAATAGGAACAACACATTAAAGTGATCAAAACTCTCCTGAATCTCTGGAGCCTCAATTTGTGTCCATTGCCTCTTGTTTTAGCTGTCATAGAATCATAGAATCACTGGGGTTGGAAGAGACCTTTAAGATCATTGAGTCCAAACACCAACCTAACACTGCCAAAACCACCACTAAACCATGTCCCTCAGCACCACATCTGCCTGGCTTTTAAATACCTCCAGGGGTGGCCATTCCACCACTTCCCTCAGCAACCTGTTCCAACGCTTGACAACCCTTTCAGGGAAGAAATTTTTCCTGATACCTAATCTAAACCTGCCCTGGCACAACTTGAGGCCATTTCCTCTCACCTTTTAGCTTGTTACTTGGCAGAAGAGACTGACTCCCACATCTCTACAACCTCCTTTCAGGTAGCTGTAAAGAGCAATAATGTCTCCACAGACCCTACTTTTCTCCAGGTTAAGCAACCCCAGTTTCCCTAGCTGCTCCTCTGTCAGACTCTGCTGAGAAGGATTTGGTGCCTTTGTCTTTATAACTCACTTAAGATGAAGACTGTAACCAAATCCCATCCAAGCTTCCTTCTCAAGAGGCTAAAATAGCCCTTGATGTGTCCTTATTCAGTGTTCCTGATCACCTTCTCCTTTGCACGTTTAGAAGTGGCTTGCAGGAGGATTTTTCCATGATTCTTCCACTTCCTGAATTGTTGGAGATGTCTTCAGTTCCCTGGGTCCTCCACAATCTCTGTCATCAAGATGGGCATAATATTAATCTTTTTTTCAAACATGAGGGGCTTTTCTTAATCTCAATGACTGTTTATCGATAACTGTGAGTGACGTTTCAATCTTATCAGGAAGCTCATCCAACTCTTCTGAGAACATCCCATTCAGTGCCATGGATGATATAATAAAGGAATTAAATATTTTATAAATTAAATCTAAACTCATTTCTTCTTTATAAATATTTCTTTCTTTGTAAACTATACATGCATGAGCTGTTAGTCGTTTATTATTAATCACTCCATATTGTACATATGTTAAACACATATGCTTTGGTGCTGAAAAATGCTGAAGCAAGTTTACAGCATAAAACCTCATATTTATGGATTCTATGGATTAAATGGACAATGTAAAATAAAATAACTGTTTACCACCAAACTAACAAAAGTTACCACCACAATCTAAGTCACTGTTCTATTGGATGAGAACACAAACGTCTGGGACAAGTTCTTAGCTGTGCTGGAGACTTCCCACATGACTTTAAGCCCATCAGTTAATCTCTGCATCTCAATTACTCAGCTATAAAATGAAACTAGTACCTCAGTAGGAGAGTGTTAAACTGAGTCCATTAATACTTTAAAGTTGGTGAAATATAATGGGGTTGATGAATATAGAAAACAATACAAAAAGTCCTTTCCTGAGAATATTATTCAATATTACTTTTAGTTAAATGTTGATAAGAGCAGGCCTACTTATGAACATACCAGAATATTGGTTTAACACTGGCATAATAAAAATAAATTTTAAAATCAACAAAAAATCCTGACCAACATCTTCTTTTCTCAATTAAAAATTACAGCTGATTTTTTATATTCTATTTTTTTATTTCTATATTCGGTAAGGCATAGCAATTCTCTTATGCAGAAAGGCTGAGACAGTTGAGGTTTTTCAACTCAGAGAAAATCTGGAGAAAAGAAGGCTCTGGGGAGGCCTTATAGCCCTTTACAGTACTTAAAGAGGGCCTACAGAGAAGACAGAGACAGACTGTTTAGCAGGGCCTGCTGCAATAGGACAAGGAGTAATGGCTTTAAGCTAAAAGAGGGTAGACTTACCCTAGGTAGAAGGAAGAGACGTTTTATGCTGAGGATGGTCAAACGTTGGCCCAGGTTGTCCAGAGCAGTGGTGGATGCCCCATACCTGGAAAACTTCTACGTCAGGTTGGACAGGGCTCTGGGTAATAATAATGTAACAATACCAGTATGTTCAGTAAAAGCTTAATCAAAATTTTGATTCTAAAATGAATCAAAAATGTTCACATTTTTTAATTTTTGCTTTTGAAAGGAATTCCATTTCATCAGGATAATTAAATTAACTTACTCCAGATGAAGCAGATGATCTCTTAAAATCTATTCCACGCCTGTGTTATGTGAAGAAAAGTTCAAAAGGGAAAAAAAAATGAAGCCAACTGAAAAAATGATATTCATAATGAATTTTTTTTTTATATAACTTATTGTCATAAAACCTGTGGGATTTCCTTGTAATCTCTAAATGGATTGTGAAAATTATTTATTTTCTGAGCATGATTATCAAATGAAACTAACACATACTGCTCTAGAACAAACATATTCAAAACATTCCAACTTCAGACAAGAAAGAAGAGCAGTTCCTTTCAGTATGTCCTCCAAAACAATGGAGGACTGTTTGGGTTTTGTTTGCTTGTTTGTTTGTTTGTTTTTTACTGGGGCATTCAAAATTGCAGGACTTCTGGGTTTTTTGGACATGGATGTACCAAAACCTGTTTGTGCCAAAAGCTGCTTGCTGCTTCAGGACCTGTTACCATAAGCTTTTTTGGAAAAAACTCATCTTAATGAACTACAACATGAACAGCTGCTCTCAACAATTCCTCAATCTGATTCTTGCACGGTCCTGGTTCTATATATTTTAAATAAATTAGTCTTTAGGTAATTTCAATTTTCAGTGAGATATATAACCTGATGTAATGAGAACAACTTGTTGAGATATCAGACAAAGTGCATGAAAGCTGAAATCTTTTAAGTAGTCCGCCAGGATTTTTATATTTCCTAACAACGCCTGGTTGGTAAGAAACACTGTGGAGTCTCGTTGACGTGGGAGGCATGTGATACCGAGATTCTGCTCTTGATTAAGACAGATAAAGATACATGCATCTGTGGGGGTGTCCACATGTGGCCTATGGGTCTAAGCTCCTGTTAACAGTCAACAGAGCTCTAGAGTAGCATTAAATGAGTCCAGGGAACATTTCCACTAAGCCTGCAGTAGACATTTACAAGCAAGTCATTTGAAAGGGTCAACAAGTCTCAACTGCTCCCTTCCAGTCCTTTTCCCAAGCCTTAACTTTCACATTAATAGTACTTCTTTTTACTGCTATGCTCACTGCATAAGGCAGATTTAAAGACTCATTCTGAGTCTGGAGAGGTAGATTTTGTCCCTTTCAGTATTACTGACTTCTGCCGTTACTATTAGAGGTACAGCAACACCAAGAGTCTTAGTGACTAAGTGAGCTTAATTCTGGTAGTTGTATTTGCATGCAGAAGAGGGAACCAGTAAACAAAGAGGTCATTTAGGTCACCAACCTTTAAACATGGAATTCAGGAATGTATGACATCATTTTGCAGGTATTTTAGATTAAAATCCTCCAAATAAAGTTGTGGGCAGGGTAATTATTTTAAAGCAAGCTCACCATAATTTCAATAAATAGATAGAAGACTCCATCTGTAGACTCAGTCTTTTTAAGCTTGTACCTTGCCAGTGAGAGTAAAGGGACCCACTAATGACTTACATTCCCTCAGGATTGAGCCCCCTTGAACTCATTAAATCAGAACCTATTGGTGCAAGACTGGCTCTCCTCAGAAGCAAATGGCAATGCGCCCAAGTAACAAGCGATAGGACAAGAGGAAATGGCTTCAAGTTTCACCAGGGGAGGTTTAGATTGGGTATTAGGAAAAATTTCTTCACCAAAAAGATTATCAAACATTGTAATAAGCTGCCCAGGGAAGTGGTGGAATCACCACCCCTGGAGGTATTTAAAATCCAGGCAGATGTGGTGCTGAGAGACGTGATTTAGTGGTGGTTTTGGCAACGTTAGGTTGATGGTTGGACTTCATGATCTTAAAGGTCTTTTCCAACGTAGGTCATTCTATGATTCTATGCATACCTTTACCATAGTAACCCAGCACTGTGTGTTGCATACCCACTCAGGAAGTAGGAGGCATGAATTTTAGGACATCTTTGGCTTCAAGTGTTTAAAACCATCTTTCTAACAACCTACGAGGATGGCTTGCCCTCCAGGCTGAAGAATATTTTTGTCTAAAGCATTTCCCAGGGTTTTAGCCAGGTTATGTGAGCTAGTTGTGTGAGGTCAGAAACAGGCAAATAAAAAGTAAACTTTGAATGTGATTAATAAAATAAAAAGATAGGACACATACCTAGAAATGTGCCAAAGAGTGTTCTGGTGCCAAAACTCCAGACTGTTTCATTTTTTTATAGAGTAGTGGACCATATTAAAATGCAAATGCTTTCTTCTTTTTTTTTTTTTACTATCTACACAAGCAGTCAAGTCGCTTAACAGTAGCTGTAGCCATAGCCAAAGTGAAAAGTCTAATCTCTGTTGTAATTTACTGCCTAAAAACTGATGATAAAGGTGCTGCAGCCATTCTAAAATTGATTTTGTATCTGGGAGAGAAAGTAGCACCTCGTTTATCCTTGTTCATTTCAATAAACTCACAATTAGTCACACAATTTAGCTTCAAATTTCAATGTGTTCACCCATCAGCGTTATGGCAGTTGTGGCTTTTGGGTATATTGGAACATATCTGATCACATTACTTTGAAGTTTCCATTACAACCCTGTGAAAAAACTACGTATTCATTTTACTTAGCTTCTTAACCCCTTTGCTCACTGTAGCAAGCAGAGGAGAGCAGAGGGAGTATTAATGCAGTAACATTGACTAAGTGAATCAGAACAGGATAAAGTGTTTCTTAGGATTCAGGAGGGTTTTTTTCATGCATTTGTGACCTTGGCAGACCTAGGAGGGCTTGCAGTTGGTCTGCGTTTGGATGAGAAACTTCTTAGGCAGATCCAGATGTAAGTGGCAGTTCTACAGATCAGGAAGTTAATCAAGCCAGGTGTCAGACTGAGAGCAACGTAGAATTGCACCATTAGGATTGTTTTAGTCAGGAGATGTAAATAAGACATTAAGTTGGGGTTTTTTCATATTTCTTTTTCCAATGCAAAAAAAAGATTTCCTGCAATCTCTGCAAATATAACATCACTGAATGCGGTCTCCTAACCAAACATATATTTGCAGTTTACCTTGTTTACGTTCTCTGTGAAATGTCAAGTGGATATTATATTCTTTGGTCTTAGGCTATTGAGAAATATCACAGTAGACCAACAAAGAGCCAGGACACTCCACATGCTAAGGTCACAGGTGAAAACTCTCATTACTTGGTTGTAGATCTGGAGCTGTAATCTTTGAGCTACCTACCTTTAATATAGTAGATGCATGATTAGCTGTTACCTGGACGGTTAGCAGAATTCCCTGCACAGTCCATGAAAAATCTCTGAGTTGCAGAAAAAAAGCCAAACCATCCCCAAAGTGGAAAATAACTGCCTAGCTTAGAATATAGTAAGTAGCCATAGCGCTGACACCTACAAAAGTAAAATTTGATGTCTTGATCCTTGTACTAAATACTCTGCTTTTGAAAAGAGTTTTGTTTCATTTAAAGCATATAGGTGGTTATTAAAATTACCTCATTCACATATCTTTTAAACACTTTTAAATATTTCATGTTACCTTCTTTTGTGGACATTTATTACTTGACAATGTGGAATGACACACTGTGTTTAGATAAAGAGTCTAGATGAGCCACCATAATGTGGTCAATATTTTGATCTTCTGCTATTTATTGGTAAGCATTCCCATATTTTTTCCAAACCCTTCTCTTTATTTTACTGATATATGTAATGAAAATAGGAGTGTCAGGCAGCCTTAAACGTGCTATGGAGAGTGGAGTATAGTGCATGCTCTTGATACCAAAAATAGTCATCTTAAGAAGCAAAGAGTAGCATCAAATGGAAATGAAAATCCAAATGCAAAGCTTCTCAGAAAACCTTTCACCAGATTCATCTAGCTTGGATATAAAAAAAACCTGTGGATGAGGTCAGAAACCTGACAACCCACATTCTCCATATTTTATCTTTCTTGCAGAAAACAAGGCAAGAAATTTCTAATATATTCTGATAGAAAGTTCAGCCCAGCTTCTAGTGATCAAAGTTGTTCATACTGCCATATAAACAAATCACCAGACAAACATCTCTGTGTCTAGAGTAGAAAATTGGGAATTAGATATGCTAACCTCTTTTTGTCAGGGACACCCTTGGTCAAACATTTAACTTCTTTGCCTTTCAATCTTCCAATCTCCAAAATAAAGCTGATCTTATTACAACGTTTGTAGGAAGTGTAATGAATAACTGCAAATAGCTTTAAAAAAATCCCAAATCAAAACTCAACAAATTATTCTTATTATTAATATTGCCACTAAACCTGAGGAAATAAGCTCATCTTTCACCTTGTCTGGAACCATAAAAAGCAAAATAAGACAGAATATTTTCAGCAGTGGTATTTAGCTGGATGAGGCTGAGAGCAGCACAAAATACGTTATCCAGAAGTAATTTAGGCAAAGTCAGAGTGCACTAAAAGAGCAAATAAGTGTGGCAACAAGGTGACAATCTGTAAGAGCCACTGTACTATATTGAGACTGATATGTGGCATGGACAAAGTACAGGGGAGTATGAATAAAAATGTGACCTACTGTGCCGAAGTTTCAATGTATTTTAGTTTTCAGCTCTGTGAAGATTTATCAGCCAGCGCTGTGGGTGCTCTCAGAGAAGCAAGAAGTATGGGTTCTACTACATTATTCCTGGTAAACCTTATGTAACTTAAATTTCTTTTCTTGGTCACTTTTCTCTTGGACAATTATAGAAGCCACTGCTAACCAAAGTGAGTTCGGTGGTTGTTTTCTGATTTCTAGGAAACAAAATACTCTTATCACATAATAAGAACCAAGAAATTAGAAATTCTTTCTAATTTGAGCTTCCCATGCTCTAGGCAGCATCTCTGTCTGCAAAATCCAGCAGTGACGCACTCCTGGTTTTAATGGTAAAAAGGCATCCCAAGAGCTGTGCTTTCCTGGGTCCTCAGAACTCTGAACCCATCAGACCAGTGCAACGTTTATTAGAGCAAAGAATTCGACTCAGAAACTTAGGAAATAAAACTTAGTAGTCCCAATATTAAAATTATTAATTATCACAACTCTTATTTAATTGGAAAAGGGGGGAAAAAAGTAATCTTTTGGACATGGTTCTTTTAGGGAATTTAGGATGACTATATGTTTCAGCTAGTATTTTCCCTTGACTTTTAGTGCAGTAAGAGGGTTTTCTGTGCAGGATAAACTCAACTTTAGAGTGAACAAACTTATCCTGTTGTAACTTCTTCTTTCCAAAAACTAGAAAGGGAGGATAAGATAATAAGGTTCCCATTTGAGCTTCCTCCATGATGTGCATAAAGGTAGATTGACCTTTATAAACAAATAAACTTAAAGTTACTGCACTAATGCAACAGAAGACATCTGATCTTTGAAATACATATAATTTCAAAAATAGCATTGCTTCTTGGTGTATGTAGACTTAAGAAACAACTATTAATAACGGACTTTATTTTTTCCTGAATTATTTCAAATGTCATCAGTACCTCAGTGATGTCAAAATGTGGAATCAAGCCTGATCATATAATGATGAATTTCTCATATAAAACATTTCCAGTCTTCTTCATCATGTGCCCTTCATGGGATTCAGTATTAATTAGGAGCATAAGGCTGGAGAAATTGCCAGTGTCATCAAATCCAGACCCAATTATTGCAGACAACTACCTCGTATGACCCTGTTGACAGCGCTTCACATTCTGCCTCAAGGCAGGCAGATCATTTTCTGCCATGTCTCTGATCAGATTCTATCCTAGAATTTTACTGTTCCTGAGTTTAGAAACTTTCTCTGAATTTCCAGCTTACATTTATTCTCAAGCTGATATTCCTAGGCCTGCACAGTCCCATAACTAGAGAGCTGTGTACCCCTTCACTGTGAATTAGGTGCGGTAGTCAGCTGAAGGTCAGAACAGCTGGAGTTGAATTAATATGGACTGTGTTACATTAAATATCACACAAGCTGAACACAGCAGGGTCCCTACTGACACGATTCTGACATGAACCTTTGCTTCCGGATTTACTGCTCCTTTACTTGTCTTTATTTGCAGAAGCAGATCCCTGATCCTTTGAAGATCCTGGGGAATACGTGACCAGGTGTTTCTATCCCACTTTCCATAGTAATTTTCAAGCACTCCATGAACAGCGGCAAACATCAGGCTCAGCGTGTCAGCCTCTGGCACAAGGTGAATAGTGGGTCAGAAAATTTTAAGGACAACATGGTCCAGATTTTCATAACGACAACCACTTTTGGTGACTGTTCCATATGGTGAGAGAGGGGTAGTTAAAAGAAAAGCACCTTTTTTCAAGTCAAGCTGTGTCCTCTCCAGGAGTATCTGCTGCTCTCTCCTACCTGTCTCTGGAGCTGCAGGTAGAAATAGGGAGTAGGGAGGCATGAAGCCAAGCAGCTAAGAGGATAAAAGAACTAAATATAGAAAGAAAATAATATATTTGTACTTTCCACAGGCATGGAAAGGGTCTTCTTTTGTCTCCATTGCTTTCTTTGGTATTTGACTGGTTAAAGATGTACCACAAGTGCTAATTACCTTCCTCAGTTCAGGTAGCAGGAACTTGAGCAGTCCATAGTGATAGTCCTTTGTTTAATACCCTTGTGTCAGTCTGTTGTATGTGATGGTTTATCACAAAAAGGTGAGTCTGAGGGTGTGGGATGGAGTCTGAATATCAGAAGCTATAGAAAACATAAATAAAGTAAAATGTCATGTTAAAGTGAATGAATTTTGAATTTGGTTGATTGCTTTTAGAAACAGAAAACCGACAGATTTTCAGTCCTGCTTGGCTCGAGGCTCATGTAGTGGTAGAGAACACAGTTGCAAAGAAAGTGTTTAACTCTCAGGTTAAGGAAGAATCAATTTGGAATAGAAGTTTTTAGTTCAGTTCTACCTGTTTTATTGTAGGAGGAGCAAATTTAAATATTTTAGGGCTACAGTTTCAAGCACACAGAGCAACATTTCTCAGGCATCATGATATCGCATTTTATTATGTGAAAAATTTCCAGCTTCCTCTGGGGATGAAGCAGGAACAGGTAAGGAGGACTCTGTGTCTCTGGGATTCACTGCAGCCTTTCAGGGAGCTAACATTTATCAGGAAAGGAACCACAGGAAATCAGAGCGTGGCTTCTTCTCTGAGATAAATTGTGTTTTGTTTGTTTGTTTTTTTTTCTGGACAGGCTCTTTTTCACTTGTGGTCATGGCAAGTTGCTTCTTCTGTGATACCTATTCCTTATATGCTCTTCATTTTGTTCCTTATGTGTTCTTCATTTTATCGGTGCTGAACTTTGAGATCCTGAGTTCTGCATGAAAACCATGGCAGAATGACATAACAAAGCTCAGACTCCCATTGGGTTATGCTCTAACTCTGGTCCATTCTTCTCTTCTGAGGGCTGTATGGTCAGATGAACCTCAAACAAGTTAACAAAATATGTCGTAAGTGTGAAACTGAAAATCTGACAAATCCAGAGTTCCTTACCGAATTTCGAACTAAGTGGGTACCTGTGCATCAAGACCACCATAATGAAAACTTCATTTGTCTGCTTCACATTAGAGTTGTTACTGTCAACCTCACCAGAAACATTATGAAATTAACACATGTTTATCTTATTTTAACGAGAAACTTCATCTGGAAGAAGGGGGTAAGAAAAGACATTATTAAAAAACTTTAGGCTTGGAGAAACTGTGCTTTGCAAAACGAATAGTCAGATAATTTTGGAGAAGCTCGGCATGTGATATTTTTGTAAATAGATTACAAAAGTACTACAGAGGATTTGACATTATTAACACTAAAAATATTATGAGAATCTAATCCTGCAAGATGCTGAGTCTATGGGAACATGCAGCATTTGGCAGCTCTCAGGAAACTCTCAATAACTCTTAGATTCAGGCTTAAAGTGCTGTGATCCTGAGTTGCCCATTAAAGATGCACTAAATGTTTCCACTAAGGGAAGTCCCAATTATGTAGTTTTATATAGGAAAAGGGAAAGTTAATGAATGGAAATGTAACAGCTCTGACGCTATTGAAGCACTGAGCTGTCTTCCTCATAACTTTCCCAGGGAGATAAATAAGGCTCTTTCCAGCTTCTCAGAAGTTATTATTGCATCTGATTTACAGGCAGTATAAAGGTAGAGAGAGGGAAAATCAGTGGCAACTTTTGGAGATTTTTCATAATGAAAATTTTAAAAGCTTTCTTTAAATGAACAGTAGGGAAATACCATATTTTTATCAAGGAAGAAAACATGGATTTTAAACTGGTTTGTATCTAGTAAAATAGTCATGTTGTCTAACATGCCAGGTTATCATGTTAGAAAATTCCTGAATTCAAAAGCAGTCTTTATTTCAACTGAAACATTTGAGGTTCACAGCTGTCCTGTAGAATGCTCTAAACCCACATAACGTTTAGCCCTTCCATTTCAAAAAAGGATACAGATGCACTAGAGGGGGATAAGAATACAGGCTGAATTTTAGATAACTTGCTACTGGAGCATATGCAATCTATACCCTGTTTTAGTTATCTGTATTACGGTGCAAAGATTCACCTTCTGGAGGAGCCAGTCTGTTTCAGCTGCCTATTGATGAACTCGTTTAGGTTAGAAACTCAACTTTTATACTACTAGAGTGTATTAGATTAATGCTACTTATCCTGTCTGTTGTTTCCACCATCTGTCTCTCTGCTTGTTTCCCCCTATTTTTATATTCCTGGTAGCAGACACATAAGAGCTCCCCTGTTTCCCTCTACAGCTTTTCGCTATTATGATGATAGCAGCTGGCACTCTCCACTGCTATTAGAGCCCTGTTGTGCTACGGGTTGCAGTTGCACTTTCTAAAAGGCAACTTCAGCACTAAGGACTGCCCTGTGCAAATACAACGAGGAAGGATGGATGCAAAAGGGATCATGGGAAGGCAGGTGAATTGAACATAATCCTCAGCCCATCTGCATTACGAATCAAATCCAAGTTTCTTGCTTTCAAACCCTGCATACAACCCAATAAACCTTCACATGTCTGTGCATTTCCTGGTTTTAGTGTCATTTTAGGAGTGTCAGTAGTGATGCAAATGAATGCAATGCCATAGTGAGAGACAAGAGGCAATTTGTTAGGACCCAGGCAGATAGAATCTGTACCCACTGAAGCAGGTAAATCCTCAATGTTGTGTTCAAATGTAGATGTCTGCAGTGTAGGTTTGTCCACCCCAAGTGTACATGTTGGCCTGGGCTCCCTGGCACACATGAAGAGGAAGTCCACATAGACAGTGAGTGAAATTCATCCCATGTTAAAAGATGTTCTTTTTTGTTGGGATGAGTCCTTATTTCCATTGATTCTACTGATTAGAGTCTATTGCCTGTTAACTATAATGAGAACCTAAATGCTCAGCTCATATGGAGATGGATGAATTGTACACCTCCAAAACAGAGCAGATCTCATTTTTAGTTTTCTTATGTGAGACTATGCTGCACTCTGCAGAAGACCTTAGCGTTTTCCTCCATATGAGCTTCAGTGACTTCATTGTATGTGTTCAGCTGTTTTGTTGGATTTTATGGAGAAACTCAGTGATTTCACCTTCCTCATTTAGAAATTTCCCTCCCACCCTAAGTTCTCAGGTCACTTGATAGCTGACGGTTTTATGCCCTTTTACTTTCTCTGTGGGAGTGGCAGGTGGGGAATGGGGAGAAGAAGGAAAGAAGATATGTAAGAAAAGGAGGTTGGTTTGTCCTGCATTTTGCAGAGACCCCAAATCAGAAAAAGAAAGTGTTCAAGTTTTTTACCATCTATAGCTCCTGAAATATTACAACTGCCTTCTGCAGAATGACCTGTTTGCAATACTTTGTTTCTGCAGACCCAGCAGCAGAGATGGGGCAAAAGGTTGGGAAAGGAAACTATGCACAGATAATCACTGCCTTTGTATTTCCACTTATCACACTTTAGGCATCCAGGCTTGGCATGTAAAAGGAGAAAAAATTACCAATACCTAAAAAAGTCATGTGTTCAGCAGCCTAATATTTGGTGAGTAGCAAAACTAGCATGCTTGTCAGGGAAATACGTTTATGGATCAGATTGTGCTCTTGAAGCACATAGTGTAACTCTCACATCATCATCCTTTGGAGTCTCTATCTCTGACAGACATATCAGAAAGGAAATCTCGATGAAAGAGGATAAATTAGAGTGGTTTTCAGTACGAAAGAAAAAACATGTCTGCATGTTGCTGCAGAGCCCTTTCAGGTAAAACAGCACACATCAAAAGGTGGGAAAGAACCCAAAATTATAACTAAGCTACACCACAAGGCAATATGCTCTAGAATCCACCTATTTTTGTCCTCACTTCATATCCTCTGTTAAAAGGTATCTGGTGATGATGTTAATATGCAATGTGCCTTAAACCCTAACAGGCAGGGTAGGTTGACTGAATGTAATTTCAGGTTTGTTTTTTCTTCCAAGCTTAAAAGTTCTTACCTGCTCTGAGATGCCTTGCCTCTACCTCTGGGAAATATCAGCAATTACATAAAATCCAGAAACCTTCTAAGCAACAGTAGATATATTAAAAGATTTATTGTTTACACCAAGGCTTTTTTCAACAAACTTTAATGCAAACAGAAACTGGCTGTTCACTGGAGAAATTGTTATTTTTTATAACAGATGGGATAATGTGTTGACCTTGGACATCATAGTGAAATGAGCATGTAGCAGTTTGCTTTTTTTGTGGAAAGGCCACATGATTCCTATAAATGCAATAACAAGAGCAGGTAACCTTGTTCTACATTGCTGTGTTTCTTCAATTATTTTTTTATAAGACCATGAAGATGTTTTCACATCACGTATCTTTTATATGTGAGAAATCAAGATATGTTCTCAGGTATGTTCAAACAACTTTTTTACAGTATGACGTCCATGAATACAAAATATTACTGTTTAAGGTTAAATGAAGTACCCAGCAAAAAGGCATTTAAAAAAAATAAATTATGTAGTTAGAAGTCTTATGAATAAAACCTTAAATAAAAGAATAGGCTTCTAGATAAAATAGAATTTTTTTCCCCAGAAAAAATTCTGACATCTGTCTTTGATCTTGTTTCTTCTTTGCTTGAGAGAGTTTGAGATATGAACAGCTAACATCTTGTGTTCCTTAAGGAATTTAAATAGTGCTTATTAATTTCATAAACTACCATTTGTTTTAGTATATGAAAATGAAATATTTCCTCAACCAGCTTTTAATATTCCATGTGACTGTTTAAAAGATCAAATTACTTCAAAAAAAATTATTTACCTGGCCTATATTTATATTTACCAAATATTTAACACTTCAGAATAATTGTTTGTTTCCCATTATTTGGCTGCTTAATGACCTTGCCACCATCAATACATTCCTTCTCTACAGTCTGCAGTGAGGTAAAGGAATGACCTTAGTCTTAAAAAAAGGGGAATTAAGGCAAAGCAAATATGTCTTTCCTGACATTTAGGAATTACTTCTACTTTCTGTGATTCTCGCTGTTTAAACTGCAAATCTAACCTTCAGGTTGGAGCTGGATTTGACTGTTTAGTTGAACCACTTCATCTACAGTTAATGTACTTTTAATGGGCACAAATCTAATGCATATAGTCAAGAAACCATAGAATAGATTATCACCACATTCAGCACATCTAAAATTCAGTAAATATCATAAGAAAACCGACTATTTCAGTTTTTATAACGTAAGTATTTCTTTACATTTCATGCGAAAGTATCCTTACACATACTTCATCCAAACAATGTGCCTTGAGCATATTACTGAATATACAATAAATAAAGAGCAATGTTTTATTTTTCTTTCAAGTGAAATAAATAAAATTGTTTGCTCTGTGAATAAAAAGATCCATCCTCAGGGATACAGTGCGGTTTTCACGTAATTATGGCATTAGCCTGAAGGCAAAATGCTCAAATGCAGAAGATTTCGCCTCACATGAGTTGTTTTACAGCATAAACACAGTTTCAGAAAGGTCCAGCCAGCCATGTGGTCTGAGACTTAATTACTGGAACAGCTAGACAGCCCCAGCTACTCAATTAAGGAGCTATTTTCCCTGGCCCAAAGAGAGCTGCCATCTAAAACCGAAGGACTCTGTATAGACACTTATTGAACAGCAGTGGATGCATATACCTTCCAGGAAAGAGAAGGCACTGGGGGAATACAGTACAATAAGCAGTAGCTCTTAGCAGGATGGAACTAAGACTTTAACTGTTAACTCCAGTGGTGTGTTACACCGCGGACACCCAGATGCTAAATCCTATGGGAAAACATATGTCTTCTCTGATGAATTAAGTCTCCTCCCTAAAAAGAAATAAACTCTGTTTCCTAACATTATATTAAAGATGCTAATGCATCTTGCACAGCGATGAGAAGTGATCTGCTTTGGGAAGAATGTCTCTGCATACTTGTTCCCTGATGTTGCTCTGCGGTTCTTTATTACTGTGATGATTTATTGTCTGTTACTAAAGCCCTTTCCATTAAAAACCTCCAGCTTCTACTGTGGGTAAGTGCTTTTTAACTGATTGATTTGGGGATTTCCTCAAATTAAAGTAAAAATAGAAAATACGTCAAAGCTAAAATTAACATTTCCATACTTGACTGTCTAATGGTTGACATGTGGAGCTGCAGTTCTTCAGATGGGTCTCCAAGAGTGGAACTTTATTGAAATAGGTCCATACAGACAGGTTACATTATTGAATAAAATATTTCCAGGCAGAATCTCCCAACAAAAGTAGAGCTGGCTGTCAAGGGAAATGACTAGGATTAGACAATTTCTCTTCACAGCCCATTTTGGGATTCACCCATTATTAGTTCTGACAAACCCTTTTTCTCCTCAGCTCCAGGGAAATTCAAAATTAGAGGCTGCTGCTTTGTTTAGTGTATACAGGGAATTGTACCCTTCAGATCCACATTGAGTGCTCATACATAATGTTCAGCCAAAAAACGAGAAAGCAAATGAATCGGTCCTTGAGGGAGTGCTGCAGATCCTATTTTTTCCATTCTTTGATGATAGCTACAGATAGTCACACAGTTTGTGTTAGTGGATAGTTATGCGGATAGTTAGTGGTTAGTTATGTATAAGAAGGCTGTACCAACTCAGAAGCATGGCCAGCAGGTCGAGAAAGGTGATTCTGCCCCTCTACTCTGTTCTCATGAGAACCTACCTGGAATACCGTGTCCAGCTCTGGAGCGCCCAACATAAGAACGACATGGACCTGTTGGACTGGGTCCAGACAAGGGCAGTGAAGATGATCAGAGGATTAGAGTACCTCTGCTACAAGAACAGGCTGAGAGAGTTGGGGTTGTTCAGCCTAGAGAAGAGAAAGCTCCTGGGAGACCTTAGAGCAGCCTTCCAGTATCTGAAAGAGGCCTACAAGAAATCTGGAGAGGGACTTTGTAAAAAGGCATGTAGTGATAGGACAAAGGGTAATGGCTTCAAGTTGGAATAAGGTAGATAATAGATATTAGGAAGAAATTTTTCACTATGAGCGTGGTGAGCCCCTGGTACAGATTGCCCAGAGAAGCTGTGGAGGCCCCACCCCTGAAAGTGTTCAAGGCCAGGTTGGATGAGGCTTTGAGCAACCAGGTCTAGTGGGAGGTGTCCCTGCCCATGGCAGGGGGCTTGGAACTAGATGATCTTTAAGGTCCCTTCCAACCTAAACCATTCTATGATTTTATGATTCTATGAACTCACAAGTACTTCCAGATACAGATACTATTTAGGCTGTATGACTGTAGGTTCCTTAACCCACTAGAAATTTTATTGATTTTGCATTTGATTAGATGGGAAAAGAACTAGGAGTCCAGTATGGTTCAAAGAGCCATCTATCAAAATTTCCAGACTGGCTGGCTAAGGATATGTTTGCAGTGTAAGGCTGTTGTTCAGGGGCTTACCATTGCCATGTTTCATGCCTGTGCCGGGATGGTGCCTGAGTAGGCAGCAATCTCCACCTTGCTCTGATTTTCATGCAAAGAAAGCCAAAACATGTAGACCATTGGAAAACCACAGCATTGTAAAATATTTTGCAATCAGCAAAATCATAGGTGCAGGATTCTGGCCCACATGGTACATGTCTTACAGCCTGGCAAGCGTATTGGCTGCTGCAGTAGTTTTTAGCAGTGGGAGGATGAATGCAAGAAATGTGGAATAGAGGGGCAGCTTTGCCAAAGGTTTCTGTGTGAGCTTGGGGAATTCTCTGAATCTTGTCACCCCGAGCAAATAGCATGTACTCAGACTTTGTCTTTCACTGTCTTCGTTTGGCAAATCTTCCAGGTTAGCAATTGTGGTTTTGCACTGGCCCTGTCCTGGAGGATGGTATGGGGGTACACAGTACCTGGCAGAACAATGAAGTCAATTCTGCTCTTGTGTGTCTCTCCTTCACAAGTTTGACGAGCTTTTGTTGTGGGACACTAGGTACTTTTTAAAAGACTTATCTCATCTGCCTTAAGTGAGGTGCAAATGAGTCTGAGCAATTTGTCAAATTTTCCTGTCCACCTGTGAGAGAGAACTACAGAAGTCTCTGTAGAAGAAGGGGGACTGAGGCAGGTTAACAGAATTTCATGGTAGGGGTATTTTGGGAAAGAAAGGGAATATTTATGGTGGAAAAAGTCTTGTTCCCTCTTTTCCATGAGCCATGCATGGATTTCTTGACACGTGCTCACATAAAACGGTTGGATGCATACACGTTTATTTATCCAGTGATTAGATTAAGTAGTTTCTTCCTAGAGGGGGAAAGGAAATATGTAGTGGATAAGTGGGTGCTTTAAGATTTAATCTTTTTACCCTAATAATCATCTTATGTTTTGAATAATTTGGAGATCCAGGGATAGGACTAAGCATATAAATACAGTAAGAATTTGGACCTGTCACTTTCCATTACTCTTTGATTTCAGAAGGGGTCTGAGGTGCAACCATACCAACATCCTCTCAAAAGCTCTCAGCAATCTGGAGGTGTGGAGAGATATGTGTCATGGAGTGTCTCAAGCCATTCCACCAAAACATAACTATTTCCATCTGCTGGGTAGCAAGACATGGGTTTCAGTGCTTATGTGGTCTTGGGCACAGATATCTTCAGTGAACTCCCCCAACTAACACCACCAATTGTAAATTCAGGTTGAATTGAAGTGGGATTGTGCTGAAGTAAGAAAGCCTTCATGCCTATGTCTCTTGGACAATGCCATTGGCTTGCTGATATCTCCCTCAGGCTCCCAGGAAGAAATCACTGCTCTGGTCTATTTCTGAGATTGTGAAGTCCCCCTCATACGACATTAAACTGCTGAAAGTGTCGCTGGAAATCCCTAAACATAGGTGTTTCCGTTACACACAGTTTTCAGTACCGTTTTTGGCTTCTCCCTCTTATGGTTTAAATCTTTCTGACAAATCTGTCAGTCTCAGTTTTGTCAGAGGAATCAGTCCTGGAGCCATATTTAGTACAACAGCAGGAAGGAGAGGAAGGAAGTGCCTTTTCTCACTTGCTGTAGGATATTTTGAAACCTGAGGAGATGTGGTTGGTTTTGATAGGTGTCAGAGGACTACAGAGCCATAGAACAAAGCTTTGGAGAGATCCAGAGGGTCATGTCATTGGTGCCTTGCAAGGTCAACCAGACACTGGTCTGTCTGACAGATACTTATCAATGCTTGCTACTCTTGAAATCACCAGGGCCAGGGACTGCTTTTACACTCTGAGTACAAATCATGTCTTCCAAAACCTTGCAGTCCTTCCTATCATAAAGTTTATCTAACGTAAAATCAGGTGTAATAGTTCCTTCCTGGAAAGTGTGTGTACTGCTTTCTACCTGTGGTGAAATGTAACAGTTTATTCTCTTTCTCCCCGTGTTGTCTTTCGCAAATTTGAAGGCTGTTTAATTATCTTTGACTAATTGCACAGCCCAGATTATTACTGAATTTTTACTTCTAAAAAGACCTTTGATTTTTCCCCCTGCTAAGCACACACAGAGCTAGTCTGTGATACTGTATAATCCCATTGTGGGTACATTCATCCTTTCTGACACAGTCTCTTTTGCTCTTACAACCACTTGCCACACCTTAATTTGCCATGACAGAACACAGTGGGGCAACTGTGAATGCTTTTCAAACTACGTGATAATGTTTGGCTTGTCCCTCTTATGATTTGCTTTAAGATTTAAACTTCAAACACACCCCTGCCCACCAGTACTTCTGTACTCAGCAGAAATTGCTGATTGTCTTGCATGGCCCTTGTTTGGACTCAGATGTGAATCCCGACTTCCCCCAACTGAAACAGGAGCTTAACGACAGTGTCTGGGTCTGCCCAGTGAGAGACATGGCAAGGAAGTAAAGATGCAACCTCTATTTTACACTGTTGTATCACATAGGCTTAAAATTCAGAGAACATCTCAATCTTGGTGCATTCTGTGCCATCAAGAAAGTATTTGCAGCCCCTCTACACTGAGGGTCGTTGAAGCCACTGCCTCCTTGTCCACAGAAAACAGAGAGGATGGGAGGACATGGGTGCTTGGATACAATCTCCTTGTTAGTTTTGGGAATAGAGTAAAACATAAAACTGTCCACAGGACTGAGTAGTTTTTGTTGTTTTGTTGTTGTTGTTTGTTTTTCTTTAAATAATCTTTGATGGAGGTATCTTTCTACTTTGTCCCTTTGAAGCTCAAATTTTATCCTTAGGATACTTGAAAATACCAGTCTGCCCAAGCTTGAATTATAAATTTTTGTAAGAAAAAAACAATCTTTTTTTTTCTTTTTAATGTTGTCCAAAAGAGAGTCTGTGCAGCAAAAGATAAATATAATCTCTTAGTTTTCTCTCTGTAGAGATAAAGCTGGGACCTAGGAATACCAGTGCACTTAGTGATCTGCTTTTATACAGTAGTATGTATCAAATTAATCAGATCTTTTCCTATGAGAAAACCACATAGTCACAATTTTCTTGGTAGAAATAAACCTAAATAAATAATGAAATTGAGGATTTTCAAATCCACTAGAGATACATTTGTTTTGTGAGGCTTGTTTTTTGTTTGGTTGGTTGGTTGGTTCGGGGTGGGTTGCTTTTTATTTTTCCATCGGTTTGAATTACCATTCAGAATTAAACTCAACTGGAGGTTAAGAAAAGGACACTCAGGTGTCCTTTATGATGAATAAAATTACAAAAGGTAATAAATAAAACATAGCATCACTAGCCACTGGAGACATCTGGGTCTTTTATCTGCACTGTAATGAAATACTTAAACCAGTGAACATATGTGATACCTGAAAAAGTGACCTTTGCTAAGCAACAGGATTTTTGTTCTCCCTTCTCTGGAAAAAAAAGGAAAAGTACTGTATAGAATCCTACAATGTTTGTGATTTTATTTAAGCTTCTTTTGTATTTTCTTACAATCTAATGCAATAGAGATGAAATACAGAAGAGTGACAGCCTCGGAGACTGATGGCTCTGTTCACCTACCAGATGGGAAAGCACCTCCATAGCACTGGACAAACCAACATGCTTCAGCGGTGTCCTGCAGGGCTCCTCTTTAGTGAAGAGAGACTAGCTCAGTCTACATTGTTTGCGTTTTTCTTTCTCCCTGAAGAAAACACCATCCCTGGTGCCAGCAGGGTTTTTTGATGAACGACTCATATTTGGATTAAATCCACCAAATGCATTTTATTTAGTGAAGCCAGTGGATAAGTAATGAATTTTGGATACTACTAAACCAAGACATATGATAATAGATGACTTAGACCTGTAAAGTTGTATAGCTCATCAGTAGTCCCTTGGTAACATCTACTGCCATCATCTACCAGTTGCCCTCACTACAAATTTACTTTAGCTGGATAAGAACATTGCTGTATGTTGAAGAATGGGGGCAATAAAGAGTGGTAGCAGAATACTAGAAAGCAGTAACAATTTGTGGAAATACCTTCAAGCTGCCAGCAGGTGCTGAGAGTTATGGTTTATCAATGGTTCAGACTCTGCTCTGTACACTGCCGGTGGTGATCCAGGAAGCCAGTGAAGTTGTCCACTACTGGTGCAGAGATTGGCACAGAATTTAAAAAAACCAAAAAAACAAAAAAACAAAAACCCACAAAAAAACCTTGAAGTTTATTAAAGATGGGATGTGGTGGTTCAGGATAAGATTTGAAGATTGACACACATTCTTTTGCCCAAAAAGCATATTTTCACAATATCAATGAATGCTGTAACCAAAACCAGTGACCCTTTAACTTCACACTCCTTCAGGTTACCTTGGTGGGTTTATCTGCTACGCCTGTTGAAGCGAAATACTGGAGTGTGTCATTGAGGAATCATGCTGGGATCTCATTTTGGAGCTTCCTCTGAGGCTTTTGCATCTATTGACATATTCTGCCATACTCTTGTTGACAGCTTCCACCTTACCTTGTCCTTTCTGTGCCAGGTATTTCTGCACCGTGAAAAGTGCAGCTCTTCAGGATCCATAGCTTCATTTCCCTTCTTTCTCGTCTTATCAGTAGTGAACTAGTTTAAAATGTCAACTATACATCAAGGTATTGATATAAACAGTCAGTCAACAGGCAGCCTACTATATCAATAGTCTGTCAACATCTCCTTGAAGTGAACAGGAGACATTTTTCTAAAGCAGTTTTCCATGACTCTGGAGACTCAGGTGTTCTCTCTTTGTTTTGGGCATCTTGGCCTAGATGATGAAGATAACAAGTCCAGAGTGAGAAGTCCACCCTACAATATCTTTTCTGATTCAAACAATAATCCAGCATCTTAGAAGTCTGCAGGTCTTAAAAACAATCTTGGTCTTCATCTTTTTTCTCCCTGAAGGGTGCCTTTTTTTCCTCATAAACTTCTAGTTCTCTTAAGGGAGGCATGATGCTGACCTCAGGCATCAATGATTACCTAAATATATATATCTCTAACCAGCAATAGAAACATGACAAATGAGTATCAGTTGAAACCATAACCCCCAGCCTCCCCTGGGATATACCAACTTTCTTAATGAGAGAAACAATAACTATTCTGGTCCTGAGAGAATTGAAGATAAATGACTGTCTACTGTTGATATTTTGATCTATAGGACAAATACAGTGTTTCTATTGAGAATGTTTATATAAAGTCAGCTGAAACCCATAGGCTGTGTTCTTTGTAGGTAAATCCACTTGATTTCACCAGTAGAGAAAAACAGAAATATGTTTTTAACTTAATGCTTTCCCCAGGCTCAAAAAGAACCTTTTTTTTCCCTTCTTATTCTTCTTTCATGCCTTTTTTTGTCTCTCTCTCTCTATGTTCTTTACATGAAAGAACACCTAATGAGTAGAACAATACTTGGAAAGTCAGGTTACAAAATTCACAGCTTTCTCTTAAACTGTCCTTTTGACAGCCACATAAAAAGGCTCTGAAGACCAAAGATGTTCTTTAAGGTCAACAAAATATTTCAGTAGAAAAAAAAAAGACACATGTAAGATTGTAATGGATCTCAGAGATAAAATTACAGTAATATTTCCCAGTACTTCCAGTAATATTACTATTTTTTCCTCTAGCTTTCAGACTGTATTGTCATACTCTGTGATATAATATCATTATATCATATAAAGACTGTACATCATACTTACTTTAATTAACCCGGACAAGTCATTTCTGTCTGATGGCAAGTTTCTCTGTGGCTAGGATAGTGTCAAAAAAAAAAAAAAAAANAAAAAAAAAAAAAAGAGGGTTCTTGTCTTGAACAGAGCATCATGACATTATAGATACACTTGTGGTTTAATCCAGTGGGCAACTAATCACCACTCAGCCACTCACTCACTCTCCGTCATAGTAGGATCTGGGAGAGAATTAGAAAGGTAAAAGTGAGAAGACTCGTGGGTTGAGATAAAGACTCTTCAATAGGTAAAGCAAAATAAGAAATGCATTCACTACTTTCCATCGGCAGGCAGGTGTTCAGCCATCTCTAGGAAAGCAGGACTTCATTGTGTGTAAGAGTTACTTAGGAAGACAAACACCATAACTCCCTTTCTTCCTCTTCCCCAGCTTAATATGCTGAGCATGACATCATATGGTACAGAATATCCCTTTGGTCACTTGGGGTCATCAGTCCCAGTTGTGTCCCCTCCCAACTTCTTGAGCAGCCCCAGCCTACTCGCTGGTGGGTTGGGGTGAGGAGTAGAAAAGGCCTTGACTCTGTGTAAGTGCTGCTCATCAATAACAAAAACATCCCTGTATTACCAACACTGTTTTCAGCCCAAATCAAAAACACAATCCCATACAAGCTACTATGGAAGAAATCAACTCTATACTGGTCAAAACCAGCACAACTTCAAAATCTAGTTTACTTGTAAGTTTAGTCCCTCCAAAAGGGAATGTTAAGCCACACCTGTTCACAACATGCAGACTCCATTTGGCACCTTCTAAACCTAAGCAACCAGGGACAACTTGGAAAATCATCAGGGTGCCCTTGGTAAGGAGACAGACATTGGACAGAATTTATGTAAGAAAAATCCATCCAACCCTACACAAAAACAGATCCTCTGGACCAGAAAGCCAATGGAGACTGAGATAACTTGGGAGAGCTATCATGTCTGCCTGCCCCCCTCTTACAGTCCTCCATGGACATACACTGTTGGGCGCTACTGGACACACAAAATTAGGTAGAGATTGCTGTGTCCCATCATGATTGTTCTCATATTCTTGTCTTTATGTTCATATGTGACTTCTATATCTTTTGTTATTCCCATCCCAAAGACAAGCAGATTTCTATGCCAAATTAAGCAAAATGCTGAGAACTTAATTCATCCCCAGTATCTCAGTTCATAGGTATCTATTGTGATTGATGGAAAGAGAGAACATACCTTCTACAGAGGACAATTTCTCCTCTTCTATCTGCTCTTTGAAGCTTCTGACTTTGACTAAAAGGGTTTCCCACGATAACTAAACCACTAAGCCAAGTAGGCCACACAGATGTGGCAACACTGAGCCCAAGTGCTTCCCTCATTTGGGAAATGTAAAAAAGAAATGAAGTGTGGTATTAGGTAATGTCAACACCTTGGAAACAGCGTATCTTGCCTCGTGAAAATTAACAAGTAGTTTCTGTGACCACAAAAGGGAAGAAGATCATGACATTCCCTGATTAAACATCACATCCCTTTGTAAATACAGTTGATAAGTCTTCTTGCCATCAAAAAAAATACCCAAAGTATGTTGATACTGGGAACAATCAAAACACTGCAGTGCATTGCAGTGTCTAGATTACAACATACGAGTTTTCAAACACTTTCTTACCACCCCACATCCTTTTGTGCTTTCTGGTTATCTCTGAGAAACTGAAAGCCCCAGCAAACGCAACACAATGGGGAAGGTGTGTAATGTTGGGATCCTGCAATGGGTTTTCACTGAGTGTGTTACATACCCCAGCAAACAGATTTAAAGGGGCAAAGCAAAGGAGAAGAGACATCATATTTTCACAGTGGCACACATCACATTTTTCCTGAGAACTGTATTTTTAGTGCCCTCCTATCCCATTTAATTTCTCACTTACATCTCTCCCTCCCCAAATTTCAAATCCTTGCTCACTTGGGGTCAATTAATCCTGTAGAGTTCTGCCTCTGGCATCTGCACTTGATAACATCTTTCTTTCCAGATTTTCCCTCTATGAAGCTCAGATGTCAAGGTTTGTTAAGCAGCAAAATTGACAGGGACTTTAACAGTTGTGCTCAGTTTTGTGGTAGGTCTCATCTCAGGGATTTTATAAATGTCTGTTAAACTCAAAGGGAAAAAAAATGCTAGGAGAAAGAGACATCCTCTTTACAAAATGTTATTTTGTAGAACTTCTGTACCACAGTGTTGGTTACATTGAACGCAAAAACAGTGAAGTTAAGCCAGTAACGGATTTTATAGGGCACATTAGGTCTTCATTATATACAAGCAATAGCTATGTGGTCAAGGAAGAAACACTACAGGACTTTCACCAACACTACTGAGACTTGTGGCTTACTAACTAAATTGCCTCTCTTTCTCCTGATCTCATGACCCACTCTAGGGGTTTACCTCACCTGCAATCATCCCTTCAGGCCTTCTGACATGGCCCAGCCAGTTCCCCTGGTTTATATGTTTTTATATTATACTTATTGGCTATGATAGAGACCAATAAAAGACCATTCTCTCACTCCCAATGTCCTGCCTCCATGTAACTTATAATTGGGTTGTGGTTGGGGAACATTAACTCTCCAAAGGTGTATGGAAATGTTTTCTCTGACTGGTGATCTGGGAGATTTTATTGTCATGATTACCATCTTGCTTTACTATTCTTAGCTCCAGTTCTTGATTTTAGTGCCTGCCATATCTCAAGAGGTTTTACAGAGACAGAAGTAATTTTCTGGAGAATGTGAAAGTTTCCATGTGATACAAAGTATGAAAAGGGAACATGGTCAAGTGAATAACAAATCAGGGTATGAATCAAAGACTGCTAAAACCAAGAGGAACATTATTATTAACTGCATGGGCTTTGGGTCCTGGGAGGCAGACTATATCTTATAAAGTCACTGCTCAGTGTAGGGGGCAAAAATCTAAAAATATCACAGTTGTTTGTGGAGAACTATGTTTAATAATATGTGGGAGGGACTGCTGAGAGCAGGAGAGCAGCATATTTCTCGGTTCTTCTCTAACATGTTTTGGCCCTCTAGTTATGCGGGGGTTTATTGGGATATTGAATACAATCCCTAAGTCCTTTAGTATCAACAAGATCTGAGTCCAAACCAAACAATCCATAAATCGGTGGTAGGCATTTACTCCTGGTCCAGTCAGGAATTAATGAAATCAGAAGCCGGTGCCAGGATTGCCTCTCTTGGCTGCATGTAAGTAGAAAGCTCTGCTCCCAAAATGAGCATCTGTGTTCTCGATTGAACAGATCAAACCACTGATTATACTATCACAAGCTTGGGGGAAATCCATGGGAGAGTGTGAACAGGAAAAAGTTTCAGTGCTGTGGACAGTGCAGTGTAGGGGAGAAAAAGTGACTGTTGAATAATACCCTTTTCCAGAGAGATGACTTTTAGAAGATGACTTGGAGACCTGTGACTAGGGGTGTTCCCCAGGAGTCAGTACGGGGTCCAGTCCTGTTCAATGTATTCATCAATGACCTGGATGGAGGCATAGAGTGTACCGTCAGCAAGTTTGCTGATGACACAAAACTGGGAGGGGTGGCTGGCACACGGGAAGGCTGTGCTGACATTCAGCACGACCTGGACAGGCTGGAGAGCTGGGCAGGGAAAAACCTAATGAAATTCAACAAAGGCAAGTGTAGGGTCCTGCACCTGGGGAGGAATAAGCCCATGCAGCAGCACAGCTTTGGGGCTGACCTGCTGGAAGGCAGCTCTGCAGAGAGGGACCCGGGAGTCCTGGTGACCAACAAGATGCCCATGAACCATCGATGTGCCCTTGTGGCCAAGAAAGCCAATGGCATCCTGGGGTGCATCATGAAGAATGTGGCCAGCAGGTCAAGGGAGGTCATCTTCCCCCTCTACTCGGCCCTGGTGAGGCTGCATCTGGAGTCCTGTGTCCAGTTCTGGGCTCCTCGGTTCAAAAATGACAGGGAACTGCTGGAGAGGATACAGTGAAGGACTCCAAAAATGATTAGGGGCCTGGAGCATCTTTCTTATGAGGAAAGGTTGAGGGAGCTGGGTCTTCTTAATTTGGAGAAGACTGAGGGGGCATCTCATCAATACTTATAAATACTTAAAGGGAAGGTGCTGGGAGTAGGGGGCCAGTCTTTTTTCAGTGGTCCCCAGTGATAAGACAAGAGGCAATGGGCACAAACTTGAACATCGGTGTAAGAGACAACTCCCCAAAACAAACACTGAAAGAAGCAGCCTGAGGAGAGATAAAGAGGAAGGGGCGGGGGCGAAGGCCTTCGGAACCTCGTAGTTGCAGGGTGGACAAGGCAGAGACTGGACAATCCGGCCCTTGCCAGCAGAACTGATAAGGCTGGCACCAGCTTATCTCTCCTGTGGCTTGGGTGGGGAGAAACTCATCTGAGTAACACAGGAGGGAGGAAGCCTTTTTGAAAGCCAAACGGGTCTGCTCAACTTGTGCTCTGTTTTGGGACCATCACGTTCAATTAATTGCTTTGCCTCATCTGTAAAACGCATATTAAGATTGACTATAGCACCTGTGCCCCCACACAAATCATGCTTCCTACCACCTGAGGAGGGGGAAACCTGAGACAAAACTGTCACTGTAATAGTGGGGTGGATCATACTGACAAGGTGAACATAAAAGGGGAAGATAGGTGCCCCTAGTTGGCAGTGGAGGAATTTTTTCAGGACACGCACAGAAGAGCGCTCCTATGAACCAGAGACCCCACACCCCCTGTTGGCTAGACCAATGCTGGAACCAGGACTGGTGATAGATCTCTTTCTTTCTTTCTCCCTCTTTTTTCTCTTTTCCCTTAAAGTTAAGCAAATAATGCAAGGCATACTGTACTGCTTGCCTAATTCATTGCATATTTGATGTCAAGCGCTGCCTACCATGATCTGTTGTATGTCTGTTAAGCAATACAAGGTGTACTTTTCTGCTTGCCGTAATTTGTCATGTACTGAACCAATTGTCGCAGACTTAGTTAAGCTAATAAAGTTTGTGTGTGGACCTTGAGAATTGTCTCACCTTAATCCACACCGCTGGGGATTTATGAAACTAAGTCACAGCTCCCCCCACCTCATCTTCCGAGCGGGTCTGAGTGGGGCGTGACAATAGGAAGTTCCATCTGACCATGAGGAGGAACTTCTTTCCTTTGAGAGTGGCAGAGCACTGGAACAGGCTGCCCAGAGAGGTGGTGGAGTCTCTGACTCTGGAGACATTCAAAATCCGCCTGGACACCAACTGTGTAACCTACCATAGGTGGACCTGCTCTGGCAGGGGGGGTTGGATCAGATGATCTCCAGAGGTCCCTTCCAACCCCTAACATTCTACGATTATATAATTCTATGATTCTATGAAAACCTTTCCAAACTTCCTCCCAGATCCAAACCTCACTGGATCATCTTCCAAACTCTTATCTCCTCTCTCCATAGCCCCTTTGCAGTTTTCCCTGTGCTTCTTGGAGGCCTGGCACCATTTCCACATATTTTCCCTGATATTCCACCAGCTCATCCACACATACAGTACCTTTAAGGGCTGGAAATGAGAATGAGGATGTAGTATGAATGGTGTAGTTAGGATAAAGGCAGAAATGTTTGCCTCAAATGGAAAGCCAACAAATGTGAAGTGATTCTTCCTTTTCATCACCATTGTTCTTCAGCTTCTTATGCAAGAGAAATCTTGAAGATTTTTAGCCCAGAGACACTATGTAGATGTTGAAGAGTGATTATTGACTCGCTCAGGACTCAGGAAAGTATGATACACCTCACTCATGTTGCAAAGCGCAGACTTGTTGGTGATATTTGCCATCATTTCTTAGTAAGCTCAAGGGTCATGAACTGGCTTCTATTCATATGGGGCCAAACTTGGCCCTGTTTACACCTGGGAACTAACTAGCTTGGAAGAACTAGACACATTCAGAAGAACTAAGAGCAGTTTCCACCCCAAACTCCCTTTTATCTGGTTCCGAATACAGAAAAAAAATTAAGCTGTTTGTCTTTATTACATGTTCACGCCTTGTCAGTTCTTTTCAACCAATGTTCAACTTTCTCCACATAGATGTATCTGCTGTCTCTGAGTTGTCCTGGTAAGTCTTTTCATATCATCCAGTATTAGAGTTTTGTGACTGTACCCCATGGATATCACTACTTTGACTTTGTCTACTGCATAGTTTTTTATAACAAAGTTTTCTGATTTTGAGGAATATATATAAAACCATTTATGAATCCTCTAATTGCCTTAAGGAATGGAGAGTGACTTTTCTTCAGTCTTTGCATTGTTCTTGCATTTTCTCCTTTGAGGACTGTAAATATTGCAAGAACCTGGAAGCGTTTACAAAGGTTGTCTTTTTCTGCCTTGCCTGGCTACCTCTGTGGAGTATTTTATTTGGTTTTATGTCAAATGAAGATGCAGGCTCAGAAGGTTAGTAACACTTAAAAGCATAGGAAAGATCAATATGGGATTTGGAAAAGTGAGAAGAAACAGCCCTGATGAAACTTTACAGCCCACCAGAGAGCTTTTTTGTATTGGAGCATTGTGAAGGGAAACTCAGCCTAGACTCACCCCACCTAGATGAGGCTCTAAATTTTGAACATGGAAACCCTTGGGAAATATAAGCATCTCTAGAGGGTAGTACAGCCTATCCCAAGATCTCTTTCTGCTGACTGTAAAAGGAGCTGAAAGTGGCTGTACTCCTTTTTTTAGATGCTTAAAGTAAGATGAGGCAAATCTGGGCTCAATAGAGAATCCAACTTACCTGTAAAGAAAACAAGCTCTAAAACCACCTTGTAGATTGAAGAATTGCAAAGTCTGTGGTCTGAATGTGAAGGACTATTGCATCCTGGCACAGGCTTTCCAGCACTTAGTATCACTGCTAAGCATGTCAGAAACACACCAGTGGAGACATAAAGCAAGGAAAGAAAAGGCAAAGGACGATGTAGTCACAGACTTGTCTGATGTTTTCCTACCTGCTGCTGTCAGAAACGTTGGTCATCACCACATGATTCTGAGTTTTGCTAACTGCCCGTTTGTCATGCATTACAAAAGATGTTCCAGTATGTCAATGTACTCCATGGGGTTCTTTTTTTGTTGTTGTTTCTTTATCTACTGTAACAGCAAGCTGGCTACTAGGAAGTTAGTACCACAGCTAGGCAGATGATTGCAGTAATCACTCCTGGGGTCTTTTTCTCAGCAAACTCCTTTCATGATCTCACCTCCATGCATAATCTTCAGCCAGCATTAGTCGAACCAGACACAGTCCTGTACACTCTCCAACTTATCTCTATGTGCATTTCCTTTCTCCTCTAGGGTTAAAGTCCTGCAGTGATGTCACTACACACAGCCTGAAAACAGCCTGTGCAGCTACACAACCACATTCGCGCTCTGTAGGGTCTGTAAGCCATGCTCCCATCTATTCCCTGAGGCACAGAGTGCCTGAGCAGTTGCTCTGGGGGTAACATACAATGACCTTACATATGCACTGTCCCAACAGGTCCTTCTTAAGCAAAATTTTGGTTTACATTCACATGCCTGCATCTTTCTCTTCAAAGTCGTTTTTCGTGCCTTCTCAGCACATTGTCTTGCCCCTTTTGTTATGCTTAATACACATCTCTTCTTCCTCTGGTAGCAGTGGAAGTGCTCTGGTGGAACTCTGGTGGTAGTGTCTCATATAATGCCCAAATTTATCTTGTGGATGTCTGCTACAGAGTCTTTCATTCATGTTTACAAGCTCCGTAAAGAAAGGAGGTGAAAGAGGTTCCACCTTTGCCTGTCATGAACTTTTTGGCTTTTTCCCCTGGAAAAAAAGAGACCCAACACAGGGTTTATTCACTATAGCCTACTGTACTGGTGTTATTGAGCAGGGTGAGATTATATAGGGTCTTAAAAGGAGTAACGCAACCAGGCAGAAGTTGCCATAAGAAAATTGAAATTCAAGCAAATTGTTTTGAAAAGTGATTTCAACTGGATCACTGAGGAATTTCCTCAGGGAGATGTTGAGGCTCCCTCACTGGAAGTTCTTGGATTGGAAAGAAAATTCTTTTTAATGTGCAGACAAGTTAGCTAAAATACTCCACCATTCAGTTGCCATTAAGGTGATGGTAGCAATATCCCACACTCCTGAGTTCCATCAAGCTACTTTAATCCTACAAAGTTTCAGTAGGAAAAGTTGCTTTTCCCTCTAGGATCACAAGGCCTTCAAATGCAGATTTTAATGACCCTATTGACTTAGCCAAAATGCTGGAAATGTTCCCAAAGTTTAGAGCCTGCCATTCAGAACAGCCTTTTGACCAGCTTCAGCTGATTTCAAGTAGCAACTCAGCTGAAAGGGAAAAGGTGACTCAGGCTGACGTGATTGTGCATCATTCTATAAATAACAGAAGTCCTAATCACATGATTCTTGTTTCATAGCCTGTACAAAGAGCTCCCTATCGGTGCCCAAAGGCTGCACCAGCTGGAATACTGGCATACAGTGAGGTCAAGAGACCTTTGTAAATCCAGACAGGAGGTGGACGCAGGATTTGTACCCGGAACATCAGATCATCAACCACATGCTCCAACAGTCTTCTGATTTCATATTTAGCTTGGAAGTTTCATTTTTTGTAAGGACAAAATGAGGACGGATGGCATTTCTGTGAACATCTACCTTGCTGTCTTACTTCCAGTTTTGTTCTGTGTTGTTTTCTATTTCTTCACATGTGCATAGACAAATCATGGATGGGTGCCACACAGTCATTAAGTAGCTTCACTGATGAGGAGTGGAGAGGAGAGGAGAGGAGAGGAGAGGAGAGGAAGGAAAAAAGAATCTCTAATGAAATTAGTAGTGTAAATCTTTTAAATATTCATTTTCCCACACATTTCCTAAAACCTCACTACAGGAGCTTCCTTGCCCTGTTTATATCAACCAAAACCAAACCAAGAAGTCTAACATGTTCACCTTGGTGATGGGTCTTTATCTCATTTACACATGTGCCTATAGTTGCTAGCTATGAAAGTTAGGGATTTTGACATCGGCCATAACTCTCTTTCGCTGGAACAAAGGTTACAAAGAAGCAATGACCTATTTTCTTTTCTAAATGGCATCTAATACTCTTAAAACTGACATTGCAGTTATTGCAGCATCTGAGGATCAGGAATCCCTGACTTTTATTGTAAAACTCAACAATTTCTGCCATTATTGTGTGTAATCATCAACCAAATTATCACTCATCCTCATATGTTGTATTCATCTGCCTTCCATGTCTGGGTGAGGTAGAGCTAGTCCACTGTCCAAAGCAAATGATAAATTCTAGAGTCTGTAATATAAAGAAGAAGCCAATTAAGCTACCTTATTACATTTTACTAAGCTGCTCCATACCAATTACAGCCATATTTCTTTGTGGTCTAATTAGGTTCAACTCAGTTCCACAGTGTGGAGGCCTATAATGAGTGAACACATGAGAAACACAGTTCAGACTCCATGTGAAGGATCATTAATATGCTCTGGGCTGCTGCTTTGGAAGAGGCTGTGCCTAATTATGTGGGTTAATGCACTTAAACTAAATGGATGAATTGCAGCCATTTTCAGTGTTTCAAGGCCCCTTAGACTGACAGAAGTGTAGATTAGTAAGTTGTTAGAGAGTGATCTGTTGACCTGCCCCATCATTCTTCACTTTCACTCCATATGCTCTTGGAGGCGTGAAATTCTAAAGTGGAGAAATGTGCCAATCACTGCCATTTCCGTTTTGTTGCTCTCTATGACACTTGCCTAAGAAATTATCAGAATCGGGGAACAGCAAAATACTATGCCTGATATGTCCAATAACTTCAGTTGACTTTGGATCAAAATGCGTTGGGCACAGGAGACAAGGGATGCCTTGCTAGCACAAAACAGCTTCAATAACAGACTGAACTCCTTTCAGCTAGCAGTGGATGTCTAAAAGTCAAGTGTATAGTCTAAAGCTATTGTTTAGGGTATCACATCAGCTGACTGAAAGTGTAAGTCATGCAGACTAAGCAAGTTATCCAAGCATAAAATAAAAGTCTAAGTCAGCTGGGCCTACTCACACCGTCAAAGAGACAACTTAGGGGGTATATAACAAAGGCTGGAAAATCATGATAGGGTGGAAAGGGTGTATTGAAACAGATTGCTCACCACTTTTTTTGATGGAAGAAAAAAAGAGATATGAAATTACATCACTAGGAGCCAAGTTCAGGTACTCTCACAAAATGGGGGGTTGTGATTTGTTGGGGGTTTTTATTGTCATTTGGTATCAGACCATTGAAACTCCTTTGCAAGGCACACAATCATCAGGAAATCCTCTTAATGGAAAAATTAAGAATGACAACTGAGAGATTATTAGGGAGCAAGGATCATAGGTACTTTTTCTGTCCCCTAGCTGCTTGTTTATGGCCCGTGTCAAAGACAGAATATCAGGTGATAGGGACCATTGAGATTAGTCAGCAGAACTGGTTTTATGTCCTGTCTTGGAGGGATTAAGATATTGGATACTCCTTAGGACTTCCTCATGGTTAGCTTCAACAGCTGTCCTCTCAGCATAGTGGATTTATATGTTACGGAATCACAGAATGGTTTAGGTTCGAAGGGACCTTAAAGATCGTGTAGTTCCAAGCTCCCTTCAGTAGGCCGGAACACCTCCCACTAGACCAGGTTACTCAAAGCCTCATCCATTTTTGCCTTGAACAATTCCAGGCATGGGACCTCCTCAACTTCTCTGGGCAACCTGTTTCAGTGCCTCACCACCCTCAGAGTGAAACATTTCTTCCTGAGATCTATTCTAAATCTCCCCTCTTCCAGTTTGAAGCCATTACTGCTCACCCTATCACTACATGTCCTTCTAAAAAGTCCCTCCCCAGCTTTCCTGTAGCCTCTTTAGGTACTGGAAGGATGTTATAAGGCCTCCCCAGAGCCTTCTCTTCTCCAGGCTGAAAGACCCCGACTATCTCAGCCTGTCATCATAGCAGACACCCTCCTCTGGAACCACTCCAACAGGTCCATGTACTTCTTGTGTTGGGGCTACAGAGCTAGGCACAGTATTCCAGGTGGGGTCTCACAAGAGCAGACTAGAGGGGTAGAATCCCCTCCCTCACCCTGCTGGCCACGCTTCTTTTTGTGCAGCCCAGGATGCAGTTGGCCTTATGGATGGCAAGCACAGACTGCCAGCTCACGTTGAGCTTCTCATCTACCAACACCCTCAAGTCCCTCTCCTCAGGGCTGCTCTCTACTCATTCTCCGCCCAGCCTGTATGTCTCGTAAAAGTTTTCATATGTATCATAAAAGGGGCCTAAAGGTCAAAAAGATTGTTGAAGAGTAGATGGTATGTACAACAGTATCAGTTTTGACACCTATAGCCTTTTGTAGACCTAGTTTTGGGGAAGAATCCCCATTTGTAAAGACCTCAGATCTAAGAAATTTCACTGGCTTCTGAATGGTTTTTCTAAGTGACAGTGAGAAACATGCCAAATCGGTTTGTTTCTCTTGTTCACACTTGTCCTTAAGGCACTAGAGACAAAAACTGCTTCCTGAATAAGAGGACCTGACAACTTAATGATTGAATTGGGTACTTAACTCACTATGCTTATGATGTGCTTCTTTTTAATTTAGTTTGTCAGGATCTTTTTAACTTCCACTGTTGCCAGCATGATCTAACTCCTCATAATATCCATAAAAAAGGTTTTATTAGAATTTCCCCTGTCATATCCTGTTCTCATATCAACCCTCTACCTCATGATGGCTTACAGAATCTTCCCAAATTAGACTGCCTGCATTGGAAAGCTTCTAATCCCTGCCTGTGATATATAAAGAAGAAAAAACTATGTCAGTGCAAGGAAAAACTACTGCCAAGTGCAGGGTCTTGCATGTGGGTTGGAGCAATCCATGGTATCAATGCAGTCTGGGGGGTGAAGGGATGGAGACCAGCCCTGCTGAGAAGGTCTTGGGGGTTCTGGTGGATGAAAAGCTGGACATGAGCTGACAATGTGTGCTCACAGCCCAGAAAGCCAACCATATCCTGAGCAGCATCAAGAGCAGTGTAGTCAGCAGGGATTCTGCCCCTTTACTCTTCTATTGTGAGATCCCCACCTGCAGTGCTGCCTCCAGCTCTGGAGCCCTGAGCGCAGGAAAGACATGGACCTGTTGGAGTGGGTCCAGAGGAGGCCGCAAAAATGATCAGAAGGATGAAGCATCTCTCCTATGAGGACAGGCTGAGAGAGGTTGTTCAGTCTGGAGAAGAGAAGGCTCTGGGGAGACTTTATAGCGGCCTTTCACTATATAAAGGGACTTGATAAGAAAGACAGGGAAAGATCTTTTATCAGGGCTTGTAGTGACAGTGACCTGTTTTAAACTGGAAGAGGATAGGTTTAGATTGGACTTATGGAAGAAATCTTTTCCAGTGAGGGTAGCGAGACACTGGAACAGGTTGCTCAAACAAGTTGTGGATGTCCCATCATTGGAAGCGTTCAAAGTCAAGTTGGATGGGGTTTTGAGCAACCTGATCTAGTGAAAGATGTCCCTGCCCATGGCAGCAGGGTTGGACTAGGTGATCTCTGAAGGTCCCTTCTAATGAAAACCATTCTCTGATTCTATGGTTTAGCATGAATATACTGTTTTATAGCAACCTCATGGAATAGTGGGTTTTTTTTGAAATAACATATGCCATTATGACCAAGTCCATAATACACAACGGGGAGGGGGGTGGGGAGAGTATGTCTGTATTGCCACATGGAGATNACCCCGACTATCTCAGCCTGTCATCATAGCAGACACCCTCCTCTGGAACCACTCCAACAGGTCCATGTACTTCTTGTGTTGGGGCTACAGAGCTAGGCACAGTATTCCAGGTGGGGTCTCACAAGAGCAGACTAGAGGGGTAGAATCCCCTCCCTCACCCTGCTGGCCACGCTTCTTTTTGTGCAGCCCAGGATGCAGTTGGCCTTATGGATGGCAAGCACAGACTGCCAGCTCACGTTGAGCTTCTCATCTACCAACACCCTCAAGTCCCTCTCCTCAGGGCTGCTCTCTACTCATTCTCCGCCCAGCCTGTATGTCTCGTAAAAGTTTTCATATGTATCATAAAAGGGGCCTAAAGGTCAAAAAGATTGTTGAAGAGTAGATGGTATGTACAACAGTATCAGTTTTGACACCTATAGCCTTTTGTAGACCTAGTTTTGGGGAAGAATCCCCATTTGTAAAGACCTCAGATCTAAGAAATTTCACTGGCTTCTGAATGGTTTTTCTAAGTGACAGTGAGAAACATGCCAAATCGGTTTGTTTCTCTTGTTCACACTTGTCCTTAAGGCACTAGAGACAAAAACTGCTTCCTGAATAAGAGGACCTGACAACTTAATGATTGAATTGGGTACTTAACTCACTATGCTTATGATGTGCTTCTTTTTAATTTAGTTTGTCAGGATCTTTTTAACTTCCACTGTTGCCAGCATGATCTAACTCCTCATAATATCCATAAAAAAGGTTTTATTAGAATTTCCCCTGTCATATCCTGTTCTCATATCAACCCTCTACCTCATGATGGCTTACAGAATCTTCCCAAATTAGACTGCCTGCATTGGAAAGCTTCTAATCCCTGCCTGTGATATATAAAGAAGAAAAAACTATGTCAGTGCAAGGAAAAACTACTGCCAAGTGCAGGGTCTTGCATGTGGGTTGGAGCAATCCATGGTATCAATGCAGTCTGGGGGGTGAAGGGATGGAGACCAGCCCTGCTGAGAAGGTCTTGGGGGTTCTGGTGGATGAAAAGCTGGACATGAGCTGACAATGTGTGCTCACAGCCCAGAAAGCCAACCATATCCTGAGCAGCATCAAGAGCAGTGTAGTCAGCAGGGATTCTGCCCCTTTACTCTTCTATTGTGAGATCCCCACCTGCAGTGCTGCCTCCAGCTCTGGAGCCCTGAGCGCAGGAAAGACATGGACCTGTTGGAGTGGGTCCAGAGGAGGCCGCAAAAATGATCAGAAGGATGAAGCATCTCTCCTATGAGGACAGGCTGAGAGAGGTTGTTCAGTCTGGAGAAGAGAAGGCTCTGGGGAGACTTTATAGCGGCCTTTCACTATATAAAGGGACTTGATAAGAAAGACAGGGAAAGATCTTTTATCAGGGCTTGTAGTGACAGTGACCTGTTTTAAACTGGAAGAGGATAGGTTTAGATTGGACTTATGGAAGAAATCTTTTCCAGTGAGGGTAGCGAGACACTGGAACAGGTTGCTCAAACAAGTTGTGGATGTCCCATCATTGGAAGCGTTCAAAGTCAAGTTGGATGGGGTTTTGAGCAACCTGATCTAGTGAAAGATGTCCCTGCCCATGGCAGCAGGGTTGGACTAGGTGATCTCTGAAGGTCCCTTCTAATGAAAACCATTCTCTGATTCTATGGTTTAGCATGAATATACTGTTTTATAGCAACCTCATGGAATAGTGGGTTTTTTTTGAAATAACATATGCCATTATGACCAAGTCCATAATACACAACGGGGAGGGGGGTGGGGAGAGTATGTCTGTATTGCCACATGGAGATTTCATGCTCCGTCTAAGCAGGAAGACTTTATATTTTCAGCAGAGAAATACTTCACCTGGGTGATCGGTGCCAAATCCATCTGCTGTGTAAGCTGTCTCATTGAAAGCTCCATCAGTCTCTGCGCTGCATCATACTAATGAGGTAATCACTGAGCTTCTAATGAATGGGATTAAGAAATGGGTGAGGATTGTTTGTTCTGGATTCCTTGTTCAAATGCAATTGAGGCTCTCAAAATATTTGTTTGCAATCAGCCATGAGCCCGGTTCATTTCAGCTCTTACTAACTAGATGAAAATCATTCTCATCACTACAGGATTTGCCATATTTGCTGACAGAGGCAGCCTGCAGTTTGTAGTGGCTATAAGTAGGAATTTTTGTTTCAGAAAGAAACTCTCTGTAGTAAGGTAAAGCAGTAGGTATCATAATTTGTAATTTCATGCCAGTACTAAGCTTTGTTGGAAAAAAAAAGAATCTTCTATTAATTAACTTTTCTTCATAGCAACTTTTGAATATTTAATATTACGTACAATCATCCAGTTATGTAGATTTTAGAAGACAGACCTAGAGAAAAAACACCAGAAACTCTGACTTTTGTTTCTGCACCAAACCTAACTACATTGATTTAAGAAGTTTTACAGTTTTGACCCTGAATGAGCTTAAGCACCTGCAGGATTTCTCTGAGCATTTTCTGTACTCAACCTTTACTGACGAAAGACTGTGTCAGCTTTTTGGAAAGGAAGCATGTAATTGAAATCAGTGCAGGTGAGAATCTAGTTTAGTATTTGTTATTTTGTTCTAAACATTCACAGTAACCAAAAATCCATAACATATAGAGGTAACTGATTTTTTTTTTTTTGGTCAGAAACAATTTTGTCAAAAGATCTAACTTTTCATGAAGAATAAAAAACGTTATTTTGTGAAATTCTGTTCAATAATTCCTATGACATTTTAATTAAAACCATTTTTTTAAATGCTTTATTTGCTGGAGGAAAAATGCATTTATAGTACACGACACATTTAAAGAAGAATTTAAATGGCATTTTCAATCATGTTTTCAGCAGAAAATATTGTGGGTGAAAATGGAACAAAATCCCAAATGCTGGTTGCATTGAACGTATGAAGTGAAATCTACTACAAAATTGATATTTTTCATGAGATGTCTTGCTTGAGTTTTTAACAGATTAAAGGTCTTTTCGTTTTTAAAAAAAGTGGTACTAATATGTTATAATGTTTATTTGTCCTGCTTTTTCACTAGTGTTTCTCATAAATACATGTGGTGTTCTATGCCTACAATGGGACTGAATAAGTATCTAATTGATGTGTTTGTAAATGGCACATATAATTGTGAAATTACTTAGCTCAGATCTGGCAGAGCAAACTGTAAAGCAGCAGTGCACAGTATGAGAGTCTGAGCTAGATTATTTTTAAAATGTACAAGAACAACAACAAAAAAGAATTGAACAAAACATATTGACTTTCATGGTTTAAATAAGCAGAACTGGAGATCAGGAACATGTTAAAAACACAAACAATAAAGACGAAGTAACAGGTACATATCTTACAGAACTCTGTATACTAAATCTAGAGGCAAAGAAATAGCATTCCCCAGATACACAGGGGATATAATTAAAATCTGTAACATAAGGTAAAACATGTCTGCAACAAAAGGGAAAAAAAAAACCCAACCAAAACCCCAAACTTATTCACAATTATACTAACACACAGTATAAAACAGCTTTTCTGTCATACAATCAGTGTTTGTTAGTTACAGCAGTTTTAATACGACGTGATCAGTAAAGCAGACATTGACGTAGGGCCTGAATGTGAAATGCTTTGAGAATCCATTCCATTTCACAGGGTGACCACAGGCTCTGCAAAAGCAAGAAGAACTGGTAAGTACTCACAGGATTCCCTGAGACTTGCTGATATTGAGTTGTTACTGATGGAAGGGTGGCTACTGAAGGTGGTCCCAAAATTCACAGTCAAAACCTGGATGATGGTGCAACAAGTCTCAGAAATACATTTTTCTGCAAATTGGACTAAGTAGAGAAACCAGAGTGTGACACTGATGCATTTTGTGGGAGAGAATATATCCATGAATTCTTAGACCATTTTCCATTTTCCCGTGCAATGAAGACATTAGATGCTTCCTCTTGATAGGAAGGACTCACTCTACCACATGTAGATCTCTAAAAGGTAAAATGTTTACACTATTTATGTAGACAGTTAATAGAAATTAAGAGGCAATTTTTTATGAAAATGCATGTTTTTCTCCAATTACTATAAGAGAAGCCTCTTAGGAAAGACATCAGCAGCAAGATAGCACCTCCAAGATAGACATCAGCACTATAGACTGCTGAGGTCAGACAAACTGTATTTTTGCACTCACCACCCCATGAAGCAGGTCTGTATGTTTGTAGAAAACATCTCTATGAAATATATAATCAGGCTTTTGTAGTCTTTGTGTTAATTCTACCTGTGCTTCCTTAGGGGGTATCGTTTGTGTATATATACGCTAAGTAACAAAATCTGGTTAAACCTGGTATCAAAGCAAAGGAAAGGGATGGAAAAAGAATCTGTTATTATTATTACACCCATAACTGAGAACAATTTTTTTTTTCTTTTTTCCTTTTTTTAGTACACGTGAAAGCCTTAGAAACACTCTTTGTGTATGCTTTACTGTAAACGAACAAGGTGTCAAAATAGGGCAGAGATCAGACACCACCCTCCCTCAAAGCAACAAAACACAAAACCACACACATATTGCTATTTATGCTGATTATTAAAATTTTTCATAATACGAGACCATTTAGATAATATTTTGAAATCAATCATTGTGTGCTGTAGTGCACATACAAAGTACAGAAGATGGTTCTTGCCACATAAACACCACAAAGAGCTGATAGAAACACTCTTCTTTAATGAGAAAGGGTATCCTCCTGAAGATAAAATTCATCTTAGGTAATTTAAGGTGTAAGTATGGCCATTTGAGTATAATGGCTCCTAGGCTCCAGGCTTCTATTACAGTAATTACAGATCTAATCAATACAGCCAATGGATTTTTAGGGTGAGGGTCATTTGAATAAAGACATCGACTTCAGAATGACCTAAATTTCACTGGCTGATACTGACTTCTGCTAACTACAAGGAGATCTTCAGGATGACTTTCTTAGATGCAGAAATGTACACTGTGGACACCTAAATTTAGCTGTACAAATTCAGTAGTAGAAGTCCTTTTAATATCACAAAAAGATTTGCTAGAGTTACTCAGACAAGTGGAAAGGCTCTGGAAAGGGGAAGGACACTTTTAATCATATAACCCTTCCAACCAGTGTGGAACCTTTCTTACTTTCCTGGTCACTTAATATATCACGACCTTTTTTCAAAGGGAAAAGTTGAAAAAGCTTCCTTTTCAACTACCTGAAAAGGAAGGATCATTTCTACAGGTGTCAGTCACCAGTATCTTCACTGCCTGTGCAAATCACTGGATCACAGAATGGATGATGTGGGAAGTGACCTCTGGAGATCATCTAGTCCAACCAGCAGCTCAAAGCAGGGTCAGCTGAAACAGGGTGATCAGGGCTGTGTCCAGTTGGATTCTGAATAGCTCCAAGGCTGGAGACTCCACAACTTCTCTGGGCAACCTCTTTCCCTATTTGACAACTCTTACAGTAAAACAAGTGTTTTCTTGTGTTTAAACAAATTTTCATATGTTTCAGGTTATGCCCCTCTTGTCCTGTCAGTGGAAGCCACTGAGAAGAGCCTGGTTCTGTCTTCTTTATGCCCCTCATAGGGTATTTACATAGAGGGATAAGATCCTCCTGAGCCTTCCCTTCCCCAGGCTGCAGTCAGAGATCTCAGCCTTTCCTCATATGTCAGATGTCCCCGTCCCTTCATCATCTTCGTAGCCCTTTGCTGGACTCCCTACAGTATGTCCATGTCTCTCTTTTGTCCTGGAGAGGCCAGCACTGGACACAGCACTCCAGATGTTTCTCAGCAGTGCTGAGCAGAGGGGAAGGATCACCTTCCTCAGCCTACGGTCAATGCCCTGCCTAAGCCACGTGTGTTAGTGTCACAGAACTGCTAACCAGTTGTCTCAATTTCTTAGCATTGTCCTCCATGCTGTCTCCATCATGCCAAGCAATCAACAACGGTATGATGCAAATGCAATCAATTAGTAAATGATGAATTCAAGTCAATCACTAACAGATGCCTGCCTTAAATAATCTGGCCATGCTCCTTTATGATTAGCGTGTGGATGCGTGCATGTATGTGTGTGGATCCACACATATGTGTGCGAGAGAGTGAGAGAGCTTACATGTGAGCCCACACATGCCTGTGTACAGCAGAGAAGGAATGCGGTCTAATCAGATCCTGTGGACGTTGGACAGGCTTTTTCTCCAAGGGCTAGGATGAAGGGCACCATATGTTTGACATGAAAGCAAACGCTACTACCAGCACAAGCCATTACTCTTGGCAGGCTCTGCAGCTACTGGGGATTATGAATCTTGATTTGCAGGCAGGGAAAATATTCAACATTGTAAAAGCCATTTAAATTAGAAATAGATAATCTACAGACTTGGCTCTTGAGTGCAACAGGAGAGATTCTCCAGACACAATCTAACTACAAGACATATTGGGCCAACAAACCAACAGACTTAATATAGGTTTCTGGTTTAGTTGAAGATAAAAATGAGTTATTTTTCATTACTAAAAGAGTTTGAGTTCTTTCATACATTTAGGTTTTGATTAAAGAGGGTTTGTACTATGTGCTGTAGTAATAGTTATGCTGAGTTTAGCAGTGCTAGTCATGGACTGTACAGTCTTACTGTTAGTTACTACACAAATAAAGAACTAAATTGCAATCCCTAGGAAAAAAAAAAACAACCCAAAACCTAAAAAATTTGATCCTACCTGCTGTTGTTTCAAATCAAGTGAGACCTCTGTTTTTGCTCTAAGTAAATGCGTTGACACACATTACATTGTGTAAGTAAGTTCTGATGATACAACTTTTGACTTCTGCAATTTTATACAGATTTAAAGCTTTTTCATAGACATTAACCTCAATGAACATTTCTGTTGGAGAAAGCCCATCCACATAATTTGTAGTCCATTATTAATAGTAGTTGATTGTTAAATATGCAGAGATTTTTGGCTAATAGAATGATTCCTTGAAAGAGTGAAACACCGGTGTTCGTTACAAGCTGACTGAGATGACTAAAGGAGGCCTATGAAATTATGAAGTGGAAGTCTGTGTCACTGAAAGAAGAGAGCTGATCCAAAGCCCACTAATGTTAGTGCAAACACTCTCACTGACTTTATCCAGCTTTGCATCAGCCCCATATGAAATTGCTTACAGTCGCTCTGCAAAGTCATAGCCTGTAAACCCATACTGTTGAAGTAAGTCTGATGGAGTGTCCAAAGGATTAAGAATATAGTACGGAATGAACAGATGGATTTTTGGTACTGAGTACTGAAAATACGTACATGGAAATAGCTCTTCAGAACTATTCATAGCCACCTTCTCAAAATATCAGTGATACCAATATAAGGCTGACCAGGGAAGTGCTGGAATTGACATCCATGGAGGTATTTAAAAGACAGGTAGACGTGGTGCTGAGGGACATGGTTTAGTGGTGGTTTTGGCAGTGTTGGGTTGATGGTTGGACTTGATGACCTTAAAGATCTCTTCCAACCTAGGTGATTCTATGATTTTATGATTCTAAGAGTGGATATCTGCTCTATGGTTGACCTCTATGGGCTGTAGGGGGACAACCTAATTCATGATGGTCTTCACTGTGGGTACAGGGCAATCTCTGCTGTGGCACCTGAAGCACCTTCTCCTCCTCCTTCTCCACTGACCTTGGTGTCTGTAGCATTGTTTCTCTCACAGCTTCTCACTCGTCTCTTTCGGTTGCTGTGGCACAGCAATTTTTTCCCCTTCTTAAACATGTTATCCCAGAGGCGCTACCACCATTGCTGATGAGGTCAATGCTGGCCAGCAGTGGGTTCGTTTTGGAGCCAGATGGCACTGGGTCTATCAGGCATAGGGGAAGCACCTGGCATCTTCTCACAGAAGCCACTCCTGTAGCCCCCCAGTTAGCAAAACCTTACCACACAAACCCAATACAGTATGGTAGATATACTTTGCTTATGTGTTCAGGATTCAACAGATCACCAGCTTTGAGCATCAACATCAAATTTACCCCTACGTCAGATAACAGTTGGGGTGCAATTTGTGGATTAACTCATTTAAACTGAGCCCCTTCCACCTGTCACAGTGAGGAATGGTCTCTGAGGACCCATGTCTTCCCTTTCTGGCCACCTTTCTGGAGGTTTCAATCTGGGCCTGATACAATTACTTTATTATACACATAAATTCTTAATGATGTATTTTCAGGATAGGAAAAAAACCCCACAACCAAAGAAAATAAAACAAAAGTCACAATACTAAGAAAATCTGTGGTGTTTCCTGCTTCTTTGAAACTGAAGCTAATCAGATACCAGATTAGTCTGAGAACTGCCATACTGACGTTGTGAACCTTCCAGGCCTGTTTACTACATGATATTACACAATGACGAGATTTTGCCTTCAGTAAAGCCTCTTTTTTCATCTGTTAAAGTTATTCCTTCTTAAATAGTCCTTCCCACTAATTTTCTCGGGAATTAAATGATAACCACTTTTCATTCTAGGAATTTTAGACATTCCGTTAGTGGGACATTTCTGCCCACAGCAGAATAGCTCCTGTTCTTACTCAATGACACTGGCCATTTCTGCTTATACTGGAATTTTAACAACAGCTTCTTAAAATAGGACAGACCTAATAACCCAAGAGTCTTCTGTCAGAAAAAATGAGATAGCAGGGTGATGATACACCCCATGCAATATTGCTCCATATTCACTTAGTAATTTATTTCTCCTGTGCATTCTCTTAACTGCATCAATGTGGCCCAGCAGGCACCTTTGATTCAACTTCACTGAAATAATTTCTTTTTCAGTTTAGAAATATGCCCCAGTAGAAATTCTGATCCTTTGGAAGTTTAGAGGACTTCTGGACCTGACATCAATGGCTTCTAATTGGGCAGACGCAGATCACTGGTAATATTAACTAGCAAATATTAATGTAAGTACATGGGCATCTTTCAGGGACATAGGTGTATCTTATGGACAATCCAGGTGGATCCTAAAGCAAAACTAAATAAAACAATAACAAAAACAAGAAAAACAAAACAAAAAACAAAAGAAAAAATCAGCAAAAACACATCCCAAGCCCATACTACAGGCACTGTTTTATGGTCTGAGAAAGATGTTGTCTCTGTGAGGCAGCTACTTGGGATTCGCTACACTAAAAGACATCCCAAACTTTCTCCATTTTCATGCTAGAAGATTGGCATGTGCCTAGTAGGAATTCACGCTGTGAATTTTTATGTCTGAGTTGTAACGTTTGTCTCGGCAATGCACTCCCTATCAGTGTCACAGTGCTTGGCAAAGTTTTTAAGAAACCTGCAACTGATGAAGTCATGTAGACCTATAAAAAAGGTTTGTCGCAGCATCCTAATCTGCACTTGGGAGCCAAAACTGCAGATTATGACATAATTATGGCAAGATATATAACAGGTGATAGTGCATTTGATTGGATCATGAGAAAATCCATTTCACAAATGGGGAATGTCCAGGGCTTGGGAGGTAACACAAAATGAATGAGATGGGAAGAGGGAAAGGGGAGTGGTTATTTTGCTCAACATCTTAAAAAGAAGGGCTTCTATAAGAAGTAGGATTTTTAAATTCTCTGATGTTGAATAAGCGCAACATCAGAAAATGACGTTGCAAGTTCTACTCTGATTAAATGGCAAGTAAATAGCAAATCTCAGCAGCATTGTCTTATCACAAGAAAACAAGGGGAAAATCTCCTGTTTATGAATGAACTGACCTAATTTCTTCTCCCCTTACAGCCCACTGTCCATGGCAAGAGTTGTGCATGATTGAAAAGTCATGTTCTTCTTTAAGAAACTTTAAGAACATAGTTGTTAAACATGACAATGTTTAATCCAAGACACAGTTCCTTTTCAGCTTCCAATAACTTATTATTTGAGTCATATAGTTGGCATAATCTCTGAAAGCATTATTTTGAGGTTATATGAAGTGTAAAAATTGGGTTCTGACAAGTTTTTCCAGTAAATTCTTCCAGGAATCCCCAGCACAAACCTGAAGCACAAACTTACAAACTAATGTAATTTTGCCCAAACTCTTAAAAGAAGGGCTGGTATAGAAGTAGCAAGACTAACTGTATAAAGATTTTTAAATTATCTGATCTTGAATATGTGTACCAAAACCTCAATGACATTTTGCTAGCTTTCTCTCTGGCCAGTTGTTTTCATCCACAGAGTTTTGACGCCTTCACCTGTTTTTCTATTCCACCTGCTTTTGACCATCGACTATTAATGCTGACCTCACTGCAGATGCTTCACCACCTTCTGTATTGGTTATTCCCATATGTGTTGCTTGAGCCTAGAGTCCACCAAGACTCACACAGTGCTATGGCTTTTTGGACCACTTGCAAAGGAAAAGGCAGGAAAAATGAAGAACTCCTTTGTGCCTCTGCCAAAGCAAGTCAGGAGAGACAGAAAGAACCAAAACCACTTAAAAAAAAGGCGTTGCTTCTTCTCAAGGTCACAACTCACAGAAGATGCTTCCTCCAAAAAATGCGTACTCATTTTCTCTTCATATTATCTTTCTTGTAGCAGCATTGTCACCCTACTTCTCAAAAAAACATCTCAGTCATTTGGGATTTCCTCATAGCATTCAAATAACAAACCAAAGAAACTTATCTGAACCATCTTCAGATGAATGAAATGCAAAAGTGTAAGGCTAAAGGTGCAGAAGGGTTATGACTTCCTTTTCTTGCCTTGAAAAAAGGTTAAAATTGCCAGTAATGTGTGATCTAAATCTAAGTGACATTAAACAGATGGCACTGAATAACCAAGAAAATAGCATTGGTCTTTCTCCATCCGTGAGCTCACTTTGCACTTTAAGCTGCATTAACTTTGCTCAGCTACAAGATGCAGCCTTTTTCACGATGGAAAGAAAGATGAAAAGAAGAACACAGCACAGAGATGCTAGATTTGCCAGTGTTTTGGGACAGGATGTTTCTTCCTGTTGCCTCTCAGAACAAAGAGGTGAATGATTTTGTTCCCTCTTTTGCAAGTGGTATGGTTGTCAGGAAAAACCTGCTAGCAGAGAACAGCAGGGACAGTGCTCCCACTGCACCTCTTTAATCAGACTTCTACAGTGATGGAGGCAATTTGAAGATGTTATCTTAGAAAATAGAGGCACCATCACTTACACAGTCTATTTTCCTCCTTACCTCACCTTCAGAGTGCTCCAAAGCAATCTGAGCACTCTGTTTTAATTTTTTTTTTTTAAAATGCTTTAACCCCTATGTCTTTAGGTGCAAGTTAATGTTTGAGACACAATCTCCATTCCCCAAACTTCATGGACAAGTGACTGGAGTCTCATCTGCCTTGAAACAAGCCACAGGTCTTTTGGTCTGTGCAATCACTGCCCATCATTCCCTAGAAAGACAGGGGTACCAGACTCACATTTGGCAAATCCTGTTGTGTGGAGGGAGGAAGGAGAGAGAAAATCAACTTTATGAATATGCTGAATTATTCTGGATAGCATCCAGGATAACACCAAAATGAGAGACATAAAAGACTGGCCGAATAAGATGTCATGTGCTGGAGACTAATAGAGATTAGATAGCAGACCTGACGAGTCATCAGTTTGCACCAACATGGCAAATCTCATGTTTGTTTGGGAACATGCAGAATTCCTGGCATTTGACTTTCATCTTGGATTAACGATCAGGAGGAAAAATGCTGACTCAGATTAAAACATGTCTTGTTGCAAGAAAAGACAATCTCAAGGACATGGATGCTTCAACACTAGACTATGTGACCAAGGCTGCCTAGTGTCCAAATCACTCAGTACTCGTTCAGCGTATCATTACTATTTCACCATCCCTGAGAATCTGCCAAGAGCCATGAGGAAATACCAGGCTTTTACCTTGCAGCAGCGTTTAACTACAGAGCAAGGAAATCAGAGCGGTAAAAGGTGACAGAAACCCTTAAATACTCATTCACGTGTTAGTGGAAATAGAGCTGATAAACTCTAAAAAAGCCCACAGAAGACATACAACATGGTTAGCAATAAACTCCAGCTATTTCAGCAAAGGGAGCAGGAACTGTATGCTCCAAGTTTTGCTTAAAGATAACTGGTGGAAGAATAACACAGTTTGTGCAGAACTATAGAAAATGAGAGTTGAAAAGCTCATCTGTCAGGAAAGAAAAATACAGTGGGAGACTCTGGACGTTGCACAACAGTGTTTCTGTCTTACACACTAATGGATATTTCAGTGCAGCAACGCTGTGTATTTAAATGCAATAAATTGCATACATCTGATGTATGTATGTATGTATTTATTTATTTATTCTTAAAAGACTGTTTAAGTATGAAGAGAACAGAAATTATTTTAGTCAATGAGGACATAGATGGAGTGGATAAAACTCCTCATACTAGACTTAGAACTGCAACTTATGTTTTCATTAAGAACTGCACTGGAAATAAATTGCTGCACAGAGAACTAATTAAAACCAGAACTAATAAATTCCATAGATGCTAATAGAATGCGCTTTTTTTGCATCCATCTGAACACTAGCTGTTATTAACTCTGGGTGATGCTGGTTTTCCATACGTATGTTGGTGTTATTCATACAGAAGATGCCAGGGCTGAAGCACTGAATGGATGTATGCTTCACATGGTCGCTTCACTTATGCTCTAGCAGTAAGAACTAGATTAACGCAAAACCTAATCCTATCAGAAAAGAGATATTTTAGTAGACACCAAGGAGACTAAAGCAGTGGTGCCTGCAGCTGAGCAAAGGTTTGTGGCAGGAGAACACAGAGATGTCAGGGAATTCACTCTGGGTATTTATAGATAACCCTGATAAACCTTTTGGACACCTCCTCGTTTGGTCCTCAGTGCCTGAGGGAACATCCTATGTACATCATCTATTACTACTCTTCCCTGGGTGCCCGCTTTGGGTGCCGCTGGAGGCAGTAAATGGGTGAAACATTCCTTTCGTACTGGCAAGAGTGGGTGTCCCTACAGCTTCAAAATCAGCTCTGTCAGATCTATTAGGCTGTTGCATCTATTCTACTCCTCTCTGTTCATTATCACTATTGTGAAAAACATCAGCAAAGGGATTATGTACGCTTCCAGAAATGTCTTCATTTTCTTTAGAAAAGAAATAGAAGTTTGTTGGGGAGGGCATTTAAAAATTAGTAGTTACTGAAGGGGCAGTCATACATTATATATTCTGCATTGTGCCTTTGGTTCCATTTATGTGAATGGAAATCATTAAGATTTTACTTACTCTTTAACATGTAGTGCTATAGGGATTAACAGACAAAAGAGGGGAGATGGAGTATTTAAGGCCTCCAGGAGACACAGAGAGAACTTTTGGGTATCAAAGAAGCTTTTTTGCAGCTAAAGTCTGTTAAACAAAAGACAAAGGAAGAAAAAAGGGATATCCGTTTAGGTATTTTTAACAGATCTTGGATACTACAGTGACTGAGGTCTTTGACATGTTTAACATAAAAGTGAAAAACTAGTCTAGACAAAATACAAGAGACTGAACTGCAGGGAATTACTATGAATCCATGGAATGGAAAATGATTTTTGAGTTATCTTTAACTCTATGTCACTACAGTTACGGAATAATTGTGGTAGCTACTGCACAGTGTTCTACATCCGGCACAACCGATACCTCATAGACAATAAAAATTGGCAATGAATTTTGGCACTGCCCACTGCCTTTTTCAGAGTGATGTCACTGGACATCATATTTAGCATGACTGGGCAGAAGCCTGCACATCCTCACACGTACCAAGCAGGAGAAGATCCTCTTTTTTCATGTCCTGAAATTCACCCTTGACAAGAACAATAGCTGCATTTAAAAAGCAAGGAGGCAAAGAAAGAAATACCAAATCAGTATTATTTATCATCAATTCTCTGCTCTGTTCTTGACCTGCAGTTTGCAGCAGTTGGGAGGATCAGAATAATCTCAATTTACACTTTGCCAAGTCTCTCTTTAGAGGTCTTTTGTGTTCGCTGCACTGGATTCCTAGTTTGGAATTCCTTGTTTGGAGGTGGTAGGCTTCTGCAGCATGCCACTCCAGTCTGTCACTTTAAGTGACATCTAAAAGCACACGATTCCTCTAACTCTCCCCAACCCCATTCCCANATCTTGAAATAAACAACTCCTCCCTCCTCTGTAACAGATGGTGCTGTGTAGCCCAGAGTTCACAGGCAGATCTGTAGCAGCAGTAATGAAGTAGGAAAGCTGGGCAGACCAGGGTGAGAGGGATCATGCACCCTCAGGAGACCACTTTGCCTGGTATTCCCAACAGTGAAGATGAAGAAGATGTGAATGACTATGAGAAGTATGGGAACACTCATTGATATATGCCAGGGTGTATTTTAGACCAGCTTCATCATCTTTTTTTCTTTGCTGAGGAATAGTAAATATTTAAGGGGAAGCTGTGATGTTACTTAAAAAGCACTTACCTAATTAAACCTCAAATGCAGAAATGACTATTCACTCAGAGATGCACTCTGATGCTCACCACCTAAGGCTATACCTCAGCCATATGGCACTTTAATAGATAGTAGCAGAGGGAGCCCTTTTTATATTTTAACAGATGGGTGCATGCTAGATACTGGGGTTGGAGCAGAGGGAAGACTGAAAATGTAGGGAAAGAGAATCAAGAAATAAAGACAAAGTTCAAAGGATGAATTCTTATTGAACTTTTCCATTTCTGCTCAAAGCAGCTGGAGGTCTCGTTCCTTTCCTAGAAGGAACTTTTGTTTCCAGACCCGTGGACTCGGACTCACTGATCACAAACCTTTTCACAGCAGAGTTATATATGTGAGGGCTTGTCCTTACAGCAGAAACACCACTACTGATTTCAGAGTTTGCTGGCCCAACCGACAGTTGCATGAGTTTAGGAGTAGGATTCAAGTTTTTATAGTGTTTCTTTTGTGGCACCTTCCCCTTCCAGGGTCATGCCCATGGCATGTATTACCATCTCAACAAGCTTGGGCTGTACCAAAAGATGGCTAGAAGACTTCAGAAGAGAAAGTTAGTGCCAATATATTGCAAAGGAAATCTGGTAAATATAGACTCTAAGTAGAGTCAGAAAAGAAAGGCTTATTTGAAAATAAGCCATTTATCGGAATAACTAACTTTCAGATAAGTCCTGATCTGGTAAGACTACAGTTTCTGTGACACGTGTTGCATTCCCAAAATAAAGCTAACAGCCAGAGGGCCCACAGGGGTAAAGTAATATGATTCAATTTACATTATGATTGCTCCAAGGTTTAATGTTTTCCAAAGTTGTTTGAATGGCTGCCATTTCCTCTTCTGGAGCAAGTGTCAAGGGTCTACAATGATCATGGCTTTGGTGCCTGAGCCAAAATGGTACATGAGACTGTGACTCCTTCCCATCTTTCCCTTACAGTACTTCTATAAAAAGCATTCCTTTCATCATATGCATTTTGCAGTTCTCAGGGTAAGTTTAATATGTCTCAAAATGACTGTGGGAACATGGTGGCAAAATTTTGTCCTCCAGGGATTGATAGAGATGTCTTTCTAGAGCAATGCAAAAGTACAGCATGCAAAACCACTGTGTTGTTTACTGACCAGGGGACACTGCAGATTAGTAGCAGTGTGTCTCTACCATCCAATGTGGCACTCTAGATAATTTCCTCTGATAATATTACTGTACCTATTCTGGGACTGTATCACCCAGGGTTGTGTATCTACAGAAGCTCAGATATCCTTGCTGCAAGGATACAACATGTAAAGTATGCTATATGTGTTCTTGATAAAATACAGTGCATATTATCTTGTTCTATAGAAACTGCAAATACACAAAATGTATTAAATATTTACATAATCAGTGACTTTTTTTACTATTTTTTCCAACTCCTGATGTCCATCTATGTACCATAAAAAACAATGCCCCGTGAATGTATTCTCAGAGCATTAATTCCTTTATTGAGAAATTCTCTTGTTATTTTAATCCCTCATCTGAATTCCTTAGGAAGAAAATTATAATTAATCCAGGGTTGTTCTCATTATTATTCATTACGTTTTGCAATAGTTCAGTATTTTAAAAGGGCAAAGCTGGATGTTTCCGACAAAGCACAACTTTCTTATTGGATTTTAACTCCAAGAAATAATAAATGGAAATGTATTAAAATATCTGTTTATTTCAAATTCTATTTCCCAAGCTATCTATGTCAGATGTGCAAGACTGTGTGGGAAAATTAGGCTGTCACCTTGCAAGTGGGTCTCAGGTTCTTCCCCCAAGTAACAGGAAATAGGATAAGAGGAAATGACCTCAAGTTGCACCAGGGGACGTTTAAATTGGATATTAGGAAAAATTTCTTCACCAAAAAGGTTGTCAAGTATTAGAACAGGCTGCCCAGGGATGTAGTAGAATCGCCATCCCTGAAGGTATTTAAAAGGCAAGTAGATGTGGTGTTGAGGGACATAGTTTGGTGGTAACTTGGCAGTGTTAGGTTTAAGGTTGGATTTGATGATCTTAAAGGTCTGTTCCAACCTAAATGATTCTATGCTTTTATGATTCTAAGTCTTTTAAAAGGCCCAGTAGGTCATGCTAGAGGTGTTATCAAATAATATTCTTAGATCATTTTCAATCCTTATATTTAAATTGCCTTTACCAAACACTTTGAAGATTTTGGAGCTACCTGTTTTATTTACTTTTTTGTTTTGTTTTGTTATATTTATTTTTGTTGGTGACTAATACAGAGTTTCTCTCCCAAACGTTCATGATTTTCCATCAGATTTACAATACCAGCTTCTGCAAGTGGTAGCCTTGATATGTAACAGAACATCTGACTACTATTTTCTTCCTTCCTTCACCTCACCCTGGATCTCCTACTTTGCCTGACATCCGACTTTGCTAGAAGTAGGAAAAAGCATTTCATTCTCCAGATAAAAGGAAATGCTGAAATATATCATGCTGTACACTTCTTCCAGATTTCCTAAATAATTGATGATACAAAGGCAGATTACATTGTGAATTTGCCCAATGACATAAAGTGCACTCTCCTTTCAGTCATTTCCATGTGTGGGATTTAGTTTCTATTCCACGTGGAAAGCAATGGCAGAGAAGTATGTCTCTGAATGGCCTATCTGGTCAGTCCTGTTTTGATTAGGTTGCACTCAATAACTGAGAAGAAATAGTCATGGATTAACCGTACACAGGGTTAGGGCAAGCCTGTGGAGTTGATTGGGGCAATAACAGAATTCCAGTGATGAATCTGCTTTTTTTCCTTGGAAACCCATTTGCTTTTTTCTTGCGGGATTCGTTTCATGGAGCTTGTCTAGCTTGTCCAACATCATACAATCTGAAAGGAGAAAGCATTTCTAACCTGAGAGACAGAAAACAGTTGTGATGAACCATCTGTTAGAATCGGGAAAGCAAGCATTATTGCTTAAAAGGGGCCTACAGGAAAGATGAGGTCAAACGGCCTGCTGTTATAGGACAAGGGGTAATGTCTTTAAACTAAGAGAGGGTAAGTTCAGACTAGATATGATGAAGATAATTTTTACACCGAGGGTAGTGAAACACTGTACCAGGTTGCCCAGAGAGGTAGTGGATGCCCCATACCTGGAGGTGTTCAAGGTCAGGTTGGATAGGGCTCTGATCAACCTGATCTGACCAGGGGATTGGACTAGATGGTCTTGAAATGTCTCTTCCAATCCAGACTATTCTATGGTGATTCTATGATTGCTGGAAGCATTGTATCATCTTTGTGAGGTTGATTGAAATAGTGCTGTAAATACAGAAGGTCTGGTTCTCACACTAGGAATATTTTATGCTTAATGTAATTCGGTTCATGGCCCCAATGCACTGCAAGACTGGTGTAAAATGGCATTAAAGTTAATGAGAATCAAGTCTAGGGATTCTAATATTTGCTTTCTACTGTGCTTGAAATTACTTCTGTTGTTTTATAGCAATTTTTAAAAGTCAGTACAGAGGCATCATAAATAAAAGATCCTGGGTTGTATCCTCCCATCCATCCATCTATCCATCCATCCAAGAGAAATGCAATGTAGCAGTTGTTTCAGAGTCTAAGTTTTGACTGAATTACAAGTGGGATTAATTTTGCCTTTTAAATTTAGATGTTGATACAGTACTTTCTCTAAATCCATGTCTTTCAACCATTTCAAATGAGCAACATTTTATTCAAAAGCAAAAGTTTTCATGTGGTTCATTTTACATTTCTTCTGTGAGTAAAATATGAATCGAGGGTAACAATGATAAAATTAAATAATGTATCATGAATATGTTTCAAAATGCTGACAGAAAATATTTGCCCTTGGAAGGAAGAAATGTTTGAGGAAAACAGAAACAGAGATTTCCTTTACCTTCAACTGTAATAACTTTTTTAATGACTTGTAAGCCATCAGATTGATTGTGATGAAAACTCCTTGTTTCTGCTTATGTAAGGGTTTTATTTATTATTATGGTAGTATTTCACTTTCTGTCTCCAAAATTGGCTGGAGGCCAAAGGAAAGTATTAAAAAACGAATTCCAAATTTCTGATATTTCATCATTTCCACAGTTACGTTATAACAAATATCCAGATCTCTTCAAGTACTCTGAGAGCTGTTTTTAGCAGAAACATTATACTTCTATAAAGCTGAGGAGAAATATAACAGAAATCAAATAATGCAAATGCATTGAGACCATCCTGCTATTTGGAGGACTGAAAGCCTGTATATCTACAAAAAGGTAGTTGCAACGCATGCAGGTATACTTTGCATATATCTTTGCATTTTCTTACTAAATATGAATATTTTTACATAAACCAAACCAAACGAAAAAAGTACTTCAAGTATATTTACTGCCATACTTGTTTTGAAGGCAAAGGTCAGCAAATAAACCTTCAAATAATCAAGATGTTTGGAATATTACTTGAATAATGTGTTCAAAATTTACTTTTGCCCTCCATGAAAAACATCTAAGACAATAGAGTATCACTCAAATGACATGGTGAAGGAGACATACTAATCTTCACATATGCATATATATATTCTTATTTTTTATAAACTTCATATTAAGGGTTAGTGACTATATGGCATAAAAAACTTGATGCAAAATTCTGTAACATGGAATATTAATTTGGGATTACTGTAAATGTTAGGATATATGTCACACATATTCTGACTGAATATATGATTATGCTCTGCACAGCTCAGTGACAAAATTATATACTCCAGGATTGAGGCATCTTCAATATAGTGGAAAAAGGACACATAGCAAACCCAACAAGAAAGAAAAGGCCACACTGAAAGTATAGGTAGACCTCCAAAGTATAGTCCAGAAAACCATAGAATGGTTATAATATAAGCCTTTATATAAAACTGGAATAGATCTTTTGGAAAACCAAGCAATTCTGATTCACTATTCATACAGTTTGAAACACTGAAAGTACACCTAAATAGGATTATTTATATTGGGCTAATTTTTTGGATAGGCATTTCTGAGGATGGTTTAAGAAAGTACATGAAGAAGAAAGGGGAAATAGACTTCCCTTTCTTTCTCTGTCCAGGGATCAAAGCAGAACAAATTATTTCCTGATGCTAAGGAGCACATCTTGCCCAGGAACACAAAGGCTCACAGTTGCAGTTTCTATTTAGAAGCTGGTGTAATTTGCTGCCCTCCAATATATTTTAATTAGTTCTGGAAATTCATAGCAAATTTGTCTAACTTGATGGCTTCTTATTTTTCAAAATTCACTATCAGGAGGACAGAAATACCTAGTAATGCCATAATTTTGCCTGTTGCTTTTCTATTTCCTTAAAGCACTGACAGTGAAAGAACTAAACTTCCTTTGCAGAACCTGTTTCTAAACTAAATATAGTGGTTTCCTCATCCTGCAAAACCACACTTCTTAGGGAAAAAAAAAAAAAAAAAAGGATTCAGCACTACTTGGGCTACCCTAACCAACATCACCAGAACATCAAACTTTGACATATTCATGAAATGTGATACAATAGAAAAGCTAAATATTCCTTCAGCACCACATCCATCTCCTTCTGCCATATGCCATTTCCCTCCTCATATTTGCATTTGAAAGCCTTCTGTTGTATTCCCTTTATACCATATTTGAGTAAGAGACCTCAGAAGAGACTGCTTGAAAGAGAAACATCTGTCATGGGCTTTGGTGTAACATGCTAGAAGTGGCTTTGTGGAGTTGATGGTTCATTTGGAGTTGACAGGCATTTTTTTTGTGACTTTAATTTGCTTTCCTGTACTGCTTATGCTGTCCCATGAAGCCTTGATAACCCATGTATTTTTTAGCCCATGAACACTAAATATGTGCTGCGTTCTACCACTTATATGTGCCATGTGTGAACATAAATGAAAACTCACTGGTCTTGGTTGGAGGAAAGTCTGTCTATTGCCTTATCTCTGAGCAATATAACTTCCTATGTACTACTCTTGCTTTAGGGATGGGACAGGCTACCGAATTCATTGTCTAGTTCTAGAAGGACCATGTGGAACCTGGAGGGACAAACCTGAAAATGGAGAGTCTAAGTCTCATGGGGCTTTACTATAGGGAACACTTAGAGTAGTAGAAAGGCTTTAGTGATGTTCTGCCAAGAATTACTGCCCCCAGAATTGTTTTAGGGGAAACAGTGCATAGCAGTCATTTCCAGCTAATAATTTAAGCTAAGCATGAGAAGATACTGAGCTAAGGACAGTAATGATAAATCCATATGGGGCAGAAATTTCCAGTTGAAAAAATGAGGATGAAAAACTGGGGTAATTACTTCTTAAACCTTTTGAAATAAATCCTTAAGCCCACATTTCTTGGTGCCTTATTTCAAGGATGTAAGGGCCTGAAAACCTCTCTTACCCTACTGGAAAACCTCCAAAATCATGCTGGATGAGGTTATTGTGTTACTCACAGGGTCACCTTGAGAATGTTCATCCCTTTAAAATAAATGCAAATTGTGGGATGTTTTCCTCTTCTTTCCATAAAATAATTGGAAGAAGGGGAGAATAGCAGGAATTTTCTCTTTTAACAGTGTCTTGTTAAGTATAAAGTCATTAAGAACAATTAAGTAATAATGTCGAACATTTTAATAATGTAATTAGAAACCTGAGAAACTGGGAAATGTAAAACCTATACAATTTAGCTCTCAATTCACCTGATTCTGCTGCTGTTATTGCTTTGTGTAGCTTCATCACAGCAGACTGCATGGTCTGCATGACCTCTGCCTTGGCACAGACTGGCCAAGACTTACTTTGAATTCCACTCTATTTGTGAAAATAAATGAAAACTCATTGTATTTTAATATTAAATCCCAGTGATTTGGTTTGTGTTCAGTTCAGAGAAGGAAGGCTTGTTTTTCAAAAAGAAAAATAGGAAAAAGGAAAAAAACTCCCAAAACATTAATTACAGCTTGAAATGGAACCATTTGGGATAACTCATTCAAATTCCCTTTTGGCTACTGTGTCAGTGAACTTGTAAAAATGTGGAAAATGTTGTGTTACAAAATTACCTTTTTAATCCCTATTCTGGTAGCTGAAGGTATGGTAATCAGCCTTAGTGGAGTACAGGAAAGGGATCTGTGGTTTGCTTTAGATCTTTTAAAAGAAGCACAGAAGTTCGGCTTTTGATTTCAGCTCTGAAAAAAAAGGACTTGGGTTTATTGTGTGTGCAGCATCACTCAGTCCTTCTGGTGTCAAACAGCAACTGGCTGCAAAGTTCATTAAAAAACAATATCCTACCATGAGTGGTTACATCAAGTCCCAAGATGAAACTAGTCAGCAATGGGACTATTTATTTTTTACAGCGAGACCAAAAAAAGACAGAAATTTATACAGATTAATATATCATGACCTGGTTTACCCCTCCACTTTGAACACAAAATGTTGCTCAAGCAGGACTAGAAGGCAGACAGCCACCTACAGAACTTCCCCAGGCAGAAATCATATGTATTTTTTGAAGTTAAACAGAAATAACATAGCAACATTTTTTTTCCATTTTGTTCCCTTAATTGCCAGACAAAGTGCAATTTTCTGTACTGTTCTATCAACCAGATGCCCTTGTCATCCACCATCTTACTACAGTAATGGAACTTGACGTCCTCTTTGTTGCTTCTCACTGCATTTGTGTGACTCACTGTGCAAAATAAAAACGTACTAAGAATAGAAGAGGCTGTGTTAATGGCACAACTATGAAATTCCCTTCAACTAATTGCTTTCAGATTTTTTTTTCAGTGCTAAGGCTCTTGAAGTTGTCTTGATATGCTATGAGCATTCAGCCATGAAGCTATGTGCCAGCCAACACATCAATTTCAGTAGAAATCCTGCTAAGGTAAAGTTTTCAAAGGTACTTTGGCACCTAAAGGAGCAAATACAGACCTATGCAAGCTTCCCCAAGATATGAAGACTGCAGAATTGCTTTTGAATACTTTACACGGTTGAAAAGCTCTCCAGAAATGACAAATGACCACAAATTACTCCAGAGCATTACAAACCAGCTGAAGTTGTGGTCCTAGCCACTTGAGGCATTAAAGCATTGCAAAAGGTTAAGAGAAAAGGAACTGTGCCATTGGTTACTGTTGTTGAAGCTAAACTACACAGGTAAGTATAAGTAGGAGAAATGCCTTTCATTTATTGAGAATTAAGAAAGAAAATCAGCCATTCAATGACTGCTTTACAACTCTACATCGGTAAAAACCTCAAACCAACATTTATATGGGAGGAGAGTCCAACACTGAGAATAATTTTGCTTAGTAAGATATGACATACTGAAAGGAATGGAATGGAATGGAACGGTTCAGTTGGAAGTTACCTGCAACGATCATCTAGCCCAAATGATACGTGTCATCTTTAAACATTCAGATCACTTTTCCTCTTTACACCAAAGTAGCTGTGCAAATGTCAAAACAAGGACAACAAATGTAGTGTCTTTAATTTTCCCAAGTGACTTTGGAATACGGTAGGAATTTGCAACATCTGGCAAAAATAAAATTAGAGGTGGCAGGTCAATCATTTAGAGCATGAAACAGAATGAGGTCAAGAGACATGTGGTGATGGAATGACTGCTAAGAGGAAAACACTCTCCCAAACAAGAGAAAATACTGGGAGGTTTATTACGCAGATTCAATGACATGGTAATGTAGTTAAAAGCATGTAGAGTAACCAAATTTTACCAAAGTTAATTTATAACTCAGAATTAATTCAGAATTGTACCGAAATACAGAGTAAGAATAAATTTTATTGTACTGAAAGCCTGTATTCCGAATGACTGATGGATCTCACACTGTACACGTACATCTGGACTGTGAAACCCACTGCCCTGTAACTCCACTTATGTCTGAGCAGAGCAATTGGCTCGAGGTGTAGATAATAATGCCATCCACCTTAATGTGAAAATATTCAAAAGAAATTTGAAAGGATATCACACCTTCAGTGTTAATAGTTTTATGACCCAACTTCTGGAATTAGAGATTATTATGAAATCATAAAGATTGGGGCTTGGTCAGGGTGGGGGCAGAAGGATTTTTGTCTTATATTTAGCGCAGTCTGCAGTTTATTCTGATGCACAGTTTAGTGACGCTCTTCTGTTATGTTTCCAGTCTAACTCAAGCCAAGAAGGTTACAGGCTGAAGAGTAAGAATAAAAGTTGACATGTAAATTGATAATGTTTTAGAAGTTGGGAGAGGTGAAAATCCTGCAGCAAGATGCTAGACACTTCAGAATAGTACCTCAGTCAAATGGGAGCCTCACGAAGCATCATGCAGAATGCCTGTGCCATGGCAGCATGATGGCCTTATAGATCATTTTCCACCTTCACATCTTGTGAAGTTTGCGTGTTTTTACTTAAAAAGATTTTTTTTCTACTGTTTACCCTTACTTATTGCTCTGACAAGATTTTATGCAGGCCTGAGCGAGTCAGACATTACACAATCTTCTCTTTTCTCTTCACAATCTTTCACCGTCATTTGAAACGGTGCTCAACCCAGAATAAGTTAAAACCCAGCACAATGAAAAGCTTCAAATTCAGTTATTTTCACAGTCAAAGGCGATTTTAAGGAAAAGCCAAATTTCTTATACCCAGAAACGATAGCTTCTGTTTCAATAGAGACTAGAAGGCCTCCTCCACAGTCCTACTACCACAATCAATGATTCCAGGTACAAGAAGGTGTTAATAAAAGCTTTGCTTAGCTAGGGAGTGATGTACACAGGCTTTCATCCCAGAGGAATTTTGCTGTTTGTTGGGTTTCAGGTGGCTAATGTAACAGATAGTTTAAGAGTCCTTATAGGCATTTTCAACACAGTGAATTAAGCCATGAGAAGTTCAAATGGCTCAGAAGAGCTGCACAACAAGCAGATGGTAGAATTAGGGTTGTATCACAGAAGTGGATAATATAAAGCCCAAAGTTCTGTTACAACAGCTGTTGAAGACAGTGACCCATGTATTTTAGTACCATTTGGTTTGCACGCATTTATTCTATAATTAGACAGCACAGTGTTCCCACCTTTTATGCTGAAGTTGACTACATTTATTTTAAGCTTGATCTGCTCCCCCAGGATTTATCTTCATTGTCACACAGTTTATGATAGATGGTCAATCACTGGTTATTTCTGAACAGCAGGAGGAATGAATTGGCTTTGTCAAAATCTCGGCATTTTTTCTTTTCCCCTCTGTTTTGCTGACATTATGATTTTTTTTTTCTCTTCTTCTTCTCCCAAGTTTGTAATGTATTAGTGTATCTGTTGTTCTAAATAGCCTTAGCTTTAATAGCCTCATTGATGATGCCATAAGGGGGCACATAACCACTGGAATGAGTTTACCCACAATTCATTGAAACGCTTGAAACATCATCTGTATCTTTACCTCCCTTTCAATGAGTGTCATTCTTTGCCTGTTGATTACCATATATCACCTTATAGAGATGTAAGCTCAGTAAATTGACAAAACTTTACTTTTTTCCCCCCAATATTAAAATAGTCATTAAATGTTTTGCTGAGAAACCCTAAATATTTTTCAAATAAGGAATTGATACTTTCACTGTCATCAAAATATGTCTTTTGTCATTCACCTGAAAAACATTTGGCTGAGATGCGAGGCTATGTTTGCCTATGGTCACTGTAAACATAAGGATGAACACTTCTCAGTTCCTCAGGAACTGAAAATTCTTTAGAAATGTCACCTGCATGAAGCATGACCATTCAGTTGCCCCTTGCCTTCATCCCACAAGCTCACAGGAAATGTAGGCAAAGGGAATGTCTCTTCCATTCTTCCCTCGCCTTCCACTCACACAGCAAGCAGCCATCCTAAACTTTGGGTTCCTCCACAGCTTCTGGGCATGCACATCTGCTACTAAAATCTGTTCTGAACATACGGACTATCATCTAGCTCAGCTCTCTGAAAAAAGCAGGTCATAATCATGCAGAATTTGGCATCCAAACGCCAGCAATCACTTTTGAAAATAACACCTCTGTAGTTCAGGTCCTCATTCATAAAATCTGAGCAAAATGTGCTCTCACATAAAAGGGATGTTGGGGACATAAATTCAGATATGCTATGGTTAAATGACACATAGAAGCTCACAATGAAGTAATTAACTTTATATTCAGAGCAGGATTTGACTGGTATGCAGTAAATAAGACCTGAGACAACGTGCTGGTGAAGATGAGAAGGACAAATGATTGTTTGCTGGCCACTCACCGTCCTGTCAATCAGTTCACTGAAGTTTTTATCATGTCAAAATATATACAGAAGAAAACCAAAATAAGTTACATAAGCAATCTTAATTATTATATTTGCTAACCGGTAACTAGTTCGATTTTTTAACCTTCTAGTTCTTTCGAAGTTCTATATCTTTGTATGTATAGATTATACCCACTTCATATAAAACACACCCTTGCATTGTTATTGAATCACATGGTTATTTTTTTCTTAACACATAAAATTTAAGTTACATATATGTGTAAAAGTGGTGATTTTTACATGTCAACTATTGTTTCATTTTGAAGTACCGCCAGACCACATTGTAAGTCATTCTGCAAATGCAAAATGTTTCATTCAGACATGACAACTCTTTTGGCATTTTTTTAGGTGTTCAACACCATGCCACACATATTTGGGAACAATTTAAATTTAAATGAAAATGCTAAAGAGCTCCTCTCTGGTTAGATTCCAACTTGGGAAAGGATTAGACCTGACTACACAGCTGTCTGTTCTTCCTTTATGAGCCTCATCTTGTTTTGCAGCCTACTGCAACTCATTGCTTCTCCCAGTGTGTTGATATAACACAATAGGATGTGCCTTTAGGGGTTTTTTACGCTTCATGTTGGTGGAATCAGTTGCCATTGGAGGTTAGCGATTACAATATATTATTTTTGTCAAGGCTGCTTTAAAAATAAACCAATCCGTCTGTTTCTGTGGAGAAGCTGAGATACCTTCCACATTAGTAGCAACTTTCTTTTGACTTATGCAGAAGTTTCCCTGTGGTTTCAATATCACTGTTCATATTTCATTTAATCTAATTGCTTAATGCAGGGCTCATTGGCTTGATGTTTCCCTGCCACTGCTCTGACCTCTGCCTCCCTGGTGCTGCTGAGCAGGGACAACAGAAGTGTTGTGAGGAGCATCATAGTGTCACTGATGGAGATCTAGAGAGGATATTTCCATCTATGCTCATACTGACAAGGCTGGCCTTAACACCCTTTTTTGTTGTATGCTGCAGAGTATCTACAGACAAGACAAGTCTCTAGGTGCAGATAGAGAAGCCGTGGCAGAGATGGATTCATATAGGAGATAGTCATGGAGCCTGACAAGTTTTGCAGTTTCCATAGTACATTAGAAATACAAAGGAAGATTAAGAAAAAGCAAAGAAAAAAAGAAAAAAAAAAAAAAAAAAAAAAAAAAAAAAAAAAAAAAAAAAAAAAAAAGAAGTGGTGCAGCATCCACACAGAAAACAGAAGGACCTACATCACAGAAATTAGGGGAAAAGCTTGGTTGGGAATATGGCATGGCTTTTACATTCTCTTGGGCTAAGGTTTTCTGGTCTAAGTTTTCCGCTCAGCCACAATAACTCTCCTCTGGTGACTCTTTGGACCCACACAGAGGATTCTCAGCCACCCTTAGAAGAGGGCTCAGTTGCACTCACAGCACTGACTCAGGTCACTTGATTGTGCCAGGTTCAGGACTGTTACAAACAGGCAGCACAGATGAAGCCACTATGTTTCGGGGAGAGAAAAGGAATTCAGCTGTAGGGACACAAGCCGTGCTATGCTACTTGCCTTGAAGGTCCAAGGATATTTCCTGGCCAGGTGTATTTCCTCCTATAGCAATAGCCTAAGAACAAAGGCTAAAAAGTAATTTATAAGATATAAGGGATCTATAATGTGTGTTTCCTATGCCATTTGCTTCTTTGTCTCAGAATACATTTTCTTTTCACTATGCAAGGCAGTAACAGAGCCAACCGAAGTACCACAGCTGCTGGTGATATCACCACTGTCATGCACTGGGAGAATGTCTCCACAACACAGGCTCTAATTGCAAGACTTAGATTAGGGCCAATCCCATGCGAGATGTACCAGTTGCATGTCTTGCCTAGCATCTGTGGGAAAACCCCCAACCTAAAGGGACACAGTATTTTGTGATCTTGTGAAAAAGTGTCTTTGTGATGCCAGAGATGGGGAACTGCCCAATGCCACTTAATAAAGTCACTTCCCAGGTTACACTCAACCAGTATCTAAGATATTGCAACTTTCAACAAATATGACAAAGGTACTCTTTTTTTCTTTTAATATGCATTCAAACCTTTTTGAACAGGATGGACTAACATGGCCATATAGCATTCCCTCACTCTCCAGGATATGGACCTACCAGCATCTTCAAGGGAGAGCCATTAAGTGGCAAGCCAGCGGGGACAGGACAACACATGCCCAGTTCTCAGACTACCTCATCCATTACAGCTCTAGCAAAAAGAATAACCCATGCTAGGAAAGAAAATACAAGTAAAAGATAATCCATTATAGCAGAATTCAGGACCACAGCAGCTAAGATCCTGCCATGGACAGGAGGGCCTGCTGGCTAACAATAGCTTTCAAACGTGTCTTCATACAAAGAGAATGTTCTTTTATCTGCCTCCTGACAGGTAGGCAAGTGAGCAGAAACTTAGCAGCACTTCTTCTAAAGATGCTCAACAGAAGCTTAACTGCAGAGATTCATATGAAAGCAATACCACCTTCTCAATGCTGGAAAGTCCTCTTTGGTGGCAGACACTTTGCAGCCTCTCTTGAGCAAGTCAATGGACTCATCACCTTTCCTGGGAGGCCTCGATTGTTAAAGCCACCAAAGACACTGGCCGTGCTGCTGATATTGTCTGAAGAGATGCCAAGTGTTCGTCACAAAGGTGTTAGTACTGGACTTTAAAAGGCAGCATGGAGTCTTGTATGACCTTTCTCAAAAATAAAAAATGAAATTAAAAGAAGTAGGAGGATAAATATCTATGTGTATTGTGTCTGACTGTGATGGAGTTAAATGTTCGCCACAGCAGCCCTCATGGTGCTGTGCTGTGTGTTGATATTTGGAAAGGTGTTGATAACACTCCAGTGGTTTGGCTACTTCTGAGCAGCCCTTGCACGGCATCAAGGCTGTCTCTGCAACATTCCTCCCTCACCAGTAGGCTGGGGGTTGGCAAGATCTTGGGAGGGGACATAGCCAGGACAGCTGGCTCAAACTGACCAAGGGAATATTCCATACCATATGATGTCTGCTCAACAATAAAAGCTAAGAGAAAGGAGGAGGAAGGCAGGGGGCAACCGCTATGTGTACTGAAGCCCTGTTTCCCAGGAAGTGGGTGGACGTCACCTGCTGATAGGATACAGAGAATTAATCTTTTGTTTTCCTTTGCTTCCATGTGTAGCTGTTGCTTTTGTTTTATTAAACTGCCTTTATCTTGACCAACAAGGTTTTTTTTCATCTTATTTTCTCCCCTCTCTGTCCTGCTGAGGAGGGGAGTGAAAAAGCAGCTTGGTGGGCACCTGGTATCCAGCCAAGGTCAACTGACCACAGTATGCTTTGATGTTTTCAAAAGTAAATAGAGGGAATTGTAAAGTTAACCAGCTTTATTTCCATTTAAAATTTCAAAGTTAAGAAATGAAAGAAATGAAAATTAAACTGGAGAAGTTATCTTGACTTCATTTCTTACATTTATTTTATAGTCTTCTGACAGCTTTTCTTAAAAACTTTGTTTTGGCTTGATTTTTTTTTTTTTTTTTTTTTTTCCCTGTTTGTTTAGATCTATGTGACACTAAAAATGCCCAGGATTGCATAAATTTTGGAACAACAATTGATAAAAATAAAATTAAACAATGGGATCAGTAGGATCCCATACCAGGAAAAACCTTTTCTAGTGAAACTGAGTAAACTAAGGAATTAAATTATGAAAAAAATACTTTTCTTCTTAGCTTTGACACACCACAATGTGTCCGGGGAACAGATTCCTACAGGTGTTAAAAACCCACCAAAATTTCAGCCATTTAAAACCAGGCCACATAGAAAAAAGATTATCCTTTATATACTGAAATTCAAAAAGATGATACAATTCTAGTGATAGTAGTGGGCATTTTCTTGGGATCAGTCCTCCAAATTGACCTGTGAATGATCCCCAGTTTTAAATTCACTGCACTGAAACATTTTTTAGCTACAATATCTATTACTTATTTCTTTATTCATTAGAATCGCTGTAGATAGATGTATTTTTTTCCTGTGCATGAGTGTAATTCTGTATCTTGATGTGTCAACTTCAATGTTATCAGGAATCATTTAAATAAGTATTTGCTACAGAACTCCTCTTGACACCTCCCAAGCTACTCCAGATGTCCTACAAACTATCTTGACTACATAATTAAAAAAGCTGACACCTTTTCTCTACAGCATCCTGCTTTAGACATGTGTACTATTTTCATAACTCAGTCTTCCCTTCCCCAGTAGAAATCACCATGAGTTTTGCCATTTATTTCCATGGTCACAGTATCTGGCCTGGAGGCCTGATCATGCAATCTTATCCTGCATGACATCTGACCTGTGCTCTAACACTGAAAAAAGCTACGGTGCCCTAAAATGAAGACGTTTCTGGGAAGTCCTCACTAACGTCTTTTCCAAAGTGTCCCTCCTTTAAGCCTTAGGTCCTTAAAGATAGCCTCTGTCACAGCCAAATATGCTAAATGCATGGCAGGAGCAGTCCCAGGTCAAGGTCTGGGGCTGGAGAGTAGGATGATTCCTAAGTGTTTTAAAGCTTCACTATGCCCTGGATATTTCATGGCAGGTTATAAACTACATGCTGCCCTCTCTAAAATAAACCCCAAAATGTTAGACATTTTGTTTTTAATTTCCAGATAACAGTGGGGTTTGTTTTGTTTTGTTTCTCTCTTCTTTACATATGAGATAATCTAGGGTAGGTTATAGCAATGAAATCATCTTTTAACTGTGACAGGGGTAGCCTTCAGCTTAGACATGAATGACATTAGATAGAGGTGAGAGGCTCATCTTGTCCCCAGAGATGCTCCAAACCCTAGTTTTTTCCAAGAGGCTAGCAAAATGCTGGTCAGGTGATGGTAATTATGATGGTGGCACTAGACGTTTGGAGGAAGATTTTGGAGGAAGCACAGCCTCCTTCTTACTGAAAGCCAATAGGATATAGCATTTTATACCTGCTTTGGACCTTTGAAGGGCTCTTCTTTCTCCATTAAAACAATTGTCTTCCTGCTGACTCACTCTGTGCAGATCCTTACTCAAATAAGCCCTAAAACTCAGCAGAAATCCACATGGGTAGGCAAGTTAATGTTTATGCATCTGCCAAAATAACTGGGACTCCAGGTGTGCTCTTGAGATCACCAGCATATGTCAAACAGCAGCTAGGCAAATGCATCAATTAAAGACTGAGAAGGAAAAAGACTGTGTGATCCCTCCTGAACCCCAAAGCCTTTTGGGCTGCAATACCCTTCCAGATTTCCATTCCCTCTGTTCCTGAGGTATTTCTGAATTTAAGCTAGCTTTGCTGGTAGCACAGCAGTAATAGCCAATGATGGATAGCTACAAAGTTATTTGAAAACAGCACTTGTAAAAACTGTAATCCTGGAGAAATAAGAGTTCCCTTTAGCAAACTCCAGGAATTTACGCGTTTTGGTGTTTGGGTTTTTTTTCTCTCAGTGCATAAAGACGATGCATAATGTGCTATCCTGTATTGGGCATTCGTTGGTTCGTGTTCTTCCCCCAATTCCTAAAGAGTGTGCTTAAAGTGAGAAAGATATTGCATGAGTGGAGTGCTGGCATTTTTCCCCGCAAGGATCCGAGTACTGGCAGTTTTCCTGAACTAAGAGGGACATTTCTATTTTGTCCCTTTCTGCTTCACTTGAAGAAGGATAAAAATTAAGCAGCAATAAAAGGAATCAAGAAACCAACTAATCCTGCAGTTAATTATACTTTGGAGTCCTGCAGTTTCACTCAAACACGTTACAACATTCAAGCCACTCTCATTTTCCTGGCTGTCTCTGCATAACACGTGTATGTGTCGTAGACCAACCTATACATTGTGGTAAGGAGAGCAGCTGTGCCCAGGCCTGAATCTCAGTAAGGAGCTTCATTATCAAAAGGTTTTGCATGGGAATCATTCCATATCTGTGATTGGCATTGTTGCCTTCCTTTATATTTTGTTTCACGTTGCTGTAACTTTCAGAGGCAGAGCAGCTAGGCTGGCACACAGCTTTCTATATGAATGCACATTGTAAATTTACAGGCCAGATTAATGATGTTTTCTGGTTTGTTCTAAAGTCATTTTCTAATAATTCCTATCATTACATTTGCCCTTTTGGCTGCCACTGAGCACTGAGCTGGTGTTTTCAGGTGATGACTGTACAATCTCTTTCCTAAGGAGGAATAGCTAATTCAAATTCTGACAGTGAGTACACATAGTTCCCATAGTGTTTTCCCATGCACCTGGATTTATTTTTGTCAACAGAGAATTTTATTCTTTTGTGCAGTCATTGAGATCATTTGAAGACTCTTTAGTTCTAAATAAGCTGAATAATTCTCTGTCAGCAATAATTTTGCCAGATCATTACCTCACCCCCTGCGAGATACTACGCACAGCGCAGCGAAGGCTCCTGCTCATAACTTCCTCCATCGTGAAAATTAATCACCTTGTTTCTGATCTCTTTTGTTTCTGACCTTTTTCTCATTATTAGTTATCAGCCTTCTCTCTTACGCTGCGACACCTTCTTCAATGTGGGTGTGAAAGCATTTCTTTGGTTCAGGACACTACGGGAATCAAAATACCCTGTGCTGACCACTTGTTCTTGCCTCTGTATTTTGGGCCCTGATTCTCTGGATCTGACCCTCTTCTCAGTTTCTGAAAAGCCCCTTTTTGTTGTGCTTCACTTACCCAGCACTGCTGAGGATCCCTTTGAGACGTTATCCTGGTGGATTGTCATTTTAAGTTTGTAAGACTGAAATTATGCCAGCCAGGCTGAGAAAGACTCACAAAAGGAGAACAGACAGAGACAGAATAAGAGCAATGCAGAGGATATGACAAAACCCCAGATAACGAATAGCATATGGAATTGCAGACTTTTGCTGAAATAAAAACAGATAAATAGGGAGGGATGCATTTTCAATAAAGCTCCAAGGATATGATCTCCCGTTCTTCACGCCATTCTGCTTACACTTCCATCCAGTCACAGCAATCTAAACAATACATTGTTTTGCTCATCCAAATCTTGCCTTAAAATATCTGACGGTTTTTATAACATCAAGCTGAGTTTGTTTGCTGGGCAGCAGCATCTTCTGGAGTCTAACAAACTGAGTTATGGGGACTGACTGTGTCAGTGAGGTATTCCCATTGCATCAGTGTTATGAATGATAAAATAAGAAGAATTTCATTAGGGAAGCATGGTAATCAATGTAGGACTCGTCTTTTAAAAGGGAAGTCACTGAGACTTAAGGTCTGCACTGCTCCATTCCTAACATATACTTTCACTTCCAAAATGTTTTAATTTGAATTTGCATGCATTCAGGGCTAGTCTTTACTGCTGAAGGTATAGTACTGTAAATAAAGGGTACCAAAAATATATATATACTTATCTCTTTGGTTATTCAAAATTTGAGTGTCTCTTTTGTATGCCTAGCTAAACAGAGATTAGTGTGTCCTCATGCTTCCTAGTGTATGAAATTTTGCCTGACTAAAATAAAGGTAATTATCATCTTCAGAGGCAACCATCAACTTCAGAGGAATTAAATTCAGGCTTTCTGAGACTTTAGCTTCTTGCCTTCGCATGAAGAAGCTTACTTGTGTAAGGAATGTAGAAGAATAACTACAAACTTGAATAGGGCTTCTGAATTCTATTTGACAGCAAATACATGACAATGACCTGCACCTACAGCTCTTTGATTTTTTAATATCTTATTAGATCCATGGGACTGTTGTGGAAATGTAGAAGCAAATGATCAGTTTCCCAAATCTGTTGTGTTTGCAATTGTGTTCCGTTATTATTTGAAAACGTAAAAATCATATGATTTTTACCTTGGGATCAACACTCAGAACAGCCAATATGAAAGTAATTGTATAAGAAATTGTTTGGAAGTCTGAAGCTGAATAATTATAATGCCTTGAAATGAGTATTTTTGGTATAGGTCTAAATCAAGAACTAGAAATCACCCTCCATATGTTATTAGGATTACCAAATCATAGAACAGCCTAGGTTGGAAGGAATCTTCTAACACAATCTGGTCCAACATTTTTTGAGAAAGGGAGCCTAGATGAGATCATCTAGCACCGTGTTCAATGGCAGCTTCAAAACCTCCAGTGATAGGGACTCTACCACATGCTCGGGAAGGTTGCTTCAGTGATTGATTGTTCTCACTGTAAATAAATTCTTTCTTTTATCAAGAGGAAACCTTGTGTGGTGCAACTTGTACCCATTGCCCTTTGCCTTCTCCATTTGGCTCCTTGTAATTAGAGAGCTTCCACCCTCTTTCTAGCTGCCCTTGAAGTACTGGAATACTGTGAAGATGTCCCCCCTGAGTCTTCTCCAGGAACGGAAGGTCTAACTCCTTCAGTCTTTCCTTGTTTTCCTTGAGAAAAAACTCATTGTTTTTTCCACTTTTATTAGAGTACTAATAAAAGTAAGCCTATATTTGATATGCTGCTCCTATTGGCACCTCTATAAATCTGACATCACCATGGTAGAGTTATAAATGTAGGCTGTCTTGCTGTTTTTTAGCCAAATTTCCATCCTGATCCTGAAAAGCTACTGTTAATTCATTTCCACAATTTCAAACACCGTGTGTAGCGCTTCCTCACCTTACAGGGCTAGCTTACAATAAAATTTTCCTTCCAGACGTCTCCACCCCCCTTAACTACTTGAGATTTGAAATTAAGAACACTTTGGGGAGGATTTGTTCATCTTGTATGCTCTACAACCCCGTATTTTTGCACAGGATGTTAAATTTATGTTAATTAAAGTTGAAAATTTGCTTCTGCTGCAAATTGAGTGTTTGCAGGATCCTTTCCCTACTGTTACCTTTTTTTTTTTTGGAGTCAGAAAGTAGTAAGTTTGACTAAAAGGAGAGGTGGAAGTCTTGCTGAAAGGGCCCCATCCCAGGTAGTATGGGTGTTTCTGTAATTCCTTAGTGAACCAGCCTAGCTGAATGCCATTACATCATCGTACTCGTGATCCACCAAACTGGAATCAATATTACTTAGGACAACATTTCATTAGAATTTTATGCTCCTAATTATAATATATACTGCAGCTATTGGACTGGCTGTTCTTTGCTTGTCGATTCAAGTGCCCTTGCCAAGGTAACCTGTAAACTACATTATATAGGATTTATTACATCATTTCCTTTGTGAATATAAGGTGATTATCACCTTCATTACTAGTCATAGATGTATGCGTCATTGTATTTTAAGTGTATTAGTGCCTTTCACGTGGCACATGGTAATTTACAATTACAATCACTTCCCCTTAATCGTTATACTACAGTCTATTAGCAAATTGCATTTCCTATGGCTTAGAAACATTTTTGGTTTTTTTGAAATCATCCTTGAAACACAAGGGGTTTGGCTTCTTGATGGTTGATTGCTATTTCACTTTTACAACAGCCCCTAAATAGTTTTTTCCTAGCCTGCTCTCACCCTTGAAAACAGCATGCTGAAGGTATTAACCCAGCAATGCTCACATTCTTATGCTGGAAAATACAAAAATACCAGGACCTAGTATGACACTGAAAGATATGAAAATTAAATCAAATTGCCCTTTATCATACTCTTTCAAGTTGAATTATTTGATTCTATGCAGACAGCATCTCAACTGCAAAGCATCTGCAAAGCAACTTCAAAACCAGCTCTAGCTAGGAGAGAAGATGGTGCTTCATGCCCTCAAGTATTTTTCTCAGTGTTTTAAACCCCAATGCTATCAATTAATCATCACTGTCATCCAAGTGACACACTGTACAGAATGTCACTATGCTCATTGCTAAAATGCAAGCCTTTTCCCAGTGGAGTAGAATAATAAAGAAGAATATTTTACTATCTGTGTGATAATATATTTGTTCCCCTTTAACTTCATCTTCAGTCTTCTTCCCATATTAGAAATTGTCTCAGATATTTCTTGTACTTTTCTACGCACATGCTCTGCTACTCTTCAGTTTATCAGGCCAGATCTGAATTGTCTGTAGATTTTCTGTTACTCAGGGGTTTGGATCATATCACAGAAGTTAAAAGAAAATTTTAAAAAGCTCTGAAAAAAATAGTGAAAAAAAAAGTATCTGTCCTCATATTTGATCCCTGGGAAAATGCTCTGGGATCTCTTAATGACTAACAGTTGACAACTCAGTCTGCAACACCCATGTTTCCGGAGAACATGTAGTTAATACTGCTTCAGAAAGAAGACAACCATATTTTGAATCAAAACCAATACTCTTCTGTCATTTTTCCACAAGGCTTTCTGGACAACAAAAGAAAGGAGCAACAACAACAACAAAAATCTAACATGATGCAGCATTGAGTAACTCCACACCTGCATGCTTGAACCTAAGAAACCATGCTCAGAAGACTTCTATGAGACTGTATAAATCTACACTTGTGAGAGTGGTTATAAAGGGATGGCAGAGCTGAACGAGCTGTGAATTTTGTATTCAGACCTATGTTTCTCCATCAGAAAGGTTCTGAATGAGTGAAGTGGAACAAATGAGCCCTGAAGAAATATTCTGGTTCACTTATCTCCCCACTGCAGTCTCCACTTAGCTCAATAGCAGATTTTCTAATCTGTGTTTCACCAGCATTAACGTCAAGGAATGATGGGATGCTCAGTCAAGATTGCAAGGTAGACTCTTCCTTTCTCTCCCTTTGACATTTAGAGATTTAATCCCTCACAATCTGTGTGTGTCTCAGTGTCCACTACAAGCTGGTTTAACCCTTTGCTAGTCCCATTCAGCTTTTTTGAAACAGGACTGAAAAGCAGAAAAATATAAATAAAAACGGATAAGTACAGAGTCTGATTGAGCACAGAGTTTAGTTCATGGACTGTCTAATGGTCTGTAACAGACACATGAAAGCGAAAGGAGGAGAATCTATAAACAAAGGAGAACTTGCACTTGGGCCAATGCATTAATTTATTAACAGTTATGGGAACTGAATCTGCAAATCCTTATCAGCCAGAACCTCCCTTGGAAAGGAAACCGTCTTCTTGATGGGTTTACAGAGAGTGCTTGTGTCTATTCCCAGACTCCCTTTTGCAAAAACAACACGAACACTTTGTGGGTTTTGTCACGTTTCTTTGCATATAGGAACATGGAATTACTGAAAGAGAGGACACAGTTATTTGGGAAAACCATTGTAAGAATGACCTATATTATCTCTAAGTCGGATCAAGTGGCCCAGCCTAGGAATGAAATATATCACTTTTCATGGTCAAGCTGAGCTAACTCGGGTTCCTCTAGAGCCCCAGATGCATGGTAGAAACACCTCATTATTCTCCTTTTGTAAGACAAGGTCTCCACTATCTTAACCCTCTTAGTAATCTGTTTCTATATCTACTCTGCATTCCTGGCTTGTGTTTATTTGTCTTAACCATAAGTACATGCTGTATTCCAGAGGGAATATCCTGTCATCGCCTGTGCAATATCACTATTGCTGGTGTATCTCAGCTGGAAGTGCATAAGTTGATAAACTCCTCATGAGCACATTAGTGCCTCACAGTTACCTTCTGATCAGTTAGTTGAGTCACTGGATGATGGAAAGAGTGGTATCATTTCTCTGAGTATCTTTGCATTTTACTGGCAAAAATAAGCTTAATTTCTGTTAAGTGTCACTGTAAAGAAATAAGATGGATTCTACTCTGCCTCCTATATAATGTACTATATATTTTGCCTGAGTACCTATGACAGGATGTACTATTAGTAATGACATATGATTCAGAAAGAACAGGTGGATTGTCACATGTCAAGCATGATGCAGTCTGTATCGAATAACAAAACTTTCAACTGACAGGCAGAAATGTCAGTTCGTTTTGTAGGAGTGATTTTCCTTTCTCTTTCCAATGGAGATTTGCTGTCTTTGGATTTCACTGCAATGTGATGTTAAACTCATTGCAGTACTGAAGAAGGAACTGCTCTTGTGAGTAGGAATGGCAAGTAAAAATGTTAAATGACCATTAATTTTAATTAAGAGGAATAGGTTTATTTTCTCTATTCTAAATAATCTCCTTTAACAAGTAGTAAAGTGGGATTCAGAGAGATTAACAACCTCTCTGTTCCAGTAGTATCCTCTGACTTTATGTCTAGAGGGAGAGATAAGTATTTTGTAAAGGTAGGGGAGATAAAATGCATGATAGAATACATATGTTGCAGAGTTGCAACTATTTTAGAATACACAGTTGACCACAGTGCAAACAAATGGTTGTTTGAGATCCCAAAATTAAGAGGGAAGTTATTAACAAAGTGCAAATCCATTCTCTTACATTCCAAGAAACAGTAGTAAGATCTCACTAAATTGGAAGCAAGTCAGAAACTGATGCCATTTTTCACAATAATACTAGAGCTATTTACAAAGCTCTTATTAAGAGTACTACCGAATTTTCCTGGCCAAACATAAAGGAAAAAAAAAATACTGGTGCAAATATAATCAAAATTGATCTTTGATGTTCCAAGACCAAAATCCATAGCTTCTTCCACCAGAGAAGGCAGTTCTGTGCTGATCACTCTGTTTGGCAGAAAGGCAAGGACCAAATAATGTATCTCGACAAATGCTAAATGCTTAGAGATGTAGGATCAAGGAATTGTCTCTTAATGGAAACAGTGCAACCATCTTTCCTTTGTTCCTATAAAAATGGACTAAATAGGTAGTAAAAACAACCTTATATTTTAAAGCCTAATGGAACGGATGTTCTTTTTTCACCTCTGATGCCTTTTCAAAGCAGGGTTGTGTAAAGATAGCTTGTAAGTAATGGAACATCTAGTACAGTACAAATGTGTTATATGGAAACGCATTTTTAAAGAGAACACAGTGTATAGTAGGATTAAAAAGGTATTTCAGTTTACAGTTATCACTGTTTCTTAGTAAAAATAAATATAAAAAGGTGACATTTCAGAAATGCACAAAAAACTGTCCTCATCCCTTATCAAACCAATTTCTTATCCTTTTAGTTTTATTTCCAACCCCTAAATTCCTATTTCTTTGATAACCCTGTTTAAGAGATTCATTTCTTAACACACTAAAAATTAATGACTGAATTTAAAAGCGATCCTGACTTCGACAGATATATAATTGAGGAGTGTATCCTCCCAATACTTGTGCTGGTGTGACTCTCTCCCTCCCAAATTACTGATTACTCTTTCAAGCTACACAAAGTATCCCAAATACAAAAGTTCATAAAAAGAAACAAAATCTGAGATAATTAGAACTGGTGAGAGTTGCAGAATTATCTGAAGGAGACAGTTGACTTCTAAGGAGTTGCTGGAGAGGAAAAGGCAATTACAGCAAATCTGAGCTCTTTGAGCCAACACATGTTGCTGGGCAAGAGGAATGAGGTAGAATAATTTTTGTGCACTCATTGATTTATTTAGATTATGCAGGCTGAAGGGCATTGAAAATGGTGTCCCGGTTTCCTGTTGGCAGGCAGAACCATCCCAACACAATTAACTCCAAAATCCATTTAATAAAATCACAAATCAATTTTAAAAGCAACAGTAGGTCTCCCAGATACCCATGGAGCCAAATACAAAGTCCAAAATCCAAACACAGCTAAGGGAATTTGGTAAAGGAAGTCCATGTCCCTCACTGCCTACTCGCTAATGAAATTTGTGAGAAGCTGCAAGCTTGATCACACTGCTGCATGAGGACGTTTGGCTTTTCTAGGCAACCATGTATCCAGCTTTCTCTCTCTAATTATTGGTATTTGGAATCACAGAATCATGGAATGGTTGAGGCTAAAAAGGACCTCTGGAGGTCGGGTTGGACAGGGCTCTGAGCAACCTGATCTAGTGAAGAATGTCTCTGCCCATGGCAGGTGGTTTGAACTAGGAGACCTTTAAAGGTCCCTTCCAAACCAAGCCATTCTATGATTCTATGAGGTCATCTGGTCCAAGCCTCCTGCTCAACTGCATCACCTTCCTGGGCAACCTGTGCCAGTGCTTGATCATCTTCACAATAAAAAAGTGTTTCCTGCTGTTCAAAGGAAGCCTCTTGTCTTTTCAGTTTATGTCCATTGCTTCTGGTCCTGCCACTGGGCACCACTGAAAATAGCCTGGCTCTGTCTTCTTTACCTTACCCTTCAGGTATTTATATCCATTAATAAGATCACCCCTCAGCCTTCCCTTCTCCAGGCTGAAAAGTCCCATCTCTCTCAGCTTTTCCTCATAGCAGAGGTACTCCAGTCCCTTCATCATCTCTGTGGCCTTTTGCTGGACTCTCTCCTGCATGTTCCTGTCTCTCCTCTACTGAGGAGCCCAGAACTGGACACAGCGCCCCAGGTTTGGCCTCACCAGTGTTGATTAGAGGGGAAGGATCACCTTTCTTGACCTGCAGGTAATGCTTTGCCTAATGCAGCCAGGGATACTATTCACTTTCTTTGTGGCAGGGACACATTTCTGGTTCATGTTCAGCTTGGTGCCCACCAGAACACACAGGCCCTTTTCTGCCAAACAGCTTTCCAGACTGCTTTTTTATTTCATATGTAAAAGAACTGGGTTTTTCTGAAAAGGCTAACATTTCCCTTAAGGGCACCCAGAGCTGGGATAAAAAGTAGGAAAGATGCAATACTTGAGTTCCAGATTGGAAAAAGACAGTAATACAACCAAGGTCTACAACGATGTGAGGACATCAAGATGTGTGGAATATATCTGACGATTCTTAAACTGAGGTGGAAGACAATTGTGTGATACTGAACAGGATGGTTGGTTTATGGACATGGATCATTACCAATCTATAATGTGAACATGTATTCATGACTTCTAGATCTCCAGCAGTGCATGTACATTTCCAGTTTACCGGTTTAGGAAATTGTATTTGACTAAAAATACCGTACTTGTGTGGTATGTAGTCCTCTTGTACTCATACACGAAAATAACATTGTATTTGAGATTATTCTTACAGGGACCCCAATACTATTATATAAACTTTGCTAAGTTTTAAACTATCGCTTTGTGGCCACAAGTTTCAGGGGTTCATTAGTGTGCATCAGCTTTCCCCACAAACCACATTAAACTGATAAAAAATTGTTTTTAACTCAAGTAGTGCAGTCTATACTCAAAATTACATTGCTCCTGGTTTTAAGTACTGGCTGCATTAGCACACAGGAGACAGCAAGTCTAGCTGCTGAATAAGGTACTCAGTCATTTGATGAAGATTATTAAACTATTTAGCCATTACTGGTAATACGATTTACCATGCTATTATGCTCATTATTATCAGTATTTATGTTGCTTCTAGAAGTTCGAATCATGGACAACACATCCACTAAGCTGCACTCTACCTGAAAACACAAGCTTTCCCTCCAATATGTTCCCCAAATTCCCTTAGGACCACAAGTACTGCAGTGGAACACAGTAGGCTTCCCTAACTCCTAGAACTACTCCTAGCACAATTTTGGCCTGGGCCAGCTTGTACAGCCTGGAAGAACTCATAACTGTGGCTGGATGGTAGCAAGGACCAAGGGCAATGGCCCATTCCCCATGTGTATATAGAAACTCCATGCCAACTGAGCCCTGACATTGTCTGCTAGAACGGATGTCATAGAAGAGCTTTGCTCTTCCCAATTTAGGAGACAAAAAGAGGAGAATATGTGCAAGGCAAAACAGAGGTTATTTATATTTTTGGCTTCGCTGCCACATGACAGATTCTGCTAATGGCAGATATGGGTCTGTGATGTGTCTCAGGAGAGGCAACTGGCTTAATAAAAACATCAGTCCTAATAGTAATATTAATGCTAAAAGAAGAAAGAAATATGTATGATTGCCTTGAGACTGGTATATCTACCCTTTATTTTACCTTTTCCTTCCACTACCATAAAGTCCCGATGTCTTTTGCAAGCTGGGACTGCTAAGAAGGACTCCACTGAATTCACCTGAGCTGGTGCAGGGCACTCATTTTGCAAGCTGGCTGATCACAGTGAAACCATTGCAGATGGTCCCTCAAGAACTCCAGGGATACTTCAAAGGAAACACATTGAGATGGAGGAAGAGGATGGGAAGGAATTTGCATTTTAAATGTGACACTTCCATGAATTAATAATAAGGGATTTGTAAGGCTGGCCACCAAGAATTAGAAGGAAAAAAAACCCTCTTCATTGGTGCCACAGCTAATTCTTCAGGCCTGTTTTCCGGTGATATTAACACACAATTTCTTCCTGCAGAGGTTTTGTGCAACTGAAACAGTTAAAGAGGTACAGCAGTTAAATAATACACTACTCTAGGGAAGGCAGAGCCAAGAACTTAATCTTTTGACACTTCAAAGCTGCCAAAGTGGGTGGCTGGACTTCCACGTGAGGTCTTCAGGCTTTCTCAGGAAAGGACTGTACAGGCTAGTATTATGAAAATGGGGCTATCTGAATGAATGTGATGCAGTTTTCACAACTGTTGTGGTTTGGGCTGGATTGGCCACTGAGGCAGAAGACACATGCTCTCTCCTGCCTCTCTTCAAAAGGAGGCAGGAGAAACAGTGAGAGAGACTTATGAGTTTAAAAGGAATTAAACTACTTTAATGACATGTTAATAATAATATAAAAATAAGATAATGCCATATATACAAAACTGTATTAAGCTCCCAGGATGACGATCATGTCACCAGCAGGCACTGGGGAAGTCCTAGACCGGATACAGTGATGGATGGGAACTGGATTCCGTAACTGGATTCAGGATCAGGGTCAAAGGCAGACAAACAGACAGAGTCCTCCTCAGACGCCAGCCATTGAAGAAAGAGGGCTGACCCTCTAACCCCTCAGCTTTATAGTGAGAATGAGGCAGATGGGGTGGAATACCCTGTTGGTCAGTATTTGGGTCACCTGTCCTGCCCACTTCTCCACACAGGTGTGACCCCTCTATGCTTTTCCGCTTCCAAACCTCCAATGGGTCACATAACCTTTGCTATTTGTCCTCAAACCAGGACAACACCACCACCTTAAAACTGAAGTGTTGTTGACTTCTGTTTTGTTTTGTTTTTTCTTCTAGAATTTCAATACTTAATGGGCAGCAGGTTGGGATACTCAGCAGGAGTAACTCAGCACATCTCTGTGTTTGGGTCCTACAATCCTGTGAGAAAAATGAGAGAATAGAGTGGAACATTCACTGTGAAGCTGTGTATCCTTCATTACTACTGGCCTCATTGTTCCAAGCATTTAAATGATGTACAGGGGACAGAACCCTTTGCCATATATCATTTACAGCCCCTCAGATAATCACCAGCCTTCCAGCAAACAACTCTCCTATGACACTGCCTGTGCTGAGGTACCACAGTGAAGAGCACATTGCAGGAACCCCGTCAGAAATAGAAAAAGACTTCTCATTCAATTGAGTCTCATCACTGAGCCTCAGGCAGGTCTTCCCTTCAGTGGCCAAATTGCACCCTAAAACTATGTTCAATTTGAGAGAGAAAAGATTCCTGTAATTACAGGGAAAATAAAACACAGATCCACCATTAAATCGCATCTAATCAGGTGCAACTGGGTGCAGGGAATTCAGCAAACACAGGATGAAAATGGTGGAGAGGTTACAGAAGAGCTAACTACTTGGGAATAAAACAGGAGGAGATGTGGTCCTCTGCCTAACTTTAGTGTGGTATTTCACTGTGACACCAGGAAAATCACTTAACCATGTGTTACAATTTCATTCACTAAAGCACTGTTAATACCACATGCTTTCAAAAGCATTTGGAGATACCCAGATGATAAATTGACCTATAGAGGTAGGCAGAATGCTACTCCTGTTGATTATTATTATTATGGGAAATAAAGGACAGAACTAGGATTGTTTCCTTCTCTGCAGATTGCAGTATCATCTACAAAGGAAAATAGAAAGCCACTTTTGGAACCATGCAAGGCATAACATAGATAGCATAACTAGCATCTCACATCAGCATGAGAATTATTTTGAAATTTAGATGATTAAAAAGAAAGGATTATTGTAACACACAATATTGTGCTTCCAGTAGCTGAAAAGTTATATATGATGTCATTTGAGCTGTATTTTCAAGCTAAAGTTCAAAGAAAGAAATCTGAAGCATAAATAAGAATTTGGTTTTTTTTCTAATATTTTCCTTATTTTTGTGTTTCTAATATAACAGAGAAAATAAAAACACTTTTCTGCAGAATTACCATTTGCTTCTTGTGAGACTGGACTCCTGTTTAGCAGGAGCAGATTTTGAAGCTGTGAATCACGTTACAGTGAAAAAGGCATCAGCCCTGGTTTCAAAGCACAGACTGTCTGAATATGGAGCTGGATTCTGTAAAATATTTAAGCATTTAGTTAAGATACCTCAAAGCCAGTTTAGTAGGTACTAGAATATTGTTCCTACTCTCTGGTGTTTCAGCAAAGCCAAAAAGAAATGAACACAAAGCACTGGAACAGTTGTAAAAAAGCATACCACAAATCTGAACCTCCCACTAGCATGTCAGAGGTTTTTAAGGGCTATTTAAAGTTTGTATTAATTTTTTGTTTCCCTGCTATCCTGACTGTAACACTAGGGTTAAGGAAAATGACTAATAGTTTGCAATTATCAATAAACTAAGTACTCTTTTTTGTAATTCAATATTTAACTGTACTCCAGCCTACACCCGAGATCAATTTGTCCTGCTCTCTATGTTGTCCTCAATTTTAGCAGTTGGATCCTCTCAAAAGCCTAAGGGGAGCTATAATAGCTATATGCACTTCACCATCCCTACTGTCTAGTTAGGTCAGTTATTGGCATTAACCACAAAAAGCTGAGTTAAGCCCCATGGTGCAAGAGGATCTTTTTTTAGACCTTGCAATGCTCTATATTTGCTTGTCTAAATGTTTCATGTGTATTTTTCTCATGCATTTTATTCTACATCCCTAAATAGCTCCCATTAAAAATCAGGGTAGTAGACAGGATGGGGTTTTGCCTCCTCTCCTCTCCTCTCCTCATGAGCACCTTCCTCACTCAGGAGTGAGTCACAATCAATATTTAAGCCAGACACAACAGTGAGTTTATGAGCAGAGGTTGTTGGTGGGGGTATATGTTTTCACCTGAAATACCTTGGACAGTGAAAATGTAATGGAGTAGAAAATAATTAAATGCTACTAAAACCAAGAGAAATTGTCCACATGAAGACAGACAATTTATTGTAATCCAATACAATCAATTACACAGCAACCCCAATAGATGGGATTGGTGTGTTTTAAATACTCACAGCTAAGTTCCTGGTATCTACCAAGAAAAAAGCAGATCAAATTAATCCCCAAAGCACTTTTACTGAAATTGTCAGATGCATGCCACTGATATTTTTGCTTCATTTATCTAAACAGATACTTTGAAGAGAGTGAGATGCAAATAAAATCTCTTTGAGCTTGGAAGGTGAGAGCTTGGGAGCAACTGACACAATTGTGCTCCTCTAATAGCCTCCAGCAGGTTACTTTATATCTCTTTATATCTCAGTTTTGCAGCCTTTAAAACAAGGGTAGTGATAGCTCTACACATCAGAGGGGTGTTCGGAGTGGTAAGTTAAGACCTACTGGATGAAAGGCATGCAGGGCTTTTATTAACATCTGTATTATAACATCTTCAGTTTGGCACACTGTCTTACAGTCCATTATGAAAGGAACGTGAGGCATAAAGCAGTGTTTAACATTAAATGCTTCAATGTCTGTTCATTCTAGCGAGAACAGTACCTGTGTTCATGTTGAGCTCCAGAAGTGACAAGCTGGGTTCACTTAATACCACCCTCTGTAATATCCTTTTATAAATACATTTTTAATTATTTTTTTTTACACTTGGCTACATGCAATTCTACTGTCTATAGCTTGAGAATCAAGCTCTTGGTCTAAGCCTTTGTAAAACCTGATAGTGTATTTCTCATTACGTCCATAATAATTTCAATTCTTTTCCTTTGTCTAAGACTTTTGTTACTCTTTGATGCCTGTGGACATTTTAAGTAACTACCGTCTTTATTAGCTGACTCAACATATGACTGAAGATTATTCTGTCCAGTTCTTCTCCAAAGGTCCTTTTATCAGCAAGTAAGTCCTTATATGCACTCTCTTAATGTTACCATAGTATCTGCAGGGGTGGAAGTCTTTAGTGCATTTGACCTCAAAACACACCTTTGGGTTAGAGATTTCCATCTGTTTTTAGCAGACTATTTGATACAAATATTCTGTATAATTGAAAGAAACAATTAGTTCAAACACCATCTCCAAATTCAGGGAAGAGGAGCTAACACAAAAATGGACTGAAGATTTTCCCATGGGAAAAGACAAATGTCAAAATCAAGAACTAAGATGGGATCATCACTTCTCCATTCAGTTCCTTATCAGCCATCAAATCAGTCTTTCAGTACAAAGACTGAAAATAAAAATAGCTTTTGTGAATTCTGGAACATAATAGCTTAATCTTTTCCTGGGCTTTTCCTTCTATAGAAAAAGAAAGATTGAAATACCTCAGCTGGGGCTATTCTTTGAGAAGTATTCTCACTTTTGTCAGTGTCTGCGTCTCACATTGGAATAGCCATCAACGCTGGCTGTCCTCCATGTAGTCAGAGTAGTCAGACACAGCAAATCTGTGTTACCTGAAAGTTTCCCTGGGATAGAACTGACATTGTCAGGCAGAACTTGCCACTTCCCTTCCATACATTTGCTGAACACCACCAAGTTTTTGAGAAACTTTACCACAGATCCACAACTACTTACTGTCTTTCTGTGGATGACCCAAATATAGGAGGTTTAGCCACAGTCTATCAGAGCTATACCAAAAGGCTTAGTGAACAAAGCTAAGAAAACTCTGTCTTTTGTAGCAAGTTGTGTGACACACCTTAGCTCATGCTGCACTCTTCCTTCGCAGAGTGTAATTGCACGAGTACTTGCAGAGCCAAAAACACAGAAAAAAATGTATAATGTCTTAGCACCACAAGGGAAAAACACAGGACCCAGAGACGACCCAGAGTCAAGCCATATGAGATACTACTCTGCACTACAGGACTGTAGGGTGTGCATAAGCAACATGGCCTTGTAACTTGGCCTTGAGGCTAGAGATAATCTCTTGATACTCTTAAAATAAACAATATACCGGAGGCACCTGAAGGTCTTGCATGAGCTAAAGCCAGGGCTGTGGATGGAAAGCAGATGGGTACTTAGATTCAAACATACTTTAGTCTCCTTTTCACTTGCATGGTAGGCAATTTTCCTTTATGTATCACTATCACCCTGTATTTTCATCTCTTTTATTCCCTGAGAAAAGCAACAGCAAAAGAAGTTTGCATCTGAAGGAAAATCCTCATGTAAATTCTGAAAGAAGCAGGGTATAACATGACATTTTCAGGAGATCTTTCTCCCTCTTGGATTCATTTTTCCAGGAATTCAAGTCAAAACACGTAGAAAGAAACATAGACTCCAATGAGTGGCTCTTCCTTCAAAAGAAAAAACAAACAAAAAAAATCCACCCCAAAACCCACACATAAAACATCCCCAAACCCTCAGAAATTCCCCTTCACAATCAAAGCCTTCAATTCCTCCTGAAATAACATCCTCTCCTGAAAAATGGGCCCAATGAAGGACTGTTTCTGCTGTCTTTGGTCCTGGGTGTGATGAGTTAAGAAAAAAAATAAAATGCTGAAACTAATATTAAGTTCAGAACAAGGCTTAGTAATCTCACTAAATGCTAATAGAGTTTTAATGCTGTTTTCATTAACTTTGTGCCCTTTCATATAAAGCTGGAGGGCTACTCAATGATAAGAAAACCCCACCGACATAGTCGTATGAATGGATGCTAAATGCAAATTCTGGAAGCACCGGGCAATGCTCACAGCAGGGCTTTGACAGGATAAAGATTTTATGGAGTGTCATATCAGGACTTGTTGAGTAGGCTGAATGTCAAGAGTAAAAGCAACAACAGGAAAAAATGAAAGCAAGAAGATCTCTGAAGTGATGCTGTTTTTTGTTGGAAATGGCAATTAAAAAAATTAACTTTCCTCTCTAAGTAGCTAAAAAACCAATAGGAAGCTCATCAAAAGGAGTTTAAAAAAAAAAAATAAAAATCTGACAGAGAGCAAACCCCTGCCTTTCACTGGAAAGCCAGAGACAGGATGACAAAATATTTCTGGCAGGCCTAAACTTTTCCAACACATTTTAGCAGGGGATTTGGTTATCTGAGTTGCAGAATCAAGCCTAATACTTCAGCTGGATTTTTTTTGGGGGGTTGTGAAGTACTTGTCAGTAGGCTGACAGGAGGAAGAACTCTCATGAACAGGATAGCCTGACAAAAACAAAGTATGTCCCTACATGGAAATGCAGATTTAAGAGGGCAAGAACACGGGGTTTATTCCCTGTTCACTTATGGACTCACTCTGTGTTTCTGATTCACCAAAGTCCCCGCAGTGAAACATGCACCCGAAACTCAGAAGCAGCTTCACTAGCTCCTACAGGACAGGACAGTTACATCTGCTGAGCATCAAGCATATGCTCAAGGTTCTGCTTATGGGCTCTTCCTCTCCTAAATGTTTTTTTTCCCTGTCTGTAAATATGAGTGGATAATTATGCCCATTTCACAGAATCACAGAATCACTTAGGTTAGAAGAGACCTTTGAGATGATCGAGTCCAACCATCAACCTAACACTGCCAAACCCACCCCTAAACCATGTCCCTCAGTACCACGTCTACCTGTTTTTTCAATACCTCCAGGGGTGGCGATTCCACCACTTCCCAGCGCTGCCTATTTGACAACAATTTCAGTGAAGAAATTTTTTCCTAAGATCCAGTCTAAACCTCCCCTGGTGTAACTTGAAGCCATTTCCTTTTGTGCTAGCGTTTGTTACTTGGGACCTCGTTACACCCTCCTTTCAGGCAGTTGTAGAGAGCAAAAGGTCTCCTCTCAGTCTCCTTTTCTCCAGGCTAAACCATCCCAACTCCCTCAGCTGCTCCTCATAAGACTTGTTCTCCAAACCCCTAACCAGCTTTGCTGCCCTTCTCTGGACACACTCCAGCACCTCAATGTCTCTCCGATACTGCCATGCCCAAAACTGAACACAGTACTCAAGCTGCGGCCTCACCAGTGCTGAGTACAGGGGCACAATCACTGCCCTGCTCCTGCTGGTCACACCATTCTTCATACAGGCCAAGATGCCATTGGCCTTCTTAGCTACCTGGACACACTGCCGGCTCATGTTCAGCCGACTGTCCACCAGGACCCTCTGGTCCTTTTCTGCCAGGCAGCTTTCCAGCCACTCCTCCCCAAGCCTGTAGTGTTGCCTGGGGTTGTTGTGACTGAAGTGTATGACCCGGCACTTAGACTTGTTGAATCTCACACCATTGGCTTCCACCCATCAATTTCATAGAATCATAGAATGGTTTAGGCTGGAAGGGACCTTAAAGATCACCCAGTTCCAACCCCTTGCTGTGGGCAAGGACACCTCCCAGTGGACCAGATTGCTCAAAGTCTCATCCAGCCTGGCCTTGACACCTCCAGGGATGGGAGCTATGACATGTGACACCCGTGCTCTTCCGGACTGGCAACTGGGATCCAGGTGACATAGCCTTGGGAAACTCAAATGACAGTAGACATATATGTGTGGACAAATGCACTGATCCCTTTGAAGTGGGTAGATGTATCACTGTCCAGCCTTCATTGTCCAGATCTCCACTGGCTCTAAGGGGAGTTCAAAATATTTGGCTCTCATGGAGGTGCTTTAACACCCAAATACTTGTCTTAATCTTGAGTAATTCAGTTTCACAGAGTATGAGAAAAGATAAGTGATGGAGTGACCTGGAAGACAGGAATCTGCTTTCCTGTCTGCTGAGGAGCTTTTCTCTACTGTGTCTGTGTGCACCGAGATCTTACCAGAAAAAAAAAAAAAGGATTATATGGACTCACTGTGAGATTTTCTGTTCCTATGAAAGTAAGCTCATTAACTTCCTGGGTGTTTAGACAAAAGCAGCCCTCGTGACCACTCATTACAAATAATACAAACAAAAAGAATGTCCATCTCTTGGACTGATAAAAATGTTTCTAATGAAAAGGGAAAGCATTCAGGGCTTAATCAGAACAATAGAAAGTAACCTTAAAGCCCTTTGTTTTGTATTAAGCAATTGAATCCAACAGTATTCAATTTGCAAGATATTTCCTAGTGAAACTAGCCTGTTTTTGACAGAGGCATTGATGCACATATGAACAGAAAAACACATACAACATATATACACACAAACTCGCATAATGCTTAAGGCTGTCAGTACTTTGTCCTTCAGCTCAGAGAAAATGGGAGAGAAGGCTGGCTGCGGATTAACCTCATAGTCTTTCATTCCTCTTCATAACTGAACTACTTATATCCTTGACTGCGATCATTCTTGTGAGCTTGTTCCACCCACCCAAGTTCAGGTTTGTTTTTTTGTTTTTTTTTCTGTTGCTAAGTTTCCCAGGTTTTGGGTGCATGTGTGTGCACATAAACATCTACGTACGCTTTAGCAAAGGATGAATGTGTTGACTTTACCAAAATAAAATTCTCACAGCAGAAAATGGTATTGAAATTACCACTTGAACACAATGTGAAAAAACAAAGATGTTAGCAGATTATAAAATCTAGTATACCCACAAATTAAAAAAAAAATAAACCTAAGCTGACTACCTTTCCTTGACTACATTTGTCAACATTTGAATGAGACTCAATTTTTGTGGAGTCCCTGTGCAAATGAATGACAGAAATAACTGTACCTTTGAGTACTCCTGAAAACTGCCACATTGGTTCCTCTAATCCCACAAGCAGGGAGGAAAACAGTTTAGTACTCATAGTTTTTCTTCTGGCTTTAGTCTTATATGGTTAGATGGGAATTCAAACCCAGATCTTGCCCTAAACCCAGAACAAGGATTTGAACCATGGATTTCTGCCATAAGTCAGAAGGGTATGAGACATGCAGAAGGGGTCAGCATTTAATCTGTTTTGTAGTTGCTTCACTGTTTCAAATGTGTAAATAACTGCTGAGACAGACATTAAATAGGCACAGTTTCATTGCTTGATAGCAAAGACACAGAAATGAGAGGCAGTATGCTCCAATTCTGGTCTTTTCCTCAATAAATACTTAAGTATTCATTGAAAGTGGAAAAGGCATAAGAAAAAGAACTAGGCAGATTCCTTCCTCCCCCCGCCCTGCCATGTCTGAGCTGATGTGGGTGTTCCCTTTACCAAGTTGTGTACCAGTCTCTCTCCGAGATAATTTGATTAGATTTAAGTTAAATTTGCTCTTTAGTTCCTCTTCACATCAAAACCAATAATGCATTAGAGATGGAGAATGTTGCCTTGTGATCTGCTGGAAAACCTGAGCCATGAAAAATCTGTCTGTGGCAATGCAGTACCTAGAGAGCCCATATCTGCCACAGACAAGTCAGGTACCTGTTGGCTCAGTGGGACACCGAGCAAAGGGCAGGAGAAAACTCAATATTATAACAGTTTACAAACAGCCGCAAAACCATATGTAGCTGAAATCCAGCCTGGAAAACTGGGTCTCCATACTGGTGAGTTTAACTGGATCTTAAACTACTGTGATACGCTTTGAATATATTAAACAACATATGTTAACAGTTCTAGAATTTATTTTTAAAAATTTTACTAATATAATTATGCTATCAATAGAAATAAAAATAAAATAAAACCCCCAAACCAAAAATAAAACTACCCGCGTTCCTTTTAGTCCCATGGTACAACATTTTTATGTAAATCAAACCTATTCTGGGCTTCAAGGCACTCACTGAAACAAGTTACTGAAATTTTTGATCACTTGTGTACAGTAAGAGAAATTTCTGTCCATAAAGCAAGGTGAACTTCCAGTGTGATGCATCAAGAGATCAGAGATCATATTAACAGGCCCTTTGGAATCAGGAAAAGCATATGTAAATAAATATATGTCTGACTGAACATTAGCATCTGTTACTGCCCAGCAAAACCTGTTAATTAAAAGCCATCACTAAGTAGTTCACAGTAAACACAGTGGCATGTTACTTAATACCAAAGAAGAAAATCAGAAACTATTGCTAGCAGTAGATGGTGTAAAAACTTAAAAAAACCAAAGGTAAATATAGCTATTAAAATATGTTTTATACTTATAAAACTAGCCTTAATGAACTATAAAATAATTAAACACTAATGAACTATAGCAACCACTTACAATTATTTCTGTAATAATAAGTGTGGAGAATGTATTTTCCCTATAGTGGTCATTCACAAGATATCTATTGGAATATATAATTTAATAAAGGAAAAGTTGCTACAAATTACAGGGATTCCAGGATGTTTGTGTGTTTGTCACCCCACAACATTTGAGTGTCAAAAGAGAAAACTTCCTAAGCCAATAAATACTCAAATTTGTTCATACAAGTTGAAATTCAATTTTTACAGCTTCTTTCTTGCACTAAATTTCTCCTCCATAGTCTTTTAATGCTGTATTCTGGAAAAAAAATAAATAAATATTGGCCATTGGGATCTGCCTTGTGCAGAACAGTTAATAGGAATCCTTAATTGCATGTTGTAAACATAATACAAATGGTAGTTGTAAAACTAAGAACAATTCTGTTCAAAATAATCAACAAGAATGCCTCTTCACATAGCAAATGCTTTTACAAGGAACAGTAGTAGTCATCAAGAAAACAATCCATGCAGAAATTGAAATAGAGGAAATTCCACTTTGGGAATTTCCAAAGAAAGAAACTATTTTTCACTGTGATGGTGGTCAAACACTGGAATAGGTTGCTCAGAGAGATTGTGGAGTCTCCATCCTCAAAAGTGCTCAAGACCTGATGAAACACTGCCCTGAGCATCTGCTCCAGGTGACTGCTTGCACCAGATGACCTCTGGAGGTGCTTGCCAGTGGCATCCATTCTGTGATTCTGTAAGGCACTGGTTTGCATTTTAGAAGTTTGTTTTTTTATTTACGTAAGGAGATGTACAACCAAGAAGCAAATTGCAATGTGGACAATTCTCATCAGAGCCTAAAACTAGATAGGTTTTTTCTACCCCTATTTCAAAAATCCCTCCAATCCAAAGCTGTGCAGAGGGTGCTCAAGACATAGCTGTTGCATACCCCTTCTTCTGTAAGGACTCTAGAACTCTTAAACTTTAAGAAGAAAAAGCAGATGCCTTGAAAGTATTCCACAGACAATACATTTAGTTGGTTGTTGGGTTGGGGTTTTTTTGCAATCTAAAGACCAGGCAGGCAATCAAAAGGGATTAATTTATTGCTGTTTAATGAGTGACTGCCTGTCAGCTGAGAGACAGCAATGGATGGGATGTTATTCTTAGCATGTTTTGATGACATGGCATCAAAACTAATGAATTTTACTCTGCACTCTCAGCAGGCTGTACATGGACAGCTATAGTAGTTCAGCTAACAAGAGGTAATTCAATCAACCACGGTAATGTGAAAATTGAAATGATCTACCTCCACCTTGTGCATCATTTCAGTGACAAGAAACTTTGCTCGCCTTCGGAGTTGGGATGATAAAATTTATTTGGGATGCATAGTTGTAAATATGGTGTCTCTTTGTACAAGCCCTCAACATTGTAATTCCTGATTACCTACTTGTGAAAGAAATTAAATGGTTTCTGCACTATATAGCAAAGTCATTCAACACAGTAATGTAAAAAGCCCATTTCAGTGTTAAAATATGGCTATTAATTGGGGAATTAATAATCTGTCAAAGCTTAAGCAACTTCCTTACCAAACTCAGAAGTAAAAAAGAGGCCATCTCTCCAGCAGTTTTTAGGAAATAAAGTTATTTCTTTAATGACTACTTAAGTTGAAAGGCGCCTTTCCCAGATACATCTAAAAAGCCTGTTTTGAGAGCTGAAACATATTCTGCAAATGAAAGCTTGTTGTTAAGCAGATTCCAGCTTCTATTAAAGCCTAATGAAACTACAAGGGATATTTCAGAAAATTCACTGAGTATGGTGGAATTATAATTCTCTTTTTAAAGACAGAGAATCTCACATCAGAGAGATAAAGGCAATTAGGAGTTTATTATTTATATATTGAGCAGACTATATATTATGAAAATGTGTTTATTTCTAAGATCTACCCAAGGAGGTGGGTACCTAATAAAAATATGGCAACCACCACATTACAACTCAGTCAGGTCTGAAGTTCTGCATGATTTTTACATTTTTTATTTTTTATTTTCATGTTAATTAAGGTGTAGGAAGCAAAGGAGGCCACAGAAACAGCCTTGAATCAGCCCTCTATCTTATGTCTGATTTCAACCTCAAGTTTAAAGAATACATCCCAGATCATCGCAGCTACTTGGAGAGAGTAGCCTGGTTGCAAAGTAGAACATAACAAGCTACAGCACATCGTGGGATAAGGCCATCTTCCAATGAAGCTGATCACCACCAGAGCTGCAGCGGAATTTGCTGGGATAAAGCACAGCACTTCAGTGAGTATATTTTATTACTTCTAATGATTTTCCTATGACAATGAAATGCTAACCAACCTGTTGAACATCAAGTTGTTTAGGCTGCAGTTCCCCAAGGCAGAACTTGTGCTATTGGCGCTGAAGCACCAGAGCAATCTCCCCATCTACATTACTGCATGTGACCCCTCTGAGAGGCACTATGAACACACTGACATCAAACACACTGTTGTCTTTAAACACATCTTTTTTCATGAAGTCATAGTCACTGATGTACTGCTCTTCTAAGAGCCCTTTCTTCTGGGACACTAGTTTCTCTAGATAACTGCCAAAATATTTCTTCTTTACCACACTGTTACCAAAGAAAACCTCTTGTGCTGGTTTTTAGCTTTTCTTCCAGAGAGCACCAATCAAAAATTACATTGCTTTGACACCACCTCCAAGGATCATAATCCTGTGATGCTTTCAAGCAGCTTGTATACCAATGAGAACCTTATCCTGACATTTAGCAAACAGCAATAATTAACTGTGTGCTGCCCTACTTCCCAGAAAGCCTATGAGATTCCTTTTGTCTTAGTAGACAATTTCTTCACATTTATATCTCAAGAACACAGATAGGTAGAGTACCTAAGTGTATCAAATCATGATGCCCTTAGAGTTCCTATGCAGTACTACTGCATGCCTGTCCACTGAAAGGGAAAAGCAACACACATTCTGTCTTTACTGCCAATTTTGAAGATACAACATTGCCCTAATTCCAGTGCCTGTGTTGTTTCAATAGAAAAACAAGTTTGTTAAGATTGGATTTCTAAGTTACTTAAGGAGAAAAGACAAAGAACAAAAACAGCACTTTATTATTATGAGTAGGGAAAGTGAAGACCTGTCTATTATTCACCAGCATCAGAGATCTCTTTTTGAAACCTCCTCTTTCACATACAAAAGCTTTAAAATGTCACAGAATTAGCTGTGATAGACAGACCAAAAAGCTGATGAAATATAGAGAATTTGTGGCTTTTGTTGGATCAGTACGTGCTAGCACAGAACTAGGCACTTGGCGTCTCCTGGTGTCCTGCACACCAAGCAGTGCATCCAGCAACAGCAACCTTGTCCATCTTCCCATGATCCCCAGGTCAAGAGGAATTGCTCTCCAGAGAAGAACAAGGTGTTTTTACCTTGTCAAAAAGAACCACACATTTTCCCAAACTGAGTTTACTAAAAGTCCACTCACTCCGGCCAAGGGGCATCAGGATGAACAATGCACTTCCCTGAACTCTGTTCGTTGCTCTTGTCCCTCTCACAACACCAAGATCTCACTGATTTTGGGGGCTCAATGAGATAGATAATTCAAGCATTGACAACTGAAAATGTCAGCTAACTGTGGGGCGACATGAAAGCAGTTTATAAATCTGTGTCACTCATAAAGAGACGAATCCTCCCTTCTCCTGGGGGCTACTGATTTATGCCTCAGAGAACCCTCCTGAGCCATTAATCGTACTGCAATCACCAACTGCTCCCTCCATCAGACATCACTGTTCCTGAGGACAGGAGGCTATCCATAGGGAAGAGGATGCTTGCCACACACTCATTCAAAGGTTTTAGACATACACTTATGACCGTCTTTTCCAAGTTGAAACCTACATTTTAGGCACCTAAAGCAATATTTAGGTAGTTAAAGGAACAACCAGTGCTGACCACAGCTCTAGCTGATATTCCTTCCTTTAACATGGTCTTTCCTTAAGTACCTATGAATGACACAGTTTATGGGGCCAGACAGATCATTGGTCTCAATCATTGCAGCCATATTTGTGTTGTTTCTAACAGTTCAATTTAAATGCCCTTAAGAATGGCCTCTTCTTTCAGGTCCTCAGAGGCGTGTCTAAAGTTTAAAGGCATTGCAAAGCATAAATAATTAATGTTTGTAGATTCCTTTGGGAAGCTCAGGTCAAAGACTTGCTATCCATCTGCCGGCTCAGTGCTGTGCACAGTCGCTTGTTGGAGTACTCCATTTCCCTACCCGTTGCAAAGAAACTGTAGAAACCTGAGACGGGATGGAGAAAGCTGCTGATGCTCAAAGCTCCTACTGTCTTTGGATTCAAATCAATGAATTCAAGTTACTACTTGTTAATTGAGCTAAAGGAATTATCTACATATGGACTATCAAGCTACGGCAAAGGCAACATAATACATAGAATACCTCCTCCCTTAGCTCTCTTTCACAGCACAAAGAATGACCTGGCATTATGTGATACTTCAGTAAAGACTGCATAGCATGCAGATGGACAAGAATCAAGGTCAACCTGAGGGGCATTCAACCACAGCAACCTGATCATGTGATGTCCCATCAAAACAGTCATCAGTTTGAAGCTTTGGGAGAGGTGTGTATAAATGTTGAAAACTCAGAGAACTTCTTAGAAATAAATCTACCTTTTTACTGGCACTTCTGCCTTTCTTGCCCTGTCACTTTGAATAGCTTTTTGCATAGAGCAGACTCTTGTCTCTTAAAATTTCATTTTCTACTGGTAATCATTTCTCTCTTCTAGCTTTCTGGATCTCAGATTTTAACTGGCTGTCAGGGAAATAATTTAGCTGAGAGAAGTGCAGACATGGCCACTGGAATCAAGAAAGTCTTCAAGAATGTAAATGCTAGCTTAATTTAAGAAATTGGATGAAATCTTAAAATCAGACCCAGTATATGTTAATCATTGAAAATTCAGATCTCATTTTGACTCATTTAGATCTGAAGTGCAAAACTTACTGCAGAGTTAGTATGTAACTCAGTCTTTCTGCCAGAGCAAAACCTGAGCAAAGATGCCAGGATCCAAGCAATTAATTATAGACTAAAAGACAAGAATCAAATTGGCAAGAATTGACACCTGATTATAAATGTAGAAACCTTTTCAAAATAATAGGAAACAGGGGAAAAAAAAGAAAGATATTGCAGAGTTATTAACTCCTGGTTGTGCTGTAGAGCAAATATGGCAGCAATGCCATAGCCAGGGCAGAAGGGTGAATTATTTTAGAATTTGAATGACAGCTGTCAAAAACATTGTGACCCTTTCCGGGCTTGAGAGATTGAAACAAGCTTGAAAACTGAGCCACTCACATAGTTGTTAAGCCATATATAGATGTGTGGTAAAAGCAGAGACACTAAGTAAAGCCAACCCCGTGATATCAATTTAAAAGGCAAAAGCAATATCATGAAAAAATCCTGTCTATGTTTTGCCCTTATTTACAATGTTAATTAGGTTGAATTATTGCTCTGTTCAACACTGAGTAGAAGCTGCTGTGCTTGTACAACCTGACATTGCCATGCAAGAGATGCACTGGCCAAATGTCAGAATTTCTATTGCAGGTGTCAGAAGAAGGTGCCCAGATTTGTCTCCTGCTGGGAAGGAATGACAAAACTGTAAATGCCAAGTAGCACAAAGCCACTTGTCAATCTTTCGCTCTCTGTCACTTACAGCCCTCATGACCCCGACAGATACGGGATCTGATTGCATTTGGTGGTGGGTTATTGATGTGCTCTGCCCTGGAAGAACATCCTCTTGGCTCCTCATGGTACTTTATGCCCTACATGGATGTCTGCTGCTATGAGGGAAAGGTGAAGCATTAATGACATCAGAAGGGGCTGAGGCTGACCTAGCAAATTCCCATTTTGCAGAAAGCTATTCTGCCGTCCTGGTTTCAAACACCAAGATTTAAAACTCTGAGATAAAGATGCTCTTTACTCCCCTAGGCCAGATTGCATGAAGGGGCATTCCTCTGCTCCTCCAAATACACGCAATGACCAGAAGTTCAGGTTCTATTATTCCCACTGTATTGCAGGAAACCAGAGGTACAGCACACAGGGACACTGTAGTGCATGAGGTACTAAACCAACAAACAAACAAAAAACAAACCAAACTTAAGGTCTAAAAGTAAGGAAAAGACAAACACCAAAGACAGACTCTATAAAGTCTGTCTGAACCTCATCCTCATTGGTTAGGCTACACAAAACATTAAACCACATAATAAGCCTGTAAATGAATTAAGCAAGGAAAACTGTGATTGCAAATGAGGGTAAAAAAAAAATATCTAAACTAAATCAATATTTCCTAGTTTTCTATAATAATGAATTAAGTTTAAATTCAAAACAAGACAGCTGCATATTCAGGAAACAGAAACCTGGAGCCTGATTTTTGCTTTTCCATATGGACTACGGCCCTGCTCTGGAGATGCTGGCCAAGATGGATTTTTAGCTGTACATTAAAGATTACATACCAATTGTAATTAGAGTGGAACTCCTCGCTCAGGACATTTCCCATTTTAAAAGTTTATGACGGTTCAAATTGCAGCTGGTCAAATTAACAAGGAATGCATCAATGGCTGGTATGGATTAAATAACTACTTCCAGGATTAGGAAGCCTTTGAACTTCTACTTACTGAAGGCTGGGAGAATATTCTGCCAAATGACCACTTGTACACTTTCTTGTTGTCCTGCTCGTCCATAGCTGAGCATCACTGTCAACTGTTGTGTCAGCTACCAAGAAGGGAAACACCATTTTATTCCTCTGGGCTCTTGCCTCTATTCACTGACAGATGCTAAGGCTGGAAAGAACAGTAAGTCCACAGAGTTTAAGGACCTATACAGCAATGTCTATGTACTCAGACCAGTAACCTTTGTCTGACTAAAGCGTATCTTGTAAACGGGGAAGGCACTTTCTGCTGCAACGACCTCTTCCAAGAAACGGGCACACAGTAGTCAAATCATCTCTCATTCTCTTTCTCTTTGGCTAAATAGAATGAGATGATTAAGCTGTTGTTGGAAACCATATTTTCCAACTGTCAAATACATGTGTCATCTTTCTCAAAGTTTATCACCTCTTTTTTCCTATGAAGAATGCTCAAGACTTCAGATTCCAAAAGTGTTGATTGTCACTTTGTGTAATTGTGCACTTATCCAAACAAGTCAAAAGAAGGAGGACACAGAAGGTTTATCTAGGCTAAGAAATCCTGACACTAGACAAAGACGTTGTGAAAGGAGGTGCTTCTTTCAGACTGTTAGTACCATACTGTCCTTTTAAGATGTTTATTGATGTTGTACCATAAAAGCAAAAAGAGCAGCTGCGGTGTTGCTACTATATGAGCAAAATGACCCAAAAGTTCCTAGGCTATTTTCCTGAGGTGTCAGCAAACAAACGTAAAGACATAAGTCCCCAGGAGGTTCTCTGCATCCTCTGTAGATGCTCTGCTCTCTCTCTGCCAGACAAAACTGCCCCAAGGGAGCAGTGACATACTTATGTCAGGGACCTCAACAGGCAGAAGTCAGGGCTCAGATCTCTCCTGAACAGCTGGTCTCTCTGCACGCACCAAGCTGGCAGCCGACGATGCCGCCGCTGCTTGAGAAACCCATGGGAAAAAACTGCTTTTTACTTTTCAAAACTCTTAAAGTGATCTTTCCTGTGGAAGGAACAAGCTTGTCGGCCAAAATCATGTCTGATTTGTGTTGGGGCAAAAAAAAAGTGCTCTTTTTGACCTTTTGAGAAGAACTGTTGATTCAATATCATCACTGCTAAAGTAAAAACAGGAACAAAAAATGCAAAACAATGGAAGAAGACTTAGTGTGTTAATGACCATAATGATCATTAGTGATCATAGATATTAATGGCATCATTTATTTAACCCATTGAATAGTGACCTTCAGATTTCTCATTGTGGCTGCACTCGTGAAAGCTAAAGAAACCTACCTTGAATATAATGCAAACAGAACTTAAACCACTTGAACGGGATGGCTGGTGGTGTTTCTTTGGCTCCTTACTGATGCAGCACAGAGCAAACTCTTCGATGACATGTTAAATGGAAGTTCTCGTCAGTCATTACTAAACTTGAGATTTTATTCAGTTATGTGTCCTGTGCCAATCACAGTATTTTGTAACAAGCTCCCTAGTTTGCTTTCTTCCCTTTATTTTTTCTGAACCATCATGTAGAGCTGTTATATGTTAAAACCCAGCTGTTCTCTATCTCCTTAAATTATGTAAGACAGTTGTATATGAAAGAGTTTGTGGAGGTAGCTAAAACTTTAAATCCACCGATATTTTAAAATTCACTCGCATTGCAATTTAGAATTGAAAAAATATTCATTATGGGCATGGAAATTCTGAAAACATTCTGGTTTGGAAGTCTTCAAAATATAAATGTGAAATCTGCTGCACACCATTTGGGGTCAATCTAGGCTAAGAACACTTTATGATGATCAGAAAGCATACTTGTTCCAATATAACTCAATGCAGGTTTTGCCTACATTTCTACTGCTGGAGAGTAACTCATGTTTTAGAAGCTTAATAATTAGTTTCACAACTGATGATGAAAAGTAGAGCGCTATGTTTTTCCTGGGGCTTTCATTAGTATCTCCAGGTTCACTTCCCTCCAGACATGGATCTCTTAACAGAAGATTAACTCTAGTTTTCCATGGAGTTTTATTGTTAGAATATTTTGGTTCTCTGACTTTCTCCACTTAAGGGATTTAGATAAAACTGTGTCTAGATTTAGTTAACTGTTAATAAGATTTGTGATTTCTAGTAGATAGGAATATTTAACCATATATAAAAGAAATTTTGTTATATTATAGATTACCATGATGGGTCACATTTTCAAACCAGACTAATGCAGACTAAAGCCAGATTAATGCAAGTAAAATTATTGTAGCTGCTCTAGATTTAAATCAGCAGGACAGATTACTATCCATACCCATAAGCAGTGTTTCTTATGTAAAAAAACGGATAAAAATGTATGTAGAAATATGTATATGTATATAAAAGAACATCCGTATTTGATCAATCTAAAGGTCCATCTCACTGATATCATCTTCACTTCAGTGCTGGCCAAACATCTACGTAAGCACACAAGTGTAGAAAAATATTTACAGCTATTTCTCCTAGCCTTTAATAGTGTAGGGCTCATGATCACCCTCATCCAAAACCTGTGAGATGGTCCTTTAAAGCCTTCAAAAGGTATTTTCTTTCATGGATTTGTTCAAATTCTTTTTGCACCCAAATTTTGACATCCACGATGTCATGCCAGAAGGACTTCCAAAGGTTGAGTACACCTTGTGTGGAGAATCACCTTTCTGTTATTGCTTTGCTAGTTTCAGTTGAGAGCATGATGCAGAAAAAAAGACACATTAGAGGGCAATGACTTCATCCTCAGGTGGAAGGATAGCATTGCCGAGTAACAGTGAACTCTCATAAAACAAAACAATAAACAAAGTCTATCAGTTGTTTGTGCTTTTCCTCTGGTAGTTCCAGAGGTTAGTTCAGGCTAAGAAATCTCCGCTTAAATTATTGTAAAGGGTCCCAGTGAGCCTCAGTGTAATGCAGTATCTACTAAGTACAGGAGTGATAGCACACATGATTTATATGAGTATCTGTGGGACATAGAGGTTTCTAGACCAAAAGTTGTCCCCACCCTCCATTGCTTTCTGCTTCAGGCCTCCTACTTGCTGTCTGCGGGAAAAGTCCTATTGTTACTTTTCTTGGATTCTGGCTTTTCCTGTCAGAAACCCTGCCATGGCAGCAGGCACACAGACCTGGAATGCTAGAGCCCTTGGTGTGGTAGAAATTCTGTAAATCTAATGTCTCTTTGAATAATGGCCTAGTGACCTTCTAAAGAAGCAGACACTGAAAAATGCTTTGTATCAGACAGAGATTATGAGAAATAACTTATGAGTCATTATCCTAGGCTAATGAGGGGAAAAAAAAAAAGGAAAGAAAACTTTTTCTATGTCCTGTGCTCTACTTTTAAAGCACATTCTTTAAAAAGAAAACACAGTACAGCTTAAACTTCAGAAGTAGGATGAAGTTGCTTTGATGTCTCACCTATCTTGGTAAGGTTACAGCCCAGACTCCCTACTACAGACCAATAGTGCTTTTAGGGGTGGATCCAGAGCAAAGATCACCATTTTTATTTTTGTCCATACTACAATCTCCAGTTGTTTTTCTTCCCGCTTATCAGGAGGGCTTGGCTCCAGGGTCTCTTTGGAACGTCTCAGCAGGTAGGTGCACTTTGGAACATCTCAGCATATCTGTGGGATATCATATTGCCCTTGACCCTGCTTCAATCTGGGGTCTTTAGCATCACTTCTGCATCTTCATTTCATATTAATTTAGGATTCATTAATTAGCATTGCTATAAGATTCATATAAAATCAAACACAACACAAACAGCAGAGAAAAGGGTAATAAGATGCTTTGTTTGAATGCCACCCTGGCTTGTATATAAGGATCTACTAAGGATGCTATTTCTCAGCTCAAACACTCTTTAAAGGAAATTATATTCATAGTCCACATCTGAATGTGCAAGCCAAGATAAATTTTTCTTACCATTCTTAAACTCTCTCCCAACCATCTCACAGGGTATGATAAAAGACTCAGTTAAAGGCTGTTACCTGGAGAATCTGTAGCCAGATCAGCGCTTGACAGAGACTGCAATGATTATGACAATGAAGAACAGAACGGCCAATGCGACAGAGAGAAGGCAGCACTTCATCTTCCTGGCTCGTAGCTAAAAGAGGAGAAAGACAAAAAAATAAATGCATGAAAATTTATGGGGGAAGACAGAGGGTAAATCCATGAAGAAATATTGCTATTTTTCCATTGGTAGGACTATTTGAAACAAGTGGAAACAATATGGAAAATTTGTCTTTTATCAGTCTGACTCATCCTTCTGGAAGATCCTTCTGGATTCTTCCTTTCCAGTGAAAATCCCTCTTAAACACAATCACCTTCTCTACACTACTTTATTCCTGCTTAAGTCATTGTTTGTGTCACACTAAATTTGCAAATCCTGCTTGGAAGGCTGGACTTGGGTAAGGCTATTCAGTTTGGTTTTGGTCTGGGAGTGTCAAATCTGCTTTCTGTCTGCCAGGAGAGGCCTGTCTCCTGTAAGATAAAAAGGTCTCTCCCCACCCTGCTGTGCAATGAAATCTAGCCAAGCACTAAGGCAGGCTGTTTACAGGGTAGGAAAATGTACCTCCAGCATTAACCACCCTGATCTCATTCAAATTAAGATCTGGTAAAAGAGATTCTACAGGGTTTTATTTTTTATGTCTGTTTCTACTTAAACCCATCAGCCTTCCCAGTGACCTTCATGGACATAATGTTTGTTCCCATTTACTTTTTTTTTTACAATTTTTTAGTTCAATTCCTCTTCCTCCCTTTTGAATGGATTAGAAGAAGGGTGTTTCCATGATCCCCGCAGTGTCAGTAATCCTCTTGTCCAACACATAAAAAAGTAACTTCAATGAGACACAGAGTCAACTCAGACATTTTCCTTGAGACCAGATCAATCAGTTCTCCAGTCACCAGACTTGGTAACACCATCTTGACACAATAAACCAATTACTTTTGTCTAGAGTTCTTTACCTTTCTTACAACTGAAGCAGCACTCTCACAGGCGAGATTATGTAATATTCCTGCAGTTATCCACTTTTCCTTCCTTTCTTCCCGTAACTGCTGTCATCAACCCTCCCAGTCTGCCTCAGATCCTCTGCTAACTGATTTAGACCACTCTGCACTGCATTCTGTTTCCCATAGAACCATAGTTCACCAGCCATTCTGTTCTACAGATGTTTTGGCTTCTTACACTGCAAGTGACAACAGACTCATCTCTTCATTGGTGCCCCAAAGCCTAGTGCTTCATTCCCAACCCTCCCAGGGACCATCCGTTTTCCTGTGCAGAGCTGGAGAAGCGCTTCCAGCCGGGATCTGTGATGCATGGCCTGTCCTCTCCTCCAGGATCAATCACCAACCAAACCAGTGAGGTTTTTCTATTGAAGTGTGGATTTCCAGATTATTATTTTTAAACAAATTCAAATGCTGTGTTGTTCTACCTCCAAAGCAGATAATCAGTGATTCATCTTGGCTCTTCAGTTGCTTTTCAATTACTCACTCAGAAATGTTTTCTTTGGGTTTGGAAAAAAATAGGTGCTTTAAATATATAATTTCATGTGCACGCGTTAAGGATCTTTTTGTCAGGTGTGCTAGGAAGGATTGTGTCGGGTACACGCTCTTTTGCCTCTCCCCCAAAACTTTACTTGGGCACACGCATTTGCTCACACCTTTTAATCAGTTTACTGTGACTCTTGGGAGAGAATACAGACAGACCAGGGCTTTGTCTTTCTTTAACAAATTGTTTTCACCCATGAAGTGATGTTTCTTGACAGTGGCTCTGCACTTGCAGACTTCATCTCTGGAGGGTTAACTCAAATGCATTCTGAAAGATGAGTGCATGAGACAATAAGCCTGCTTTGGCATCATCTTTTCTTTTAACCTTGATTAATTCCAACTCAAAACAGAAAATCTCTGCTTCAAACTGCAGACTGTCTTAACGCACCTAGATGTCCTTGTCCATTTCTAAAACTCCAGAGCCTTTTTTTGGTCAGCAGAGGATGCTAATGGGTCATTTAGCTTCAAACAGCATTCTCAAAGACTCGTAATGAGAGTTTCAAAGGCTGTACAGTTATCAATTCAGATGGCTTTTCCATCAGTCCCTTTGCAGCAAGATTTCCCTGTTTCGCTCTTTCCAGCATTGCAAAGCTCTGTTCACTTTTATTTTGCACTTTACGCAGTCTCTTCCCCCTGCTTTTTTCTTCTTTTTAACAAACATAAAGCAATCATAAAACTCAACCATAAACACACTAACAGACTAATCAGAGGGTAGGAGAGATGCAGCCAAGCTTGTATTTTGGTATTTGGTTCACATTTTATGACCTTGCCCTGGCTGGTAAGTCAGGATAATGATTCTTGCTCTGTTTACATCTTTTAACAGATTTAGTGTTATATGGCTGTGAAGGACAGTAATCTGTTGCAGGATTCTCTTGATAATTCCTAGTTCTTTCTTTATATTTCAATAAGCAAAATGTTCAGTTCTTCAAGTCCCTTTAGTCTCCAGGCATAAATTTGCACATGATGAAGGACCAGTAGAAACTCAGCTTCTGAGCCCTGCCTGACCCCACAACCTTTTCTACACACAGTGAGGGAGTGGCCATATACCCTAGCTTCTTTTTCATACAGTCCTAAAATGATTTGGGTTGAAAAGGACCTTAAAGATCATCTGGTTCCAACCCCCCTGCCATGGGCAGAGACACCTCCCACTAGAACAAGTTACTCAAACCTCCACTTAGGTGGAAAAAACCTGATATATGAGCAAAAGGCAGCAGTTCCCCTCAAGGTACAGATCTACACACTGCTTCAGGAAGAACTATGCAAGTATTATTTCACATATGATTTGACACCCCATGAAGTTCACCAACCCGGTCCTGTGAAGAGGACAAACCTACGTTTTGGTGAGCTCTTGCAACCCACTCCCTGCCCTTATTAGATGAGGAAGATGTTAGCACAGAGCAGGTTGGACACATTGTTCTGTTGACCAGATCAGATCTGCAGACCATGGTATGGGCACCCTCACCTGAATATCACATAAATATACACTAATAAAAACCATACATTATAATCTTACATATAACGAACTCCGGTTATTATCCCTAGTTTAAGTTAACAAAATCTGATTACCAAACTGAGATTATAAATGGTGTCTTAATGCCCCCACTGTCATTCTTGAAGGAAGTTGGGAGACAAAAAGGAACAAACACATCCCTATAACTTTAATAACCCCAAGGCACCAATGCACACTGCAAGCACAACAACATCAGAAATGTAAGCACTCAATAGCTAGGAAATCTTAGAGTTTAGGTTTCCCATGCATGCATATACAAGTAGTATTCTTCTCCCCTCCTTCTCAAGCACAGCCTCTGCCTTATTCAGTAAATGGGTAATTATTATATATTATGTATATCATATATGATTATAAATTTGACTTATGTACTCAAGTTTTCTTGGGATGTCCATCCAAAATCATGTTCACATGAGACCAGGCAAAACTTTCACTTAACACCGAGATCCTAATTTTCCAATCGGAGTTTCATGACAGCAGAATTGTATAATTAAACCCTTCCATCCCAAATGTCAATACAGTGGTGTGTCTATGTCCATTTTTAGCCAAGGAAGTGGAGACTCATGCCATGAGTGAAAGTATAGCCGATCTCAAGAGAATTACAGTTCTTCAAAGGTAAAGAAAAAAAGTGATTTATGATGCCATCCATTGAATCAAGGTTAATCTACACTTACATTGAAACAGTAAACTATTTCCAAACCCCAAATAAGATCATTTCTCCCAAAGGCAAGTTCCTTGCTGACCCGAGACAGATACTATTAGGTTTCTGCTTCAAAATTAGTAGTCTCAGAACAGCAGGGCCACAGTCACAGAAAGATTAAGGAGAAAAGAAAAAAAACCAAACCACCTGTAAAATGAATCATTTATTTTATGACAGGATTCTTCAGGGAGCTTTGCATTTTTATAACATTTCCCACACATCCAACTAATCCGCAGTTGATTTCACTCAACTTTTTCCAGTTCTTTCTCCCCCCAGCTGCTGAAGATTTTTCTTTCACACTGTGCCTTAATGTTATTCCCTATTCTTCTTGACTTTCTTGGGGTCCAGCACAGGAAGCTCTAAGGGCATGGGCAATGTGACCTTCTTTCAGTTCCTGCAATCTGCACCCGTGATTGCTTGCAGGAGCAAGCAAGCAGATAATTACTTGTGAGGAGTGACGACCGGTGTTCCCCAGGAGTCGGTATTGGGACCATTTTTGTTTAACATCTTTGTTAATGACATGGATATTGGGATCAAGTACATCCTCAGCAAGTTTGCCAGCAACGCCAAGCTGTGTGGCGTGGTTGACATACCGGAGGGAAGGGATGTCATCCATAAGGACCTGGACAGGCTTAGAGGTGGGCCTGCGCAAACCTGTTGAAGTTCAGCAAGGCCAAGTGCAAGGTCCTCCATCTGAGTCAGGGCAATCCCATGCACAGATACACACTAGGCAGAAAATGGATCGAGAGCAGCCCTGAGGGGAAGGACTTGGGGGTATTGATGGATGAGAAGCTCAATATGAGCTGGCAATATGCTCTCGCAGCCCAGAAAGCCAACCGTATCCTGGGCTGCATCAAAAGAAGTGTGGCCAGCAGGGCAAGGGAGGGGATTCTGCCCCTCTACTCTGCTCTCTTGAGCAGACTTAAGACTGTGTCCAACTCTGAAGCCCCCAACAAAAGAAGGACATGGACTTGTTGGAGCAAATCCAGAGGAGGGCCACAAAAAGGACCAGAGGGCTGGAGCACCTCTGCTATGAGGACAGGCTGGGGGAGCTGGGATTGTTCAGCCTGGAGAAGAAAAGGCTCCGGAGTGACCTTATAGCAGCCTTCCAGTATCTGAAGGGGGCCTACGAGAAATCTGGAGAGGGACTTTTTACAAGGTCATGTAGTGGTAGGACGAGGGGTAATGGCTTCAAACTGGAAGAGGGGAGATTTAGATTACATCTCAGGAAGAAATCTTTCGCTCTGAGGGTGGTGAGACACAGGAACAAGTTGCCCAGGGCAGTGGTGAAAGCCCCATCCCTGGAAGTGTTCAAGGTCATGTTGGATGGGGCCTTGAGCAATCTTGTCTAGTGGTAGGTGTCCCTGCCCATGGCAGGGGGGTTGGAACTAGATGGTCTTTAAGGTCCCTTCCAACCTAAACCATTCTGTGACTTTATGATTCTAATTTTGCCCAACATCTTCCACTTGCACTTGAAGCACACTTAGCTGCTTACCAAAGAAAAGACGTACGTGGACTATTGGCACAGCAGAAGTATTAAAAGCTGAAGTATACTCTTGGTACAAACTGAATCTTGAGGATGTTCTCCCCAACTTGAAAGAAATATCAAGCAAAACTAAGGGAATTTTTTTTTTTTCCCCCCAGAGATTTGGACTTTTCACCAAACCCTCTTACAGGTGACAAAAAGATACAGCTGTTTTCTCTATTTTTTTCCTGCTAAATTTCAAAGGTTTGCCCACATATAGGAAGCATCTGAATTTAACAAAACCTCCTGGAAAACACATTCCTCCCAGGGAATAATGTTTCTCAAAACTACCTTTTGGAAAACAGTGACTTGGTTTACCAGTCACTTAAAAAGAGTATCTTAACAGAGATATAGAAATCAACGTTAGAAAAAAAAATTCAGACTGAATTTGGGAAAAGTCCAAAGGTACCAGGAAGTATTATTTTCAGGTAGAAAATGTATGAGAAATAATTATAAGCACTACTATCTGATTTCATTTTAATTATATTAACTTATTCTGAACCTTGAATGGTATGCTGTTGCACTGCCCTGGTTTCATAGCTCTGTCCCAACCTGTTGTAAGCCCATTTCCCATAACACCTAGAATATGTTGATTAAATTGGAGCTAATCTATTTTCATTGTGCATATTTTCCCAAGATGAAAAGAATGCAGCATGGGACAAAACCCTTTAATTCTGTAGTAAGATGTAATGGCTTTTTTACAGTTATTTTTGCTAGGCTCTCAGGGTTTTATTAGTAAAACAGTATAGGTAAAGATATTTTTTAATCCTGACAGAGGTTCTTTAAACACACATGTGAATAAGAGTGAAAAACAGGGAAGGAATGTGCAAGGCTATTTAGGGACACAGCTGAGAAGCGCTTTATTTTAACAAGCAAACTGGATGTGAGTGAGCCTGGAAGAAGCCTTTCCTTAATTGTTTCACAAAAATAAGCTGAAAGTCATATTTTACAGCCTAGAAGATGTTCCTTTCTTGGGGATGAAATGTGAAATGTTGAAAGGCATTTTAATTATGTCACAACAGATAGTTAAGTAATTAAAAACTATTAAAACCCATTACGGCTGCAGGCCGAGAAAAGCAAGTTTCATCTTGGAAATGCCTAAGCAAATGCAGTTATAAGGAGAAGAGAAATGTTTTCTTGCTAAGGATTATAAAGCTAGCTGGGACAAAGCATATAAGTAATAGGAGAGGTCAGAGGAAACTGTTTTTCCTGTATTGGAATGGAATGGAATGGAAGTCAAACCAGAAAGCGTTTGATTCACATATGGAAAAGCAGCATTGTGCTTCTCTACCCTCTATGGATTGGTTACACCATACACTGAAAGGCAGGAAGGTCAAGCTTTCACAACCACCTTTACTGAGGAGGTGAAAAGCCGTAGAAACAGGCATTTTAGTTCAGGCAGGGGTCCAGACTAGAACAACTGCTTTATTCTGGGAACCTCAGAGCATACAGCACTGCTTCAGAATGTAGACAAACTGTACGACTCCATGGTTGTGGCATTTTCTATGTCTCTTGCAGGGCAAAAACACTGGGCACGTTGTTATCATTAGCTAAATTAATCCCACCAATATCCCACCTTCTTATTCCATCTGTCCCCCTTCTTAGCCCTTGAACTAGGATAATGATGACAATAACAGAGAAAAAGCATCGCCCAAGATGATTAACCCAAGACCTTATGTCTCTGTCCCTCCTTCCTGTAATACCATATTGTGTGTATAACCGTTTAAAATACCCTAAGTTTTTCAGTTTGGTTGTATGTGAAACAACCTGTGCCCTAGGGGAGGGGGTTCTATTTTTCAGTCATTGTTTCTTAGGCAAGTTATTATGGTAAGTGAAAAAAAGCTACCCTGTACTCAGTACCAAAAAGACTCTGTAGAACTACCCATATGTTACCTACAGAAATGCTTACATGTATTGCAAACACAATTTTAAATCCATTTTCAAAATAATGAACAAATAATGAAGCGTATTCCAACAGATCCAGGATTACAAGAATTTGTGAAAGTACAATTCCACTACTTGGGCAAAGAAACCATTGGAAGATTTGTCTGCTATGGAGATCTATTTCATGCAAACCCATCCAGCAAATCAAACCCCCAAATGATTGAATTTAGAAACCACACAATACCAGCCTCCAGTTATCTGGTCAGGTCCTTTTAAGGGCCTCTGTTGGGCAATGAAAACCCACCTTGATTAATTTTCAAGTACTGTTTCCTTCATTGTAAGATTAACAAATCTGTTTGACATAAAATGGTACACTTTATATGCAAATCTCTGTAGAGAGAGCTTTGTGACATTAAAGAGGTTCATACAATTTTGTTCACCCTGCCCTCACAGGTCATCTGGAATTGCACAAAAGCATTTCTCTATGCCCTTAATATGCATTTTGAAAGCTAATTTGAGGTCTGCTGGATTGAGAGCCCTGGTCCTTAATTACGTTTGGACGTGTTTATACAGAGATGGTATTATGAATCTGAAACTACTGCCATTCCAATATATACCAGCAGAAACTCTGCTGAAGGCTGTGGAGTTCTCATGGGGGAAAAAAGGAAATATTGGAGTAACACAGCAGAAAAATCAGACCTTGTATATGTATGTTTACTTTCAAGCATTATGTAAACACACAGAGGGAAAAATCCCCTTACACTTGCACCAGTGGTTTAATCATTATTATTTTTGTTTTATATTCCATTTACATTTATAAGATCCCTTAGCTAAGTCATACACAATCATCTCTGATAAGACAGTAAACACACTGTGATATTGTAATGAAAGTGAGGAATATGACCTTTAACGTGTGTACAAATTAAAATGCACTGACCAAATTTGGTGACCTTTATGGTGAAGCTTCCTTATAGAGTAACAATGAATTTGCTATTAAATATCACTGCTTCTGCAGACGGGCTAGAAAAGGCCAGTAATATTATTAAGCACTTTTGGTGTTTTTAAATGAGAACAAAGCAGACAAGTTGCATATGAGTAAAACCCACAAGATACGAGAGCAACAGGAAAAGGCCAGCCCACACCAGCAGGGAAATACCATTTTGCTTTGACACGTTGCTTTTGTGCCTTTACTTCCACATCATTTGGACTGAATTCAAGCTTTCCTTTATGACGCCATTCCTACGTATTTGCCACTTGCCACTAATTCTAAGCAGTCTTTTCCCTCACGGAGAATGGATTGTAAGCAGCCCTGAGGAGAGGAACTTGGGGGTATTGATGGATGAGAAGCTCAACATGAGCTGGCAATGTGCGCTATCAGTGCGAAAAGCTAACTACATCTTGGGCTGCATCAAAAGAAGCGTGGCCAGCAGGTGGAGGGAGGGGATTCTTCCCCTCTATTCTGCTCCTGTGAGACCTCCCCTGGAATACTGCATCCAGCTCTGGAGCCCCCAACATGAGAAGCACATGGACCTATTGGAGCAGGTCCAGAGGAGGAAACAAAGATGATCAGAGGATTATAGTACCTCTGCTATGAAGACAGGCTGAGACAGTTGGGGTTGTTCAGCCTGGGGAAGAGAAGGCTCCAGGGAGACCTTAATGGGGCCTACAAGAAAGCTGGAGATGGACTTTTTACAAGGGCATGTAGTGACAAGACGAGGGGTACTGGCTTCAAACTGGAAGAGGGGAGATTTAGATTACATCTCAGGAAGAAATCTTTCACTGTGAGGGTGGTGATGCACTGGAACAAGTTGCCCAAGAAAGTTGTGGCTGCCCCATCCCTGGAGTTGTTCCAGGGCTGGGTAAGGGCCCATGGCAGGGGGACTGGAACTAGATATTAAGGTCCCTTCCAACCTAAACCATTCTATAACTTTACGATTAACATTCCCCATAGGTCTCTTCATGATTCTCTTCCTACTCATTTTTCTGCTTTGCATATATACCACATGAAGCCAACTGCCATCTATAGGTGTGCCTCCTCAGCATATCTTATTGTAAGACTGTATTTTCTACTGCATAGCAATTTAGCCAGTGATAACCATTCAGGATTACACTTTTCATGCCTGCAATCTACCTCAAGCTATTTCATTTAAATGAAAATATTGCAGCCAAATCAAAGAAGAAAACTATTTTAAAATGTCCAGGTGTCCCACCCTGAAAAAACGTAACACAAACATTTTCTCTAGTGCATCCATGTTTTTGAGAAAGATGGGGAATGTAAGGAGAAATAGGAAGAAAGGTGTTTGTCCCAGCAGTGATGGTGCAATTTTTAGTGTTTCTAGGAAATTTGGCTCCATTCGAGAAGGGCATGACTTCTCTTAAACCCTAGTTCATGGACATCCATGACTAGTTCAAAATCTGAGATAATTTTCACCATCTGCAATAGTCTCCTATCAGGATGAGGATAGGAGCATGGTGTTTTCTGTGTTGGTTTGTCTGAAAGCAAACAGGGGCTGATGTTAAGCCTGTACACACAGATTTAATTGCTGCATTTTCCAACTTCTGAATGCTTGAATTAGCAATCTTAATATTCCCTTAATACACTTGGTTTTTTAATGGCTGAAACATCATTTGTAATAACACATGATAATGGCTTACATTTCTATCATGTCTTTCAAGGCAGCAGGCCTCCAATGTGATTTACAAATTCACCATAAAGAGGATTATTTTTTTCCCAGCACTGGAATGAAGCCACCTACCTCTGGCAGCTGTTTAAATTCTACATAGCGAGTCTAGCCAGCAGTTTAAAGCAGGTAATAGCTATTGTGTGTAGCTGAAACACCAGAGAGCCTGCATTTTCCCAAAACAGAATTTGCCCATGGTAGCAAAGCAAACGCCCTTATACTTTTGCAGAAACCACCTTGAGATCCTTAACAGCCCCACACAGGCAGACTCACAGAGACCTTAAGTCCCCCAACATTTCAAACCCAGAAACACAGTTGCAAGGGAGCAGAGTGATGAGGGAAAGATTCGGCCACATTAAAGCAGTGCTGTGCTCAGAAAAAGCCCTTCTTGCAGAGCAGTGTTTATTAGTTAGATGATATTATCATATGAATAGGACCGTGGCTGGACTGGAAATAGCAGTCCTTAGGTCACTGTGCTGCTGATCTCAACCCTCTGAGCTCAGCAGTTCAGCCAGCTTTCAACCCACCTCACTTATCTAGTCTGTAGGTCATCAGTTTTCTACGAGGTAGTAAGAGGAGCCAGTGCAGAATGTCTTAATTGAAGATCCAACTGAGGAAAGATTTGGCTCATCCTCTGTCCTGAAAAATGCTTGGGCTCCCCAGGTTGGCTCCTTATGCCAATAACAACCAGATCAAAATTTGCACAAGTTTTCAAGGACTAGAGCCAAAGAAATGGTGCGGTCTGGCTAAACTCCATTGATGTTAATGGAACTACTCCAGGGTAGTTCTGGTCCAAAGAAGTTAATAATTTCTCCATAGTACCGCATGTATAGCTACATGCAACTTTTTTATTTGAAAATTCTAATAAAAATAAAATGCCTGGTAAAGGGTGGAGCATTAACCATGAAGGATCTTCAGACCATCTTTAAGCACATGCAAGTGCAAAAAAACCCAAAGAAACTTCTGGAGGTAGAGGAAAAAAATCATATAACTATTTTTCACATTGGGACTGAAAGAAAAGATTGTCTTCAAAGCACAGTGTTCTTGAACTAAGACTTGTATTCAAATCGCAGCAGTAATTAAGACAAATTACCCTCAGTCTAAGTCTTCAGGCACCAAAGGACAAACTGAAGCTTTAAGCTGGTTTGATTCTGTCACCAGAAAGCAGCTGTACGTATAAAGAGTCAGTACATTAACCAACCCACAAAAAAAACCCCTCCTCCCAGCACTATGAACCATACGTAAACCCAAATTTTGGAAAGGGTTTCAGGAAGCTCTGTGCCATGAAGGCCTCAGAATGTCAATGTTAGGAACTGATGAATCTCTGGAGTGAAAATATCACAGAAGCATAATAAGCAGTGTTCTGCATTTGTATTTTCATTAGATCAATTGATATGATTGAAAAGCAAAAACCCCAAGAAGCAGGAAAGACTTATGCTACTTGTTTCAAAGCCTGTCTGTTTCTTCTTTACTGTTTCTGTTGATTTGATACAGGACATTACTTCGTATAAACTTTGCTCACCACCATCTCTACATTATTAACATCACTCCTATCTTAGTAGTATCTCTACTACTGCTAAAACACTACCATCATTAGCATGTCCAGCAGTGGTTGACAGACACAAACTATCATGCATTACTTCAGAGTGTTGTAGAACAGAGCTGACTTCTGCTGCACTAAACTTTAAATAGATCTCTAAACATGGTAAATAGGGAGTTTCTGGTATTGAAGTCCAAACAGTGTAGAGGAAAAAAAAAAAAGTTCAATAGCAAGATTAAGAGAATGTTCCTTAAAAAAGAAAGCCCAAGAGAATCACCAGGTTTTGCAGCCAAGAATATTATTAAAGCTCAAGACTGATTTTTCCTCCCAGGCATGCTATTTTTCACCAGTTCACAAGTATTCACCATGTCACTGCTGCTCCTTTGCAGTACGCAGACTACTTGGGAGCAAAGTGGTAAGTAACACTGAGTAAAATAAACTGAGACCAGGCACTAAAATCTTACTTGGTAAAAGCAACAAATTGTGGGCTAGGAACTCAAGGAATCCACACCTCCACACTTTGCAAAACACAGCAAACATCTACAGGCAACTACTCAAAAAGCTACTCAAAGCTATTTTACAGCTCCTTAACCCTACAAATACCTGCATGTGCATCTTCACCTATTCAAAATAGATCCCACAGGGACAAGCTAAGAGTCTTAAATAATTGCCAAACGAGCATTGTTAAAGGACAAAAGGATATTTCCTTTCTACTATCTACTAATATCTATCATGAGAAGGGGATAAAGTCACATCTAGTATAACACCAGTGAAACGAAGAAGAAATAGTAGCGCCTGCATATCTTTTTATTGGGTGGATCAGAATTAAATTTGAGGCAGCATGATTTTCTGTAGAAGCCATGGAGAACTGGTTAGGCTATCAAAATTCCTGATCTAAGCTTTTGTCTAAACCTAAACAAGCTCTTCAAGGTTTGAATAGTATTTTTATCTCTGTTATTTTTTCATTTTCACATTGGCCTATGAGCTTTCAGTTTTCTGATGGATTAAATGCACAAATGCCAGGAGGTAGCCTGAGCTGATACTGCACTTCTGCCTCTATAAGAAAGCACAAAGTATTGGAAAAGTTTCTGTGAGATAGTATTCTCCTGAGGTTTTCCGCTCAGTTTTGCAGATGGAGATCCAGGGATCCAAACAAAGAGCAGAGTTCAGGACTTGTAAGAACAGCACTCAAATAGAAAGCCAAAAAAAAAAACCAACCCCAAAACCCCCTTGAAATAGCAGGCAATGCAGAGAACTGTGCAGACAGATATAGCACCTGTGCCTACTTTTGTCATTATATTCTTATGTGATCTTTCATAAACCATTTGACTTCTTCCTTTCTTAGTTTCCCCTTGTATAAGATTAGGGATGTTACTTCATTAAATAAATAGGGCATAAGTAGGGACATCTGTAATGATGGATCTCATTGTGTGTTGCAAAGATCAACACACAAATACTGGGTTTTTTCTAATATCCAGTTTGTGTGTGCATGGATTTTTCTTTGTTTTTGTTTTAGGTAAATGTGTTCAGTCATTTCTGAGATTAGAAGCTTTTAACATCTTTCTAGATGATAGCACTTCTCATCAATTATGTAGTCACACAATAGAGTTATGGCTATGGGACTGGAGCCCATATTGCAAAGGAATAAAATGTAGTCTGTCCCTTCATCTCTCAAACAACCATTTGGAGCTCTCTGCAGCGTTATCCTTAAGTACATGTCCTAAACCGTATTTTACTCGGAACTAAGCTAAGGTGAACAATGTCTGATATGAAAGTTGAAAATGATCACAGGTCTGAACATTTTACGGCTTATCAGTTCCTGGCAATAAGACAGTATTCAGAAACACGCTGCATTATTCACTGCCATCAAAGCTGTGTGCTTCCTCCAGCTATGTCAAAATCCTTGTATATTTACAAATTGTAATGGATTCTGAATAAAGACATCAGTTTGTTACAAACAATGGAATATCAGCACTGCTTCACAAACGGCCTCGGAGCCTGACTCTATTGGTCAAAATTGTAATCCCAAGTCTAGGTGCAGCCTAGTCAGTGCTGCCAACACAGAGGACTTTTTCTGTGAAGTGTGTAGTAATAATTTGGCTCTGATAGACAACATAATAGAGCTCTGTGAATATCACAAAGCATAGTGTCAACGGTCTCTCCTACAGAGCATATCCATTACTAGCAGCAATGAGAGAACAATCTGCAAAAGAAAGAATTAAATGAAATTATGAGTCTTTAAGGGCAAAAGCAAAAAAAAGCTTTCGTGTTTGAGATTTATCTCATTGCAATGATGGAGGGGGGCAGAAAGCAATTATATGTATGAAATCCACTATGTCTTTGTATATGTCTCTATTATTTCTGTCATGGTGCCAATTTGTAGCCAGTTTGCAAAATTCACATAAGAAAGCGTGTTTACTCCATCCATTTGTGCTGCGTAAGGAAAAAACCAATCTATAAATATTTCCTCTAGTGAACATGACAGCAGAGAGATGTGATTCTCCAGCACGGTAGAAACAGGGGCATTTAGCTACAAGAAAATATGTCGTAGAATCATCTACGTTGGAAAAGACCTTTAAGATCATCTAGTCCAACCATCAACCTAACACTGACAAAACCACCACTAAACCATGTCCCTCAGCATCAACATCTACACAGCTTTTAAATACCTCCAGAGACAGTGACTCCTTCACTTCCCTGTGCAGCCTATTCCAATGCTGGATAACCCTTTCAGTGAAGAAATTTGTCCTAATATCCAATCTAAACCTCCCCTGGCGCAACTTGAAGCTCTTTCATCTTATTGCTTGTTACTTGGGAGAAGAGACCAGCCCCCACCTTACTACAACCTCCTTTCAGGTAGTTGGAGAGAGCCATAAGGTCTCCCCTCAGCCTCCTTTTTTCCAGGCTAAATAACCCCAGTTCTCTCAGACACTCCTTGTAAGACTTGTTCTCTGGGCCCTTCACCAGCTTTGCTCAACCATAACTAACTTTAGCCAAGAAAAAGAAATTTCAGTTACGTACCATCTAAGGAAATCTTTCTAGAGATGCACAGTCCATAAATTAATACTTTCAACTAGACTGAGTTTAAAAGTTTTTATGTAGTTCAATTTGTTGTGACATGGTTTTCTTAAAACTATGCAAGGTGGTTCTCCTAGGCTGCTGAGAAGATGAGGACATTAATCAGTTTCCAGGATAAGGCTTATCTGCAAAGCCTTCCAAACTTATCTGCAAAGCCTCCCAACTCCTGAAAACTGAACTGAATGACTGGTTTGAAGATCTGAGAAAGTTTTGAAAGCAGTTCTGAGTAAACTTCCACCTAAACTGAAACCTCCATAGGAGATTATATACACTGGTGCTATTTGGAGAACAATTCAAAGGCAGACATCTGCAGAGAGGTTCTGCGTGTAGAATTTTTTGAGGTTAACCTTCAAGAAAACAGATATTTTGAAGAATCTGGAGAAGTGAAGGGAAACTCTGAACTTGCTAAGTGCCCTAGTTTTTTTTGTTTTGTTTTTTTTTTTTTTACATGCAGCTGATCAAAACTTTTAACTCTCTATTCCTTTTCTCCCGGCATCTATGACAAGAGCTTAAATAGTTGAGAAAAAAGCCATAGAGATATCTGTATGGGTGTGTGTGTATATTTTCCCCTTTCAGCTTGTCAAAGCCTCTGTACTTAACATATTAATTTACTGAGTTTAACTTTTTAATGCTAGCTCCTTTAAGTCATTAGAGCTCCTTTTTTCATTATAATCCTCTTATTTGGTAATCAGTCCAACTCTGCCTGTATTTTTTTAAGAATATTTTAAAGCTTCTGGTGGAGATCAAGGAAAGTTTTCTCTTGATCTACTTCACAAACTCCAACTTACTATTAGTCAGTGGTTTGGTGGAACACTTAGGCCTGCAGTCATTTTCTTGCACTTCTATATTTCTTGTATTGCTTTTTATGAATGGAGGTGTTACTTTTTCTTTTTTTTTTTCTTAATACATTGTGGCTTTTGAAAGTTGAACAGCAGAGAGATGGAGGAATTAAAATGGATATGGCAGAGATCATAACAGGTACTGTAATGTGCTTCAACTAGAATAACCACCAACAGATCCTTTTGTTTAGTTAGTCATTCCTAAAATTGGTCATAACACGTTTCTTAATACTCTAATTATTTGACATGCAAGACTGTCTTTGCACAAGACATCTGAGAACACGAACTAATCTCAAGACACCAGGCAGATATTACATCATGAACAACAAACTTCCAGGCACCTCTGACTCAAGTTTCTATTTCTAAAGATAAATAAATCCACCCCCCACCATTACCAGCCTTCCTGCTGTTCGCTATATGTACTTTAAAAGGCAGAGGAATCATTAATGCATAGCAACATCATATCTCAGTTTAAATGCATCAAAGAAGTCCTTATAATCCCTTTGCATGTCAGCTGTGGGGCTCAGTAAAACTCACTGAAGCAACAGGCAACAGCAGACTTCTTTAAAAGAGGTTTAACAGCTCTTCTGTTCCCTCTGTGATCTTTCAAACCCTATTTAAAGACAGAACTTCATTTATCCACTTAAGCAAAAAGCTGTAGACAGCAAGGTGCTTACCCTTCTTTCTCAAACCTAATGTTCAGTGGGGGAGAAAAAAAAAAAGAAGCAGGAAAGAAGTCAGCAAAAGGGCAGTCCCACATCAACTAATCTCTGCAGCAAATTAATTAAACAATTATATTAGCCAAGTCTTCACTTCTGACATGGTACAGCTGACATTAATTGGGCCACAATCAAGATAGTAATTCAGGTTAATTGGATTTCCACTGTCAGCAGCTATCAGCTTGTTTCAATATGCTGCTGTCATTTAAGAATAATTATTCATGGATGACTTTATTGGATGGCACCAGTTGACAGCTGATGGTGTGGTGATGCTTGAAAAAGTTGGTGATTGCTGTAGGCCTAGTGAGTAGGAAAGCTGGTTTCCTTTGTAGAGATTATTCTACCTCCACTGCATGTTGAGACCCCAAATTTGCTACATAAAGTGGTGAGACAGTGATATTTGCTGACTCTTGTACACATGCGGAGAGAAAAAGAGCAGTCTGGAGAAAGAAACAGCCATTCCTATTGAAGTAGCACCGCAAAAGGTCAGAGGGACGTGCATGTTCCACTGCAGCCTTCAGGCATGCAGTTATTGTTTGGCTCTTGCTACAGCAACAAAGGATTCAATAATACAACAGTTCACATGCTTTAAGAGCTGAAATGCCAAGCCTGATCCAGTGTTACTTGCTTTTCTCCATTCATAATAGGCCATTACTTTGGTTAACATCTGATAATATAATTTATTCAATCTGTTGCCAGAATGTCTGCAAAAATGTCAAGGAACGTATGAAGCTAAGTCTTTATTTATTAATAACTTGAAAAAAAGGTGATGGACCTGTTGTGGGGAAGTGAGGGAAAAAGCTAAAAATTAAAGTATAAGATGAAAATAATTTAGAGTGTTCCACAAGGAGTAGTAGGAATACATTATGTTTCTGAAAAAAAAAAAAAAAAAAAGCAATTTAAACTTCAGGAAAGAAAAAGCCTTAACACCAAGATGTATTAGATTATTCCCCAAGGGGGAAAATATACATATATATTTAAAATTAAAGTACAATTTTAGATTTTTCATGACAGAGTGCTAAAAAAACAGATCAGAAGTGGCAACACTACTTTGATAGCTGGACGGAGAAAATTTGCTATCAGGAATGTGATGAATTTATTGTGTGACTAAGAGAAACCCATTCTAGATGGATGGAATACACAAAATCAAATTTCTAAAGGAAAATCAGGCACCATGGCTGATGAATTTGGCACCCTCTTTTTTAGCAAAGTACTGGACAGAAGACTGGCATGTGCACTACTCAAATAACAGAGCACAAATTCCCAATTTGAAAGTATTTTCTTGCTGTCAGTCAGAGAATGCTGATTAGGCAGAAGCATCCCTTAACCAAAGTGGGAGAGAGGAAGCCATTTATTGTGACACCTCTTCAGTGTAAGTGACAGTGCTGTATCTCCAGGTGAGCAACACACGTGAAATTCTTGCCCTGGGGGAGTTTCAACGCAGTGAACTTCTTCAAGTGGTCACCAGTGATGACTGGCATTCCTCAGGGGTCAGTATTGGGACCATTGCTGTACAACATTTTTGTGGGCGACATGGATGGTGGGATTGAGTGCACTATCAGCAAGTTTACTGATGAAAGCAAGCTGTGTGGTACAGTCAACATGCTGGAGGGAAGGGATGCCATCCACAGGGACCTGGACAGGCTTGAGAGGCTTGCCTATGCAAACCTCATGAAATTCAACACAACCAAGGGCAAGGTCCTCCACCTGGGTTGGGGAAACCCCAAGCACAAATACAGGCTGGGTGGAGAATGGGTTGAGAGCAACCCTGAGGGGAAGGACTTGGTGGATGAGAAGCTCAACATGAGCTGGCAAACTGCGCTATCAGCCCAGAAGGCCAGTTGTATCCTGGACTGCATCAAAAGCAGCGTGGCCAGCACAGAGAGGGAGGGAACTCTCCCCCTCTACTCTGGTCTCATGAGACCCCACCTGGAATACTGCATCCAGCTCTGGGGCCCCCAACATAAGAAGATCATGGACCTGTTGGAGTGGGTCCAGAGGAGGCCATGAAGTTGATCAGAGAGTTAGAGCCCTCTTCTATGAAGACAGGCTGGAGGAGTTGGGATTGTTCAGCCTGGAGAAGAGAAGGCTCCAGGGAGACCTTAGAGCAGCCTCCCAGTACCTAAAGGGGCTACAGGAAACATGGGGAGGGACTCTTGATCAGGGTGTGTAGCAATAGGACAAGGGGTAATGGTTTTAAACTGAAAGAGGGTGATTTAGATTAGATATTAGGAAAAAAAATTTCACTCTGAGGGTGGTGAAACTCTGGCCCTGGCTGCCCAGAGAAGCTGTCAGTGTCCCATCCCTGGAAGTGTTTGAGGCCAGGTTAGATGAGGTTTTGAGCAACCAGGTCTTGGAGGTGTCCCTGTCCATGGCAGAGGGCTTGGAACTCCATGATCATTAAGACTCCTTCCAACTCTAACCATCCTATGGCTCTACAATTTTCCATCTTTTTATCTTCAATTATAGCCAAGACTTGGTTGCCTCCATTGTTTTATCTTCTTGGGAAATTTTGTTTTTAGAACATGCTTCTCTGTTAGGATGCAAATAAAACACAGTCTATTTGAAATTAGAAGAATCCTTGCTGAAATCCAACCTAATCTGAGCAACAGGCAAAACCATCTGAATGTATGGCTTTACTTTGTTTAATGTCTCTCATTTAAACTGAGTCCAACCATGCAGTAGGTGGTTACTGTTTAGAAGAGGACTGGTAGAGAATGTCAGTGAACTGTTTTGTTTCATTTTGTTTTCTGTTTTTTTAATCCAAAATCCTACTAAATCTTATCGTATGCTTTATTAAATTGTGGGTGTAAATTAATTCTATAACCAGGGAGTCCCCAAATAAATAGCCAATATGCTGTTCTGCAAATGTACATTACAAAGTTTATGCTTATCAGATTATCTCTGCAATCGTTGCTAACAGACAAAAATGGAACCTGAAACTACATATTTTTTGAGATCTTTTTTCCTTCCAAACATATCCTCTTAAAGCAGCATTGATATGCCTTGTTATTAGCCCTGTCATTTGAAAGAAATTGGATATTCTTTTTGTCAGTCCTTTTCCTTGCTCCCAAGAGCTCTGAACTTCTTTGTCAAACTCAGTCACATGTGAGAGAGGAACAGAAGCCTCTAAAATACTTATGTTCTCATGATACTTGGTGCCGTGTAGAGACAACACCTGCTTCTTTGGCTTGGCAGCAGTTAACAGGTCAAACATCAAATAGTGCAGTTTCTGGAAACACCACGTTTTTTCAATTTATGTGTAGTGGAGTTTATGCAACAGGGAGAGATGTGACAAAAAGAGAAATTTAAGGTGACAGTGACCACACTTGACAGCCAATTAGACATTATTAATTCTGCTGCTTGCAGAAAAACTTGGTTTTCAGTCCAATAATTTCAGAAAGTGCTTCTGTGATGCAGTAAAATGTAATTGCCTATCACCCATGAAAACTACTTCGTGGCCAAAAGGCTCGGTAGATTGCAATGGCAAAATTTGAGGAAGAACCTGTAGCAGGCAGAGATATGATAGAATAATCATACATTTTTCACTCCCCTATTCTTTTTATAATGCAAAAGTCCCTTTTAGATCTGGTCTCAGATAACTTCTCTGACAGGAAATATGTGACAAAGCAGAAAACAGAAGCCCTGCCTCTTAATCAACCAGACAAACCTCTACAGAAGGCATTGGTTCCACAGATTGTGAATTACTTTCAGTAACACTGGTTCTGTCCTGTTGGGTTCTGTCTGAAACACCAAAGGTACATACATAAATGGTGCTAGACAATTTCAGTGCAAGAAACCTTATCTGAAAGATTTGCAGAGAACACAAGGCAAAAGAAACAAAACTGTATCCTAACACAAGTCAGGTGTTCATATGGCAAAGCTGCTACTGGCATTTTAGCAGTAAGGAGGCCAAAACCAGAGCTGACCATGATTATCAAACTATCCTCCCATCTCAGACATAATAAGAAAAATGAAAGATAATAGAAGAAAAGATTAACATCATAGGCCACGACTTCTGCACTGCAGGTTTTGTGCTTGAACTCAGAATTTGCTTGTCCATGGTCCCAGTCCAGGATGCTTCAGAATCACTCAAGTCAGTAAATGCATTTGTAAAGTTCTGGACTGTTGTTGCTTTTGAACTGTCCACTAACCTCTGATCTTTGATGCTTCAGGGAACTTATAGGCCATGCCAATGTTCCAAAGGACTGTCATCTTCAAACCTTTTCATTGGCACTGGTGTCAAGAGGTGGGAAAACCCAATACCCAGTGAATTTGGAGCTGTAACTCCAATGCTGTTCTGGGCATTAATCTGTCCACATTGTTCCTTGCCAAATTTTGTTTTATTTTTTCTCATTGTTTTCATGCAAAGATCTTGGAGATGTGTTCATTTTTTGTTTAAACAAGCCTTAGAAGATGATCCATATGGCAGGCAGGTGAATGTAGCTTTGTTTTTTTTTTTCATCTTGGAAAGACACACACTTGATATTTCCAAGAAGGAAAAAACACCCATATCTTTTGTTCCACCTGTTCAATGGAGCAGAAATTATATTCACAGATTGGGGGAAAGTTTTTCATTATTTGTTTGCTTTACATTCACTGTGAGAGTGGATTTTTTTTTTTTTATAATTGTCTGCACTTGTAGCTTAATCCCTCAGTGCACTTTACTGTTAATAACGGATCACCAAGTCCTCTGAGATTTGAGGTAGACAATAGCAGAAAAAAAGAAGGTGCTTCTCCTTGGATATTTATGCAAAAAACCTGCCTGATGCAGCTTATTCTTTTAAAAAAATGTAAATGTACCCCCCACATTTACGGATACTTGTATATTGAAAAGACAAAATCAGGCTCATCCTGGGTGTTGGAACAGCAGCTTACAAGGAGAGGTGGGTAGGGATCTAGTACCAGCATTTTCTGAGGTAAGCAGGAACGTAGCTTCACTCAAATTCCCAGCCTGCATGCTTAACCTGTAAAAACCTTGCAACTGGAACTTTTTTGGATACGTCAGGCTATGATGTGCAAACGGATGGAACTGAAATAATTACCATCTTTCTGTAATTAGTCCTGTTGATCACATTAGCTAGGCTCAGGTGTTGATCTGTTGATTGTCATTTTGTAACTTCCGTGAATCAATAAAGGAACATGTGGGTGTGGTGGTAAAAAAAAGTGAGAAATTGCATGTTTTTTTAAAGAAAGTTTATCTTTTTCTTAGTCTGCTTCATTTTTTTCTTTACATTTCCTTGCAGTGGATGAGTCAAGTCTTCAGATTTTTTTTCAAGAACACAGAAGTTCTGGGTAAGCAGGGTCCAAAAATGCAAGTCCTCCAGAGGAAAAATCCCCCACAATATAGGTAAAAGCATTTCCACTTACCCATCATCTCATACCTCAGCTCAAGGTGGCATTGCGTGACAATTGCACATCAGAGAAACTTGTGGCCTATTCAATGCTTAATCTTCACCGTGACGACCAATGAAGATGTTGATATTGTTCTTAACCAGATTTTTATGATTCTGATCTGTTGGCAAGGAAATGGCTTGACCTCTTGTTTGTGTCTAGCTTTTCCCCAGCAGCTCAGTTGAGATGAATTAAGACATAACGGCTATAAAGCAGGATTGAATTTTGAAGTGCATCTCGATGGGTGACACAGTGATGTCAGTAAAAGGCCAGAGACATGTCAGGGATTGAATACTAGAATAAATACGTATTGTTGCATGTTTTTTCTGCATGTGGAGAAATTTCTGATATAGAGATTTACAGTACTGCAACTTGGCAGATGTTAGGCCCTTTCTTGGGAAGGTGAGCAGGTAGCCTGTGGGGAGAGGCGGGCAACGGATTTAATCTCCATCTGGCAACTGGTGAGATGGAACCACATTTGGGGATTTTTACCTCTCTGCTTTCCCAGAAAGTCAGTATTTGGCCTTGCAGATGTCCCTTGCTTTCACTGCAGCTTTGTGGTTTACCTTGTCAAGGTTGTCCTGGTTTGAGTGACACAGGACTAATTTCTCTTTTAATCCTTGGGAAACCTGTACTTTTAGAAGTCTCCTGTGTCTGAATTTGTGAAAATATTTACTTCATAGGCAACTATTGTGTGGGGGTTTCAAGGTCTCGGTGTTTTCCAGCTCACCAAATGCAGGGATGAGGAGGACTGAGACCCTGGCACTTGACCCAAGCTGCCAACAGGGTTATTTCATACCATGAACATCACATTCAATATAAACTAGAAAGTTTGATGAGGACTTCTCTCTCTCCCTTGATGGCTGTGATCCAGAGAACTTCTTGCCCCAGTGCCAGACCCCTGAGCCCTTCCCTTTGTCTCAAAGTCGTAGCGCTCGCAGTGCCCAATATTTACTGTCCACTGCTGGGAGTCCACAGCTTACTACTGATAGAATGGGCTGAGTATAATCCTTGTATATTTTATATTGGTGTTGGGATCAATATTGGTTCTTTAGTGTTATTAATGTTAATTATCTAGTCTTATTCTATTAAATCTGTTTATATTTCAGCCCCTGGGTTTCCTTGGTTTTTTCCCAGTTCCTCTTCCTGGGTGGGGAGGGGTCATCGGGTGATTGAATAATTGTCTAAACAAAAATAAATTGTTATGGGTTTCTCAAATCGTAACAAAAGTGCATCCAAGACATGCAGAGGAGAACCAATCTTTTCTAGTTGAACGCTGACTGACCATGCTCGAAATGCAAGGCGAGGATGTGTAAAAGGCAGATGTGCTGCAAAGTTTCACTCTACAGTGCTGAACTGATCGACCTGGCATGAAAAAGAATATATACATAAGATGCTTTCAACTTGTGTGTATGCTTCTGCTGGAAGCCTGAAAATAGCAAAAGAACCTGGAAAGCCTTACCGATGAAAACATGTACCTACCTGATGTGATGAAATCCTTTTCTGAAGACTGAAAACAAACCACTTCTGATTGCCAAGTATTTTCTTATTTAACAAGGCTCAGGAAGGTGAGGGGGGTGAAGAGGGGGGCAATAAGAACTTTTTAAAAGACACTATTACTTATTAAAGAATAATTAATAATTCAGAACTGCAGCATTGTTTCTGAACTATTATTGCAAAATAATTCATAATTTTGCTAATAAGTAAAGCCTGAGAGCTGACACAGTCATGGGGATTTGTTATAATTATCAAAAGAAAACAGAGAAAATTACTCCTTAAGCACCTGCCTGTTGATGAGAGAAGATTAAAAAATTAAAAACAGAATCTATGTTGTTAAGGGAAATTTTGGTTTGTGCAGAATATGATTAAGGTTGCAAGGAGCCACTAATAATGCATAAAAATTGCAGCTGCTACTTTTTATGTCAGGCTAGTGTAGCCAAGATAAAATGACTTGGTTGCACCTGATTATGATGGATATAGATGAATTACCTACTGGATTGGAAATCTGTAGTTTCCAAGGGATGAGTGATCATGATTTGATTACATTCAATATGAAAAGCAGAATCAGTTTTCAATCAGTTACATCTTATGTATATAATTGGTGTCTCAAAAGGGCAGGTCTCCCAAAACTGAGTTCTGAGTAAAATTCATAGCAGAAAGCACATAAATAGAAAAATGAGAAAGAAAATTGAGAGAACGCAAAAGAATAGCCTATTAACCAGCCAGCATGCCTTGACCTCACAATTAAAAAAGGGAGAGTTTTAGTTAAAACTTTACTGTGATTTAGTGATAAAGTGTAGGCAGCAGTTAGAAATTGAAGGAATTGTACTGTGAACGAGGGATGAACGCCCTCTGCAATCTCCTAATTATATATCCAGCAGACTGTATATGTCCCTGCATTTGTACCCACAGCTCTTACAATTATGTCACAAAAGCCATATCCTTAGGCCTGAATCCCTATGAGGGATGCCCAAAACCCACCTTAATCTGCAATATCCCCAGGCCTCAGTGAAGATAGATGCTGGCAGACAGATTGATTAAATATGTCTCATTTACTCAAGAGATGAAGCTTAAAAATAGGAATGTAATATAAATAGAGAGAATATGTCAGCTACACATTACAAAGAGAAGCTAAAGGCACCAGTAGAAACAATGCCTGGCCAGGCTAAGGAAACAACTTTTGGGGATTTTCTGGAGAAAGAAATAAAAGAAATCCTAGGAATGTCACAGATGAATTAGGGTGGAGAGAGAACACCATTACTGAGGACACAAAAATACAAAACCAGTCAATAAACACTCCTTTTGCATATTTGGGTGATGAATGTTCTTGTGCTTATATCCCTTGATGGGTTATATTAGGAATACAAATTTTAAACAGCTCCTACAATTTTTCATCAGCAAGCCTGGACAGCCTATTCCCAACAGCTCCTAGAGAGACAGACAAGTAGACTCGTCCCACTGGTATGTCAAAGGTTAATAAATCCTAGAATACAGGGGAAATTCCAAAATGCTGTATGCAGGTTGATGATATACCTGTATTCAAAGACATGCAAGAGGGGCAAGATAGGTAACTACAACATTCTTAGCTTGACCTTAAAATAATACAACACAGGACTCAACTGAGAACAAATTAAGGTGTGGGGCTGGACGCAGTACAAGCCTATTTCTTTATTTGTTTATTTATTTATTTATTTATAGCATAAAGTATGTGAAAGAATTGGATTGCATTCTGAGAAGTTAGAGAACTGATTGCTGAAGGTGACTATGAAGATCCAATAGTCAAGTAGAAGATGACTTTCATAACCCATAACACTCTGATAGAAAATACAGCACTGAGAAATGTCCATAAACCACATTTCAGATTAAGAAGTTTGCGTGTTTCCAGTATAGACATCACTAAGGAATCAACTTTAGCAAAGAAAAGGGAAGTCCAAGTCCACCAATAATCCCCCATTTCCTGGGACGTGGTCATATTCACAAAGCTTCCAATTCTTTATATTGTTACAGAGTAACATATTGAATAGAACAAGTTTCATCTCAGGAGCAGGCACCAGATCTAATATTTCTGATCTTTATACCAGTCATCTGAAGTGTGTCAATGGACACAGGCAATAGACATGACAAAAGAGATCTATCCAAACAAATGAATGCATTTCAATGTAGATAAATGTAAACTCCGACATCTGAGAATAGCAAAGATATACACTGGAAATGGGAAAGTGTATTTTAATAAGTAGAGAGTACAGAGGGCTGAAGTGTCAAAGTAGATAAACAGCTCAAGATGAGCTATTGGTACAATCAAGTGTCCACAGATCTGAGGCAAACCTTGGACATGCACTGGGGCAACTAGGACCAGGAGATTCATGACTGTGTATGGCATTGAGGAGATCAGTAGTAAAATGTTTGAGCAGTAAAATGATGAGTACATTTCCAGTACTCATCATTTAAAACAGATGCTAAGTAACCCAGCATGGATCAGAAAAGAAACACCAAAAGGATTTAAGGGTTGGAAAACTGTCTTTCAGCAAAAGACAGAAAATTATAGTCTGTAAATATTTGCAGGCACAGAAAAGAAACCCATCTTTTAAAAGGCTCTTTAGCCGGATGGAAAAGACTTCAAAAAAGTGTGGTTGGAAGCAGACATCAGTTACATTCTAATTAGAAATAAGGTACATTGCTTGTGAGGTTGGTTAACCACTGGAACAAATGGTATAATTTCTGGGTCCAGTCTGCTAGTTAAGCTCGGACATTTTAGTGTAATAGATGCTTTTAAAAAACACTGTTATGAGACTCAATGGACGAGTAATTGAGCTGATATATCAGCAATCAGACAGATCATCTAATTACTTATGAAAATTGACACGTTATCAATGTCATATGCAAAATCCTCAGAAGTTTCAGAAGTGTAGATTTGATCACGCTAATTCACAGAAGGGAAAAGGAGAGCATTTGAGGCAGTAGGCTTATGTACTGTGCAAAGGGGAAAGAATCTTTATTTCCTAGATGTTGCACTTGCCCTGAACATAAGCTGCATCATTTCCAAATGGACTTATCAAAACTGTGTAAATGCATTCTATGTAAATAAATTCCTAAAATATGCCATTTGAGATAAAACTATTTATTTATATTTAGACTGCATTTCAGATAAAGTACTCTAGAAACACGCAATTTAGATAGACCCATGTGAAGTGTATTTATTTCTTAAGTGGTGCTGTCTACAATGCTACATTTTCTAAGTGGATTACAAATGTTGTCATTTATTAAAAAAAAAGGTATGTTGCATTGGGGAGCGATGACAAAACCATGTAGATGTGTAAATAACAGAACTCATTTACTGATGAATTAGAATTGCAGAAAACATTTATTAGTTCTCCAGTAAAGGTAGCTACAGTCACACTTCTTTCTTTGCAGCAGAGTACTGATCTCATGAACAACTGTGCATAAGCAGGGTATTTCATTTACACAAAGCCCCACTGGTTTCTGTAAGGATCCAGATCCATAGTCCCTTGTAACATATGAAACACCTCTCCTGTGAGGAAAGGCTGAGAGAGTTGTGGTTATTCAGCCTGAAGAAAAGGAGTCGCGAGGGAGACCTTCCTGTCGCCTCTCAGTACTTAAAGGGGGGCCTACAGGAAAGACAGGGACAGACTTCTTAGCAGGGCCTGTTGTGATAGGACAAGGGGTAATGGCTTCAAACTAAGAGAGGGAAGATTTTGACTAGATATTAGAAAGATATTTTTTACACTGAGGGTGGTGGACCACTGGCCCAGATTGCCCAGAGCGGTGGTGGATGCCCTGTCCCTGGAAACACTCAAGGTCAGGTTGGACAGGGCTCTGAGCAGCCTGATCTAATTAAAGATGTCCCTGCTCATGGCAGGGGGCTTGGATTAGCTGAAGTTGAAAGGTCCCTTTCAACTCAAACCATTCTATGATTCTATGATATCTAGGAGATAAGACGTATTACTTCATCAGCTTCATCAGTGCTTTTTGTGTGCAGCAAGGTCTGTTCATGAGGCTTAAATGCACTTTATGGTAGATGTTGTTATGGAGAACTCCATGGCTATGTCTAAATTATGTCTATTAAATCCCAGAGCGCTTCCACATTCCTGGGAAAGGGGAGTACTCCAGTGCATCCCAGCACAAGAACTATCTGTGTATTCACTGCTCCACATGTTTCCAACAAGGAGATGTGGCTCCACGTGGAAGCTATAGGCTATTTCAGAAAATGCTTGGGCTGGAGGCTGAAGGACTAGGACCTCATGGTATGATGAAGCATGCTCTGTACAGAGGCAGCTTCTAGAAGACAAAGGCCTCAGCTTCAACCTGGATTCATTTAACTTATTCTGTCTGGAAGTACCAAGTTTAATTTGGATGTCTAGATCCCTCCACAATAAATAAAGACAGTGCATTGCCAATAGACACTGGAAGTGTTGGAGCGTATGTCATCCCACCACGTGCCTGCTGTCCATGTCCAGGTTCTGTCAATGGGGGCTGCTGGGTAGCCTCTGCAAGGAGCGGCCAGGGCTGCCCCATGCTGAACACAACTGGTCCCAGCTGGCTCCAAGGGTCTCACTGCAGGACACAGCTGAGCCCCTCAGCCAAGCTGGGGGCACTGGGGGGAAAACAGATTTCAACAAGGGTTGAAGGTGGCCCTGGCAGAGGAAGAGGAAATGAAGGATACACATCTGGCAGCTGGCTAAGGTCAACTCACTACAGTCCTCATTGTTAAAAAAAAAAAATCTGAAAATGATGGAAATAGAGAGTACACCATACTTACAAGTATTTGAGACTGCTCTGACAGAGAAGTGTAGATATAACATTTGGGGCTGGGTCTTCCATGCCCACAAAGATGACGGAAAGTGATCTTCATACAAGATGGAGAAGAGAATGCACATACAACATCAGTAAGGAAAGATCTACAAAAACGAGAATTAGCTACAAAAAGGACAGACATGCTCTCTGAATTAGGAAGCTTTCTGATAAGGTTTGCCACTCTAAGAGTGACGACGAGCAAGCAGAATTCAGTTCATTTCAATGATGATATATAACTGGGTAACACAAGCCACAAAGCATCCCACAAATATTCTCCTATCACTGTTACTACAGCTAGTAAGCAGGATGGTCCAGCCCAGAAAATATCAGTAGGTACTCTCCTGATTTTATCACATTGTGAGAAAACAAATAAAAGAAAGAGGGATGGAGAAATCAGCAACAACTTGCAAACAACTTGACCAACAAACAATCAATTTGAATTTCTCCTCCTGTGAAGGTATGTCAGGAGATGAAACGTCATTGCTTGCCCTCCAAAAAGCTGTCGTCATATCAGCCCATGGGCATGTTTTTTCAGTTGCTATTCCATTCCCTACTCTGAGAAATAATAACATGATTTCTGTTGCACTCATTTTAGTGTCACCTACAGCAACTCAAGAGGGATGTAAAGAGAAAAACAGGCCCCTTTTTCCTATTTCCCTCCCACTGTTGTTCAGCAAACACATGGAGCCAAGAAGATACCTCTTTGCTTCAGAGCTCGCTGCAAACTCACAACAGTGATCTGCACTCCAGATTACTCCTAACACTACCATCAGGAATCCTTGTTGCCCTGGAAGGCAGCTGGAACGTGCCTGCATCTCTGTCACCAGAATATCCCATCTGTTCACATAGACAGCTTCATATGACGCAAGACTACCCGTTGTGAAAGCACAGCTTTTGCAGTCACTGTCTCCTGTCATCAATAATGGAGGAGGCAGCCCACACAAATCTCATGAAGCTCAACAAGGCCAGGGAGACGGTTCTGCACGGTTGTTCAGCCACTCCCCAGTATCAATACAGACTGAGAGGAGAATGAATTGAGAGCAGCTATGCCAAAAAGGGCTTGAGGGTGTTAGTTGAGAAGATCAAAGTGAGTTGACAATGTGCGCTTGAAGCCCAGAAAGCAAAGCCATCCTAGGCCGCAGCAAAAGCAGCGTGGCCAGCACATGGAGGGAGGGGGTTCTGCCCCTCTGTTCCACTCTTGTGAGACTCCACTTGGAGTACTGTGTCCAGCTCTGGAGCCCACAGCATAAGAAGGACATGGACCTGTTGGAGCAGGTCCAGAGTAGGCCATGAAGATGATCAGAGGATTAGAGCACCTCTGCTCAGAGGACAGGCTGAGAGAGCTGGGGCTGTTCAGCCTGGAGAAGAAGAGGCTCCTGGGAGACCTTATTGTGGCCTTTTAATACTTAAAGGGGGCTTATAAGAAAGAAAGATGGAGAAACACTTTTAACCAGGGCCTCTAGTGACACAAGGGGCAACAGCTTTAAACTGAAAGAGTGTAGATTTAGTTTGGATAGAAAGAAGAAATTTTTTTTTTGCAGTGAGAGTGGTGAGACACTGACCCAGGTTGCACAGAGAAGTCTGGGATGCTCCATCATTGGAAGTGTTCAAGGTCAGGATGATGGGGCTTTGAGCAACCTGATCTAGTGAAGGATGTCCCTGTCCACGTCAAGGGATTTGGACTAGATGATCTTTAAGGCCCCTTCCAGCCCAAACTATTCTGTGATTCTATGATATTCACAGAATCACTTTAATAATGCAATCACTGTTTCAGGTAGTTTTACGTTACATCTGGGTACCTTTCCGGTGCCATTTATTATTCAGTACTAAGCCAGTGCCAAGAAGTCTGACCGCAGTGTCCCTGGCAATATTGTGCCCACAATTCAATAGCCATTTTTGATCACTTAGGAGAGGAGGGCTGAACAATTCCGAAGAGAGGGAGCATGCAGTTCTGCTCCACCAGCCATTTCCAGTTCTTGCTAAGAAAGAAAAAGAGACTCAGGAAAAAGTCCAAGGCAATAATACTCTTCCCATGGAGGTAACAGAGATGTTTCATCACTGAGTCCACAACTGAGATATTTAATTTTTCCTTGTTGCAACACAGGAAAAACTGTTGAGAGAAAGAACAAAGATTAAAGTCTGCACATTTTGAGCAAGGCAGAAGTGCTGACGAGTTCCTCATTTTGTTTGAAAACAACTAAAGTGCATAATGGTGCAAGTAAATGGAGGAATCATTTGGTGTCTGAAAAATCGCAGTCTACTCACATGCCTTAGTGCCTCCAGAATTGTTAAGCAGGAGAAGAAAGACCTACTGACTGTCCATTTTTAAATGGCATGCTCCTTTCCAAAAATGGTAACGTCCCTCTCTTTAAATTAGCCTGTGCCACTGACGGTGTTACTACATCATTTTCCACTCTGCTGTTCTGAAACAGCAAGAGTAATCAATCATTTACTTATCACAGGAGCAAAACAGACTTTTCTTGGAGGGAGTGTAAAAAGTGCTACAATAAAGTAATTTTGCCAATTTGAGTGTTCCACTTGACAACTATTTGCATAATAAGGTTTTGCCAAGATAAGAAGATTGGTAATTTTCAGCAGCATGGAGGGGATTGAAGTTTTTAAGCTTTTTTGCCCACTATCTACACACTCACAGACCTCCGTTCTTGATGTATGGTTCTTTTTAAAGTCCTCCATCTGTATTCGTTGTGTAATGAATTCTGTCACTCTCAATTGTCCTCCTGAGCAGTGAGCAGTGGAAGGGAGTTTGCATTTTGATTATAAAAAGGTACCGTCAGCTCTTATTACAATGGAAAACCCATCTCCATGTGAAATTTTAAGGCACTTATAAGCTTAGTCTTCCTCTCTGAAGCTGCCTCTAGATCACACTGTCACCATTTGACAGGGTCGGCAGGAGAGCAGAGGGCTGGGCTGTACTGCCAGAAGAGAAGCTCAGAGAAATGGAAGTAAATCCAGTTTCCCCCCCTAAGAAGCTCATGGGAGGGATACAGCAGTGCAAACGCCGTCATGTAAAAGTATTTCCATGTGCAGCTCGTACTGGAGCTCTGAAGGGCTGTCTGGAGGAAAAGGATGGCGGGAGAAGATCAAGGCTGTCAGCTTAAGTCTTTTTCCTCACCCTCATGAGCCAGTTTATCTCATCCTGAGACTTGTCAGCAATTTTCTGTTTGGGATGGTGGGAGGGCAGGAGGAAGATAAGAAGAGCTTTTACAGGTTAAGTATTAACATACTTTTAGGGGCTTTGATAGCAAAGTGCTCTAGAAGGATTAGGATGTTAGAGAAAATGTAGAACACGTCTACACCATGCCATGGAAAGCACTGCAAAGATCCTGGGCTGGTGAGGATAAACCTGCTCAATGCGGTGCTGTGTCAGCACACTCTGGGAGTTACAGTCACTCCTGCAGAGTGCGATCCTCCAGCTAAAGGGTCCAATAACAGAGCTGAAATAAGTGAGCTTTGCCCAAACATCCTGGAGGCAGCTTTTCAGATTCAAAGTGTCCAGTGCCCAGCCATCTTGATGGGCAACTTTTAGCACTATTTAACTCCAGGTGTGGTACAGGTGGACTTAGCTGGGTGAAACAGACAGGTGATAACCAATAGTAGTCTTGGCTGTAGCGAGTATAGTATAGAACTAGTGTAGTTCAAGATCCTGATGAGATAAAGAGGAGTCCAGTCCAGACCCCAGATGTTAAGCGATAAGTTTTTGGCTCACTGAGGGAAGCAGTTGGTGGATCCCATATGAGGCTACCCTGAAGGACCATGGAATTCGGAAAAACTAGCAGAGTTTTAAGGACAGCATCCTCCAAACACAAGAATGCTGGGAATGATGCACCCCAGTACTCAACAAAACAACTGGGCATTGTCAGGAGACAAGATTGGCTATGCAGAAAACTCATGACAGGTCTCCAGTGCAAAAAGGCAGAACTCAGGACATGGAAGTCAAGTCTACCTTGACTTTAGCAAAGATTTTGACACTGTCTCCCACAGCATCCTCATAGGTAAACTTAGGAAGTGTGGGTTAGATGAAGGGACAGTGGGGTGGATTGAAAACTTGCTGGCAGGTAGGTTTCATCAGTGGGGCAGAGTCTAGTTGGAGACCTGTGACTAGTGGTGCTCCTCAGGGGTCAGTACTGGGTCCAGTCCTGTTCAATGTATTCATCAATAACCTGGATGAAGGGATGGAGTGTACCATCAGCAAGTTTGCTGATGACACGAAGCTGGGAGGGGTGGCTGACAACCCGGAAGGCTGAGCTGCCATTCAGCATGACCTGGACAGGATGGGCAGGGAGAAACTTTATGAAATTCAACAAAGGCAAGTGTAGGGTCCTACACCTGGGGAGGAATAACCGCATGCACCACTACAGGTTGGGGGCTGACCTGATGGAAAGCAGCTCTGCAGAGAGGGACCCGGGAGTCCTGGTGGACAACAGGATGCCCATGAGCCAGCAATGTGCCTTTGTGGCCAAGAAGGCCAATGGCATCCTGGGGTGCATCAAGAGGAGTGTGGCAAGCAAGTCAGGGGAGGTCATCCTCCCCCTTTACTCTGCCCTGGTGAGACCACAACTTGAGTACTGTGTCCAGTTCTGGGCTCCCTGGTTCAAGAATGACAGGGAACTGCTGGAGAGGGTGCAGCAAACGGCTCCAAAGATGATTAGGGAACTGGAACATCTTTCTTACAAAGAAAAGCTGAGGGAGTTGGGTCTTTTTAGTCTAGAGAAGAGAAGGCTGAGAGCGGATCTCATCAAGGTTTACAAATGCTTAAAGGGAGGGTGCCAGGAGGAGGGGACCAGTCTTTTTTCAGTGGTGCCCAGTGACAGGAGAAGAGGTAACAGGCACAAACTTGACCATAGGAAGTTTCATCTGAACATGAAGAGGAACTTCTTTCCTTTGAGGGTGGCAGAGAAATGGGACAGAATGCCCAGAGAGGTGGTGGAGTCTCTGACACTGGAGACATTCCAAACGCGGCTGGACAGCATCCTGTGCAACCTGCTCTAGGTGGACCTCAGGGGGGTTGGACCAGATGATCTCCAGAGGTCCCTTCCAAACCCTAACTTCCTGTGATTCTGTGATTCTGTGATTCTGTGAAGCAGCAAGCTCTGAACAGGAAACTGAACTACAGAGGTCCATTCCAGTCTGAATTATCGTATGATCTTCTATCATTCCCCTGGTAACCAATCATCACTCCACATTTTACCTACCAAATCCAAATTAAGAGCTAAACAGCCTTGAAAAGGAAGACACCCTTTTGTTTACAGTTCAAGTGTCCCTGGTCTATAGTCCTGTGTCTGGGGAGGAGTAACCCCATACACCATATGGGCTGGGGGCTGACTAACTGCAAAGCAGCTTTGCACAGAAGAATCTGAGGGTCCTGGTGGACACCTAGTTGCACATGAGCCGGCAATGTTCATTTGCAGCAAAGAAGAGCAACAACCTCCTGGGCTACATTAAGGACATAAGCATTGTCAGCAGGTCAAGGGAAGTGATCCTTCTGCCCTATGCCATACAAAGGGACTTGGACAGGCTTGAGAGGTAGGCCCGTGACAACCTCATGAATTTTAACCAGGGTGAGTGCAAGGTCCTGCACCTGGATTAGGGCAATCCCATGCACAAATACAGGCTGGGTGGAAAATTAATAGAGTGCAGCCCTGAGGAGATGAACTTGGGGATGTTGGTAGATGAGAAGCTCAACACGAGCCAGCAATGTGCAATCGCAGCTGTGAGACACTGGAAGGTCAAGTAACTGTCTCAAAGTTTGCTTGTATACGCTTGTCTGCAGCTTGCAAGGGACCTTGTGCAAACATACCATTCATTTCGCTTACCAGGAAAGAAACTTATGCAGACTTGCTATAGCAGCAGACCATTCTCACCATCCAGGCACCTCCAAAACTGACCCCTATCCAGGCTCGGCTGTCAGCCCCCAAGGACGTGGAGACTGCACAATAAGAGAGACATGAGGTGCTTGAACAGCTTATGAGATGGATGCACATGTGCCAACTGAGGNGTCAAGTAACTGTCTCAAAGTTTGCTTGTATACGCTTGTCTGCAGCTTGCAAGGGACCTTGTGCAAACATACCATTCATTTCGCTTACCAGGAAAGAAACTTATGCAGACTTGCTATGGCAGGAGACCATTCTCACCATCCAGGCACCTCCAAAACTGACCCCTATCCAGGCTCGGCTGTCAGCCCCCAAGGACGTGGAGACTGCACAATAAGAGAGACATGAGGTGCTTGAACAGCTTATGAGATGGATGCACATGTGCCAACTGAGGATAAAAGGACTATAGAAACAAGCCATGGTCTGCATCCATCACCAAAGAATTGATGACTGAGGACCAACAGGACACTGCTGGATCCATGGTGGTGACTATCCTTTGCTTATCTTTCTGAATGCTTGCTTAGTTTCCTTCTAATATTTCCTGCCTTTCCTATCGATTCATTCCTTTCTATCTTTTCAATAATAATGGCCTGATTGGCGGCACTTGACCTTGTTTGTGTCTTAATCTCACTCTTGGGATCACTAAAAATTTACCCTGAGCCTGAAATTGGACAGGAACTTTACAGTAGCCCAGAAGGCTAACTGTATTCTGGGTGAATCAAAAGCAGTGTGGCCAGCAGGTGGAGGGAGGAGATTAGATTCTGCCCCTCTCCTCCACTCTTGTGAGACTCCACTTGGAATACTGTGTCCAGATCTGGAGCCCCTGGCATAAGAAGGACATGGACCTGTTGGAGCAGGTCCAGAGGAGGCCATGAAGATGATCAGAGGGCTGGAGCACCTCTGCTGTGAGGAGAGCCTGAGAGAGTTGGGGTTGTTCAGGAGAAGAGAAGGGAGACGTTGAAGAGGACGTCCAGTACTTAAAGGGGGTCTACAAGAAAGCTGGAGAGGAACTCTTTACAAGGGCATGTAGTGACAGGACGAGGGGTACTGGCTTCAAACTGGAAGAAAGGAGATTTAAGTTACATCTCAGGAAGAAATGTTTCACTCTGAGGGTGGTGAGGCACTGGCCCAGGTTGCCCAGAGAAGCTGTGGAGGCCCCATCCCTGGAAGTGTTCAAGGCACAGCTGGATAGGGCTTTGAGTAACCAGGTCTAGTGGAAGGTGTCCCTGCCCATGGCAGGGGAGTTGGAACTAGATGATCTTTAAAGTCCCTTCCAACCTAAGCCATTCTGTGATTCTATACTCAACCCCGCTGAGATACATCTGGAATCCTGTGCTCCCCAGTACACAAGGGGCATGGACTTACTGGAACAGGTCTTTCTAGAACAGGGATACTAAGATCATTATGGGAGTGAACTGTCTCATACAAGGAGAGGCTGAGAGAGCTGTGATTGCTCAGCCTGGAGAAGGGAAGGCTTAGGGATATCTTATCCGTGTGTATAAATACCTGAATGGAGGAACTATAGAAGATGGAGCTACGCTTTTCTCATAGATGCCCAGTGACAAAACAAGATAGAATGGGAACAAATTGAAATACAGGAAATTCCATTTAAACACAAGAAATAATATTGATGTTACTCCTGCTGCTCTTGTGGTGGTAGTTGTTTTGTGAAGGTGCTCAAAGAGGAAAATAGGTTGCCCAGAGAGATTGTTGAGTCTCCATCTTGGAGATATTCAAACCCCAGCTGAACAGGGTTTACCCTGAGCAACTTCTTCTAGATGACCCTACTTTGAGCAGAGGTTTGGACTATGCAATCTCCAGAGATGCCACAACCACAGTTATTCTGTGATTCTGGCAGTAAAACCTCCTGATGTGCATCTCTACCAGATCCCAGACATACATGGACTATGTAGTCCAGACCCAACAATGTGCTTATCTTTGTCATCCCTCTGTCCTCTTATTACAGCGGCCCAGAGGGAACCCTTAACTGATTGCAGAGGGGCAGCACGTAGAGTACTGCACTGTTAAAAAGTTGTTGTACCCAACAAGTAGGCAGTGCAAGGTCACAGAGCAGGAGTAGCAAAACACTGACTGGAGGCTACAAATGCTGCTGTTCACTGTTCTCCATTCTGGACTACCAGCTGCCACGTTACGGTGGGAACTGGCATGCTTACAGTGTTAAAACTCCCTGTTGAAACCATATCTGTGTTTCTTAACAAGTCCTCCACCCCCCTCACTTTTAAATCCCTTTGTACAACCCACCTTATGGATGACAGGCTCTTACACACTTAGCAATAAAGAGGTTTAAAAGAAATAATCACAATAACTAACTAATAAACATTCTTCATTATTTTGAAAATGATAATAATCCCCAGCATGGCATTGAGTTTTACATATTCAAGCATTTTATAATCATTAACTAATTAGTCCTTGCAAAGCTCTTCTAAATTTTATTATCCTGTTAATACAGAAAAAGAAGCTGTAAGAGAGAAGGTAGAGAATTTACCTAAAGGCATATATCAAGCCATTTGCAGAGAGAAGATTGGAACTCAGCTCTTCAGCATCCTAATCCTTGGCTCATATCCCTCTTGCTGTCTCTGATAATATGGGCTAAATTATACGATAGTAGGATCATTTTCTTTAATATTCATCCCCAAATGCATGACAGTGAATATTAAATTTCCTCTTTTTGTTGTCCTCAGGATCACTTATTTCTTTCTCCCTCCCCTTCTGCACTGACATTACCTCCTGCCTTTATATCACAAGCAAACATTAGTAGCACTTGGGGTCTAGCTCCTATTTATGCAACAGCACTGGGATAATTGGCTGTGCTGTGTTATCCAATAAGTACACAAGTGCAAAATTCAAACACACACCTTTGAGCAGGGGTAGGAAACTACATGTCTTAAGGGAACGTTCTTAGCAATGGTTCATGGACAGCAATGCCATTTTTCTTCTTTTTCAGGTGCCTCAGCTTGACAAGGAGGGGTGCAGGCTGATTTACCCCAATACCATTTATACCTGCAAATTAGTGCATGGATCAGCGGTGTTCCATGTTCTTTTTAGATAAACTGGCAGGCAAGGTGGAGTCGCTGGAGGTTATGTTGGGTTTTTTTGGTGTTTTTCTCCCCACACAGATCACTGATAGAAGAATGAAAGACCATCACATGAAAATATTACATGGTAAGTCTGAAGGAGGTGTCATTTTGTCATACAAATCCAAATTGTGGAAATGGTTACCATAGAAGACAGTGCATGCTAAATGTCTAAAAGCATGCAAAATGTGAGCAGAAAAATCACGGAAGGAAAAAATAAATGTATATTTCCATTAAAGAGTGTTAAGCACATGGATAACACCTTTGGTAAAGAAAGTGCAAGAGCTAGGGAGCGCTGAACACTGGGAAAGTGGTGTTAGGGATGTGTCATTACATGCCTGTCCCTGTTGTTGTGCTGCAGCAACATAAAAACTATATGAAGAAAGTCAAGTCTTCAGACCCATGCATAGTAAACCCCTATGCAGAACCCTTACACAAATCAACCAAATTTGAGATAGTTCTTGATCTCTATTCTCTCAGTACATTCTCACCCTTGTTTTGTTTTCTCCTCCTATCATCCTAATTCCCTAAAGTCATTTTGGTTAATTGAAAAGGAATGATTGCCTTTGAAAGCACTTTTCCTGCTGAGGTAAATAATTTTTTTCACTTCAATGTGCCATTTGATTTTGTTAAAAGCATTTAGTTAATTTTAATTATTTACCTTTTTAATTTGAAAAAAATAAAAATGTAATAATTTAACTCATTATTTTTCACACCAGTAGGGACAATTATCCCAAAGAAAGTTAGGATCTGAGGCTTAGAAACTGCCAGCAGCATGTGTGTTTGGTACCATGAAGTTGATTTGTATCTGTGAGTGCTCTTCTTTCCACCTGCACCTGCAGTAATGTGTTCTTTAGCCTTCCAGTACAGCCCCTTTTTGCACTGAAGATGAAGGTAAGATCAGGCTATGACCCTGCACTAGATGATCTTAAAGGTCTCTTCCAACCTAGGGGATTCTATGATTCTACCCTGTGAGCATAGAATCATAGAGTCATCAGGTTGGAAAGGACCTCTGAAGGTCATCTAGTCCAACCTCCCTGCCAGAGCAGGTCCACCTACAGCAGATTGCACAGGATGATGTCCAGGTGGGTTTGGAATATCTCCAGAGTCAGAGACTCCACCACCTCTCTGGCTTAGTAAAGAAATTCCTCCTCATGTTCAGATGGGACTTCCTATAAGCATCCATTAAGGAACAGCTATATTTGTGGTTAGATTCTTTTCATAGAAATCAGGGAGTTTATTGTTCCCTGGGTCCTATTTAGTGCCTCCTCAGCTAAGATGCTGCCCCTGTTACTCTTCGTGCTAGAACGAACCAGGAACACTCGTGTTCACTTATAGCATCTCGTCTGAAAAGTGTTAATTGGAGCTGAGGTTTGGTAGCTTTTTCAGCCGCTCTAACCTGACTGCAAGACTATATGAAACTTGTATTTCCTCTAGCAATAGAGAACCCTTGAACTATGCATTGGGTAGGACTCAAAACTCCTGTAATGCTTCCTAAAACTCAAGGTCATACCAGTCAGCTCCAAGCAGATTACAGAAAGTGAATTGGTGGTGAGGAACGCAAATTACCAAAATAACATTATTTTGATTTTGGTGTGCATGCTTCCTATAATAATAGCCTTTTAATATTTAAATATGGTATCCATATCACTTTGGAGAAACTTTCCATCCCAGTTCTGTATCACGCCCCCTTCATTCGCAGTTGTGCTTCATGGTGATGTTCATGCCACCACAGAAGCTGTACAAACTAACACAGTTCAGCTTTGAAGAGGTGGGGTTTTTTTCAGTGGAAGAAGCCTGCACCACCCACTGCAGAAATTATTAATACATGCAAACCAGAGGGACTTCTCTTTGCAGATGGAACAAATTTTTTTACTGAGTTTCCAAAACATTCAATCACTTTGCCTTTTTGGTTATGTTAGACCCTTTTTTCTTTGCCCCACCAGATGTCTTCAGGTAGCCTAGTTGCCAAGTGTGGTATATAACACAGTCTGCTCAATAACCAGTTTCAGACATCACAGGATGGGATTAATCCCTAATAGGAGGAGCCTTTCTCTCACCACTAGGAGCTTAGATGATTTGTTTAAATGAGATATATCATAATTAGGTGGTTGAGGGCAGTTACAGCAAATCCTGCTGCTTTTTATAGATAATTCATAAGCTCTTTTTTAAACTGAAGTCACTCTCCACATATTTCTAGCTTGCATGAAAGACTGCGTGAGTGTGGCTTTGCATACTATGTAATGTGACCCAACCTGCCTTCCATAAAAATCTGCACCCTTCAGGTGGCAGCAAGGACCACAAGACATTTCACATTCAGATTTTGGTGGGATAGATTTTATGCCCCGTTTCTTTTGGTCTGTTGTCTAAGATCAGGCTGCTAGGACTTTAAAGATGAGCATTTTTCCAAGTGGGCTCATTACAGATCAGCTCTTTAATTACACCTACTAAAGAAGTAATGCATAGTGATATCCTGAATTTGTCCCTAATTAAAAATGCTGTACTTAAAGCTTGCATGATTCCCTTCTGCTGAAATCTTTAATCAGGAGACAAATAAGGCTTTGGAGCCTTGATTAATAATAGGACCAAGTGCTCTGCGGCTGAAAATGCCAGGGTATTAAATTTCCTTAAGTCACCTGGTGTCCCCATCTAATAGAGATTCTGGCAATGTTACTTATGCAATACTACAGAATAATTGAGGCATAGACATACAGGTCTCGAATGAGACAAATGATACTAATTTTCCTGAAGACAAGCCTGACGTGGATGTGGGCACTAATGTAATAAACAAGATACCTTTGCAATTGCATCATTAAATAAAATAAATGGTCACCTTCTAACTATTACCTATGAAATCTAATGCACAGGTAAGATGCACTGAAATCCCAACAAATCAAAGTACATGCGAGCTTGGGAAAATATGCAGAGATAACTATCCTAAACAAAAAGCACCCAGATATGGCAGTCTTGAAACTAAGATGAATTTTAAAAGTAACAAACTATGCAAAGAAGAAAAAGGTGTCAGAGTCTTTTACTAAAATACTGTTTCTGTATCACACAAAGAAACAAACCAAACATAATCCAAAGCTCAATGCATATGAGCCACTTTTTTTCTCCAGGCTGGTTTGAGAACAGCTGGTGGCAGAACAGATAACAGATTCACCATTCTCAGTAGCTGTGAACATTTCAAAATACAATATTAGGAAGAAGGTACCTTTCTGACTTTTTTTTTTTTTTTTGGTACAATTGCCTCTTTTTGAAAGGAACCAGATACTTGTTGGCTATTTTACTGTACTTAACAATATCAGACATTGTTACTTCAAACACATAAAGGAATGAAAGTGATAAGAAAGTGATAGAATTAAGAACTGGAGAGGGGAGGCTGAAATACTTGCCTTGAAGTATGTTTGTTACTATGATTTATTTAAGAGCACATATGGAAAGGGACATCTGCATTGCTACCTTGTCCCCTGCTATTGCCAGCAACCACATCCTAATGCCTGCTTGCCAGCTGATCCGGCTCCACTTGCACCCTAGTCATATGGTCTCCTCTGGACAGTCTTAATCCAAGTGTAGCAAGGATTTATTCATGAGCATATTATAACTGTTTGTTCTTACAATGTTATTGATCTCAGTGACAAACAGTTCCTCTCACCCTGTATTTTCCCGTGCTGCCATAGAAACACAGAATCACCTGGGTTGGAAGAGACCTTTAAGATCATCGAGTCCAACCATCAACCTAACACTGCAAAAACCACCACTAAACCATGTCCCTCAGCACCACGCCTTCCCAGCTTTTAAATACATCCAGAGATGGCGATTCCACTACTTCTCTGGGCTGCCTGTTCCAATGTTTGATGACCTTTTCAGGGAAGAATTTTTTCCTGATATTCACCCTAAACCTCCCCTGGCACAACTTGAGGCCGTTTCCTCTTGTCCTATCACTTGTTACTTGGGAGAAGAGACCAACTCCCACCTTGCTACAACCTCCTCTCAGGTAGTTATAGAAAGCAATAAGGTCTCCCCTCAGCCTCCTTTTCTCCAGCCTGAACAACCCCAGTTCCCTCAACTGCTCCTCATAAATCTTGTTCTCTAGACCCTTCACCAGCTTCGTTGCCCTTTGTTGCCATGCCATATAGAAAGAATCGTAGCTATTAGTGACTTTGCTGGAGTACCAGGCACAGGAGCTCTGTTTTTGGCATTTTACTCTGGAAAGCAAACAGGTGAATTTCCATGCTGGAACTTTATCTGTGCATTGCCAGTATTTCCATTACCTAAGCTAGCCCGTAAGAAGCCAGATGGCACATTTCAGAGCTAAGCTGCAGATGGCAGCAGGTGTAAATGCCCACCTTCAGGTAACATCTCTCCATCATCTCCATCCTCTCCTCATCATGTTAGTAGCTCTGTTAAGCTCTGCTCTTATCTGAACTCACTTTTGCTGTAGAGAATGGCATACAATACCCTGAGGTCCCACAGTATCTGATACAAGGGCAGTAGTCCCTTCTTAGCACCAGGAATAACTTGCCTACCACATCCTAAGGCCACGTGCATCTTTTCATGACCCTGCGCATTAATAATTTATACTCACCCTGGTATGCACAAGCTTTTTTTTCTTTCTCACTTCCAGCCAACAAGATACCATTTTACAGTGGGAATTATTAGTCCCTAAGTGCGTAACCTGGTACTTTCTGTTACAAAATGTATTTGCTGCTTCACTAACATCTTCCTTGGTGATATCCTTCTCTTCTTCTGAACTCCCAATACCTCCTGACTGTGCAACAAGGTAAAAAAAAAATTATGAAAATACTAAATAAGATTAGTCCCAGTTTGTACTGCCAATTCAAATCCAGCAGCTACTGATCATATCTCAGCATCTCCCCTTAAATCAGTGCTGTACCCACTTTTAAGTGTCTTCTGTAATCTCTAGCTCTTACAAATTAAGTATTCACTTTCCATGTGATAATATATCAAAGAGCTTACTGATTTTCACATGCATCCCATCAGCTTAATTTCCTTATCTAAAAACTCTTGAATGTTATCATAAAAATATTTGCAAGACTTAGCAATTTGGTGTTGATCTCTAAAAATAGATTACATAGAAAAAGACAGGCAACGTACTGACACATGATTTAGACCTATAGTTCCCAGGGGGCAATTCCAATATGGAATAGTATGCAAATTAAAAGCTTCTGGTTTCCACCCCAGAAGAGTCTGCATACCACTGGCAAGAGGTGCAATCCTTGCACATACAATCCAAATGTGATCACTAAGAGAGATGAGTGGAAAATTATAGTGAAAGCAGTTGCAGCCAAATAAAAAGATCCCTTGTGACTCCGTCTGAAGAAAATAAAGTGCTATTGAAAAATAAAATCTTTTTTTTTTTTTTTTAGTTAGTGTTGCAGTGTAATAATTTTCATGTTGTTTTGGCTTAGGTGGAATTTTAGTTGAAATGCATGTTTTAAAGACCATAGATTTGTAGAAGCCTCATAAAATGCATAGTATAATGTGCACTTACAATAAATATTGTTAATCATGCCTATGATAGTACTTACAGGCCAGGAAAAGGGGGTCTGGAGTAGCAAGCACTGCACAAATACTGCCAGTCCGTTATTAAAGGATACTTACTGAAGTGCTTCGTAGTACATGTGTGGAATCAGAGAAGTGGTAAAGGCAAGCTTGGTGGATGGGACAGCTAAGTGGACCGCTGCTTCCTTCCCCAGTTCTAGTGGAAGTCATAATGCCACATCAGAGAATAAGCCAAGCGCTGGGGATCCCTTTGCCACACTCTGCATGGTGCCAGGCATGTCTCAGACCTGAGGTGGGACGCGTGGACCTACCTCTCATAACATGCCCTCTTGTTTTCTGCCATCTCTCCCTGCTGGGCTGCTAAGACTCCAGTGGTCACCTACAAGATGTCCTGCTTACCCAGGCAAGAAATAAAGAGGAATTGTATAAATGTTTCTCCTGGACCTTGCTTATCACTTTTAGTAAGAAGAGTTTTATTTAAGCAAATTCATTTGTGTTTCTTCACTTATATTGTCATTGTGAGGCTTAAATCAATGCCAGATTGAAGGCTGAAAATATTCTATTCAATAGTTATTACATTTATTCTTCCCTCCTTTTTTTTTTGTTGTTGTGCAGTCATCTTAAATACATAGATCAATGAGGAATTTGGCCAGTTTTTAAGACATTAAAATGCATGGAATGTGGAATAATTCTGCAAATGGATGTGATGGAAAATTAATATCAGAAACCTTCTTGTAAAGAAACCCATAACAACTAAAACCCAAAATAGACTAGGTCAATCTGTGAGGAAAAGAATTTCTAGCAAAACAACCTCTGAACTGTATCTCAGAAAAGGACAAACATGCTTGGGAGATATTGTGCTGCAAAATCTTCCTCTCCTGAATTATAAAAGCTTGGGTTAAATTCTTCACTTTAAGCAAGGAAAAAAGTGTTTCTGACTTTAAGGAAAGCATTGCTTAAGTAGGAATTAAATCAGGCTATGAAGATGTGAATCCACACCAGTATGGGCCATGGACAAGTGAGAAATGGGCAGAAGCAAAGGGAAGTTTTCCTCACCATCTCCAGTACTTAGGTTAAAATTGGTTGTGGTATCTTATGGATGGTCCTCTTTCTCCGTCTCTGATTTTCTCCTTTGACTCAAACAAACCTTACTGACTGAGCCTCATTGACCACAGATATTTGTATTCCTAAATCACCAGGGTATTTCTTCAGAAAGGAGTGGTGCGATGCAGAGATACAAAGGTGAGTGAGTTCTCCTGCACCAGAGAAAATGCTGTGCTGCTTGTCTCACCTGAATTTTCACAAGTACTTCTGCATAGGTACATAGGTGCATACATTTTAGGATGCAGGTGTGCCCTTAGAAGGATTGCTGAAGTTCCTTAAGTTTTCCTCTACTAAAAACTGTGTCTCCCGAATCACCAACAAAACTCAGGAAAATGTATGCCCCTTAAAGACAAAGTTTTGGCATCACACAGATAGTATTTTGCATCTTTCTTATTTCCAATACTGCTTCCCCAGATCATGACAGGTCTCAAGACACCAAGGGAGCAGGCATTTCCTGACAAAGGCAAATCCTGACATTTAGATGACACTATAACAACTTGGGGAGTTGAAAGTCATGGAGTTTCCTCGGAAAGCTTAGCCACAGATTTCAGTCAGGAGGCAATCAATCAGCAGACAATCATTCCTCAAAGGAGCTAGGCTAAAGTTTGGCTTACTAAAAATTCTTCCAGTGCAGGACTGCATTTTGTCTGTCAGATTGTAGTTTACCGGAAGAATCTTGAGACCCAATTAGACTAAACCAAAAATTAAAAAAAATAAAAAAAAAAAAAAGAGAAAACCACTCCAATTTTGTTTGATTTTAGCTTTGTATGTTGTGTAATATGAATTCACCTTTTTTTTTTCCTAAACAATGTGACATCTTGACATCTTGTCACACCTCCCCCAATGAGGTTATGTTATAATTAAAGCACAAGAATGATGAACCAGAGAAGTTGTATCTTCAATTTGCACAGAAAATGTTGAGACTTTTCCCAGGATTGCTTGGACATATGTGTCCTCTTTCCACAACCGAAAATGAATTTCTAGTGTCCAAATTATAGTCCAGTTATCCAAGTGTGCCTCCAAACAAATATTACATGTTTGTCTATAAGAACAGGAAGTTTCCCCTTTCCTCCTGGAAGAACAGAATTTAAACATTCCAAGATTTGACACTGTAATTGGCAGAGATGAGATAAACCAAGATATTTGTAATGAGAAATCTGTCTGTTCCAATACAGTCTTATATTAATCACTTAACAAATTAATAATCTCACCGTAATTGAACTCTTCATAAAGAATATGCGAGTGTTGGAGAAACTAACCAATTTAATGCTAGGTTTAAATTCCCCAATGCATTCATTCCCTCTGAATTTTTTTTCCTCACCATTTTGTAATATCGAACTTAGTCCTGTCAGGAATGTTTTATCTCTCTGCTTGTTTTCTTCCCTGACTTTTGGATGTGAATTTCACAAACCTCTTCACTTATGAACTTGCTGTCTTCCCTGAAGATATGGTGCAGATAATGTCAACAAAAGGCTCTCCATGTGTTCCATGAACTAGAAAGCAAGATTTCATACTTTAAAAATACTCTTGTTGGAGCATAAACTCCTGTATGACTACAGAAGGTTAAGTAAATTGAGAGAGACTGTCATTTCTACGGGGGCTTTGCTTTCAATACCTGTGAGTTTTACTGAAAACCCGAGGTTGAGATTAGCAGACCACAACACCACATTTAAGGTCAGGTGATGTCCCTCAAAATTAGCCTCTCTGAAAGAGCAGAAAGCAGCTGGAAGCCACACAAACAAGGAGCTGCTGTGCTTTGCCTTTTGGCATGAAATCCTACTTTTTGGATAAAAAATGACAGCAGCTAAGTCTACACTGCATGATGTCCTTTCTTTCTTTTCTTCTTAGAGTCCTGAGTGTACTTTATACTCAATGGCAAGCTAGTGAACAGTGGAATTTCGGTTATGAACCTTCTCACCCTACTACGGGTCCTTATATTTGATTAGGCGACCTGCATCTTTAATGTCACCAACTTTAATAAGAACTTAAACACCTATGGGTACCAAGTAGAGACATTGACACTGTGAACAGCTAAAGCTAGGTGAGATATGTCCTAGTCACAAAGATGGCTGCAGCATAAGGTAGGTAGGAGCTATCCTGACAGTAGCCATTTTTTGTGAACCTTCTAGCCTGTGAGCATCTTCACGTGAACTGGAAAAGCATCTGTGTTAACCTGCCTTGCAATCATTCAACTCCTGTCCAGCCTAACTCCTAAAACGTGGTGTGGAAGAGCCCCAAGTAACCGTGTCTGGAACACACGCCAAGTCCATGAAGGCAACATCCTTCCATGCAAGACAGAGCAAGATTGTGCCGACTGCCTGTTATCAAATGGTTATTAAGTACTGGAAAGAAGTTATGAATATATGACAAAGAGTGCCTGCTCACCTCATAGATTAATCTGAAATGTGCAACTTTGCTTGCAGAATGTTGTATTTCCATCCCCTCTTGCCAATTACTGAGTTAAGTGGTGCATGGAGCCTTTTAAAGACTAGAATTATTTTCTAAAGAGTAAGAGAATGTGAATCAAAACTGCTCATTACATATTCTCCTAACTTGGATGGTGTCCTGCACAGTAGGCTGCAGCTACTGGGTATTACACTTTCTGCTAGCAACAAGAATAAAAGGCTCTGAGCCAAAAACCAGAAATATCCAACAAGCAATTATAAAACCCCATTAGGAAATGGCTGCTGGTTGGTTCTGCTTATTATAGCAACTCCTAATAACAACAATGTACTTCTAAAGTCAATTTGGGCACCTTGCACTGGATGATGATATTTAAAAACACATTTTGGAATTTTCCAGGATGCTTTTCATTCTTGGATGTGGCTGCAAAATATGCTCCTGAATTAACTTCTCTTTATTTTTATATCTATTATAGATGTACGGAGAGACTTAATTCTACGAAAATAGGATATACTTATCTATTCTAAATATATATCAAGAAAAAAAGAAAAAAAAAGTTTTCCTGTATTAGATAGATAGCCTTTTAGGGGAAATGTATATTGACTTTACACTGAGCAGTGGAGTTGGTGATCTATTATTGATCGTGACACGGAGAGCAGAAGTGTAACATAGTAGTTATGCTAGAGACTACTCAATGACTTACTTGCTTAAAGCTGCCCTATTAAAAAAGACTGTTAATATACAGTCCTAAAAATAATTAAATAGTCTGATACAAATTCTGATCTGGAGGAAACAGCCATACCTCCCACAGACTTCAAAGGCTGCTTTGCCTTCCTGCATTAGATGTACCTTTTTTATCTCTCTGATATGTATTTAATTCTGTCACATCTCCTCCATAGCTTCAGCCAAGATCCGACAACAGAAAATCAGCATATAAAATACATGACAGTTACCTTCAGTATCCCTGAGATACATTTGTGGTAGACCAGTAGACACATCCTCCTTGAAGATGAGGAATTGAGAAGGCTAGCAAAGTATTTCTCTGTCCATCAGCCCCTTCTTCTCCCTTGTTCCTACTAATAGCCAGCCATGGATGAAGCTGCTCTGTTGCGTTATTTCCAGTCTTTAAGTCAAAAGATTCTGTGGCAGAAGATACGCACATTTGTGTGTATGTGGATATGAATGAAAGGATTTTGAGATTTTCTTATGGGTAGTAGAAGGTATAAATGGCATTGCACAGGTTAGCTCGCGGAAATGGGCTTGATGAACAGAAGTGGAGCTACTAAAATAAACAGGGATGCCATCTTCTGTTTTGTTTGGGATTTTTTTGTTTGGTTTTTTTTGTTGGTTTGTGGGTTTTTTTCCCAACAACTGTAACCAGTCCGGCTTTAAGGAGACACAGGATTTGCAGTCTCCAGATGTACTCTTATCTAAAGCATCAGATGCATGCACAAATAAAAATACCTGGGTAATCCACAACTGAAAATAGCCTCTCTCCCCAGAAGCAGAACCTTAACATTTGTGTTGCCCTGTGATTTCACTTGAAGAGGATGTTCCTTGAAGACTTCATTTCTCTGTGGACCTAAAGTAGCAGCTCCTTTAAAGGAACAAAGAAGGCTAAGTTGAATAATGACTGGGGTAAAAATATGAGAGTTTGGCTTATGATTCTAGTTCACGCAAAATTCCTAGTAAAATCCTGAAGAGCTTTGCCTGTTGTACTGGCTTCACATTCGGTTGTTAAAGCTGTGGACCTAAGCAAGCCTTTTCATCCCCAAATTTATAGGCTGGTGGATTTAAATTTGATCCCACATCTCATTAACTTCAAGCTAATGAGCATAATTGAAGGTCTTGGAAAAATTATTTACACTGCATTATTTGTAATTGCTGATAAATCCCTGGAAAAGGGACATCTGTTCCATACACCCAGTGGGAATCAGAAAGTAACATACTTTACATGTAGGTAAATCACAGGATACTAATAGATCTCGAGAAAGAACTGGCTGTTGAAGCATGGGGTGGAGCGAAAGAGTGGGCTGGTGAGATACAATGAGAGCTTCACCAAGAAAACTTAGAAATCATCACTAATTGCTGCTTCCTGGGCTCAGTGCTGCACACAGATCTCCTGCTCCCACACCCTTTAAAGACATGGCATGTGTGTAGCTGGGCAGCTCTGAAGTGAGCAGACATCGACTCCAGCCTCTGTCAATTGTCTTGTAACCAAGCAAAGCGCTAGTCTTGCAAGACATTTGAGTTGAGGTTGGGTTTTTTTCTGGTAAGGAGAGCAAAGCAGAACAATAGCTACCTGCATTTTCTTTTTTCCTCTGGCATAAACTAGTATATGCAGATTGGTCTGATCATCCAGCTCTGGGGCCCCCAATATAAGAAGGACATGACCCTGTTGGAGTAGGTTCAGAGGAGGGACACACAGATGATCCGAGCTTTAGAGTGTCTCTGCTATGAGGACAGGCCGAGAGAGTTGGGGTTGTTCAGCCTGGAGAAGAGAAAGGGAGACCTTGTACCAGCCTTCCAGTATCTGAAAGGGGCCTACAAAAAATCTGGAGAGGGACTTGTTATAAGGACATGTAGTAATAGGATGAGGGGGAATGGCTTCAAACTGGAAGAATGGAGATTCCGATTAGATATCAGGATGAAATTTTTCACCATGAGCGTGGTGGGACACTGGACCAGGTTGCTCAGGGAAGCTGTGGAGGCCCCATCCCTGGAGGTGCTCAAGGCCAGGTTGGATGGGGCTTTGAGCAACCAGGTCTAGTGGGTGTCCTTGCCCATGGCAAGGGGGTTGGAACTAGGCAATATTTAAGGTTGCTTTCAACTCTAACCATTCTGTGATTCTATGATTCTATGGTCTTACCTACAGGTTGTGCAGATACTCCATATAGTGAAGGCATATAGCTTTGAAGAGGAACAGAGAAGAGGGTATAAATCTATACCAGCATGACCAAACTAGCCAGCCTTCCCCCACAGGCCTAGAGCTTTCCCGTTTCCAACATGAGAAGTCTTGTGGCACTGTCTGACACCTGGGGTCTAAAAATGTCCCACAGCCCATGTTGCTGTGAAGACCAGAGTCTGCTTCACAGTTAATGTTCCACCTTCACGCCATGTAAACTATTCTTGCCACCAATTCTAACATTTTAAAATTCCCACTGGTCCAGGATCCCTTCAGTTTGACCATGTGAGCCACCAGCACCACTTCATAACATAATCCCATTTCCTCCTTCATCAGAAACATCCAATTTTCCATCCAGGAATGGAGATATTTTCCTCTGTTAAATTTGGACAAACAGCTTGTCAGAACACCTTCATTCAAAATTTAGTGCTCAGTGTAGCAATTGCAATTCTGCTTCTTGTTTTTATTATGTTGTTTTAATTGGATTTTTAATTTTCTTTAATATGTATTCCCAGTCCCTTCAATCTCTAAATCTATAAGTGTGTCTGCCACCCAGAATAATATGAGTAGATGATCAGTCTGTCAATGTCTTTCTGGAGTCATTTTACATTGGGAGAGAAACATGCTTCGGTATGAGAAAAACCAACAACCAGCTTTTAGTGTCTTGCTCTGTGGCAATCAATCCTTTTACGCTCTGAAATATATATATATGTGAGGGTTTAATATTCTCCATCTGTTAAAACTCCAGACCTGCTGCAGAAGGCTCCTGTACTTCATACTGAAAAGGTAACAAACCATCTTCTTGTAAGCTGTAAAAAACCACCCCCCCAAAAAAACAAAACCCAAAACAAACAAAAAAACCCCTGAACCCTGAACCTAAAAAAACCTACATCACCCAAGGGGGATCCTGTGACTAAGTGTGTGTTATACTCATGAAAGCCAAAGGCAAAGGGCTATTAGTGTACACTTGAGATCACTTAGAGAAGCCCATGGGGAAATGCTCTAGTATTACTGCCAAAGTAACACACAAAGAAACTATGTCTCTGAATACCCTGAAGGGATGAAAAAAAATGTTTAATAAATGAGTTCTTTCCAGAGGTCAAATATTAACGATTTGTGTGTGTGTTTTCTGTTGAAATTTCATTTTCTCTGTTTCAGCCTGGACAGGGAAAAATATCAGGAGGTGAAACTTTGATTAAAATAAACGAATCAACACAGAGCTTTGTGCCTGAGTAAAGCTAACACATGAGATTATATAGAGTGTGACAGCTGCAATATTAATAAGGTGCAGAGGAGGAAAAGAAATGCTAGAAACCTCTCAGACTGATCTTATTTGGCTTGATCATTTCTGCATTATCTCTAGCAAAGAAGGCAGGAGAACTGGACAAGGGATGATCTGTATTGTTCTGGATATTCTTATTTTCTTTTTCTTTGATATGATTCAGCGGGGGGATGGGGAGGAGGGAGAAAAAAAATTGAAAAAACTAATCCTGGAGAATGTGAGAACAGACGGTAAAAGTGAGGTCAGGGAGAAAGAGAAGAAGACAGGAGGCTGGAGATATTCAGGATGACAGGCAGATAGCAGAGGAGGGGAGAGGGATGCTGCGTCTGAGCCTACTGCCTTCGCAGAGCTCATCTCGAGGAATCACTCCTTCTTCATGGTGCAAGCTATGTCCATGCTAAGTTATGGCTGCAAGATTTGTGGCCACAGAGGGCTCACTGGCAAGGTCTCCCCATACACTTGGCGCAGCTTGACAATTTGTAATAACAAGATTCATTAGCACTATATGCTCTGCTGGAAATACTTCCAAATGTTTAATCAGAGCCACACAAATGACTATTTACTTAGGTAGCACTTCATTAGCTGCTCCTGCCCTCCTGTGCAATATGGTATAAATTACTAGCTGGTGTTGCCAGCATCACACCCAAACTGGCTGTCTTGTTCATTGTCATGGTTTAACCCCAGCCATCAACTAAACACCACGCAGCCTCTCACTCACCCTACTCAACCCCCCCACCCTCAAAGTGGGATGGGGAGGAAAAGGGAAAAAAGTAAAACTTGTGGGTTGAGATAAAGACAGTTTAATAGGGCAGCAAAGGAAGAGGGAATTAATAATAATAATAATAAATAATAATAATATTTATACAAATGATGCACAATACAGTTGCTCATCACCCGCTGACCAATGCCCAGCCTGTTCCCAAGCAGCAATCACCGCCCCATGGCCAAATCCCTCCGTTTTATATACTGACTATGACATCATATGTTATGGAATATTCCTTTGGCCAGTTTGGGTCAACTGTCCAGGCTGTGCTCCCTCCCAGTTTCTTGTGCTCCTCCTCACTGGTACAGCACGGGAAGCTGGAAAGTTCTTGACTTAGTATAAGCACTACTTAACAATAACTAAAACATCAGTGTGTTATCAACATTGCTGTCATACTAAATCCAAAACACAGCACTGTATCAGCTATGAGGAAGAAATTTAACTCCATGCCAGCTGAAACGAGTACATTCATTTTACCACACTGTTGGCGATCAGTTAAAGGGGATTCTGTTTCAAAGCTGAAAAAAATGCCCCACCTGGCAAAAAATATCCTAAAAGTGCACACAATGTTTAAATTTCCAGGAGCAGATTTGCTGGCCTGTATAAAAGAGTGGTATATACTGGAGAGCAAACTAAACTCGCTATGCACAGCGTGAATTTTTGCCCAAGCCTTATGAATCAGCAGAGCTCACACAACACAACTGCCCTTTGCTGTCCCCCTCCCTTCATCCTGTTTGTTTTTGTCCATTTTTTTCATGGAGATTCCTCTTGACACCACCAAGATCTCATGTACTGAGAACAAGGAGATGTTTTTAAAACTAAAGATAGTCTTTAGTTTTCAAGAATCTGAGACCCAGGACTTGGACATGTGCTGTTAGGAGGACCCGGGATGGGGGGCAGATGCAGGTGACAACATCCCATTTTTTCTCTAAGCTCCTTTAGTCTCAGCAGTTCAGGTTCAAAAGATGCCAGTCTCAGCCTTTGCAGCCCCAGTCTCGCTGCAATCACACTACAGTACACAACGAGCTGTTTTATAGCAACAGGTTAAAACCAAATTTCAATTCATATATGTTATACCTTTCTGCTGAAGTGCAACTCTCACTGGGGGATGGGGGGGTGTGTGTGATGCTAACAGTGTTTGGCCCCAGTGTGAGAAGCTCGGCACATTTCTTGTGATTTAAATTGCAAGGCAAAGGGTGGGAAGGAGGGGTCTTTACATGAAGATTTGGGCCAAGACAAGCAGAAACTCCAACTCTTGTAAATTGCTTTCTGTGGGATTTCTAATGCCTAATAACACAAAGTCTCTGAGACTACTGAAATATGAAGAAAAAATCACAGCCTTTATTATGACTTGAACCTATGAAATATAAGTGAAAATTTTCAGCTAATGATGATGCAGTCAACTGTCTTCCTGCTCTTGAATCCCCAGGAAGACCCATCCCGTAGTGGCAGGGGTCTGGTGGAGAAAAACAAGCACTAGACCTCAATTCTGATGGGCTGCCTTGTCAGCAGGGTCCATGGGGAAGGTCCACTTGCTCCAGCAGTTTGTGGATCCATTAACCTTTACATGAGGGCAGGATCAGAGAGGGCTGTGAAATGCTGATGTGTATTGAGTTATTTTCCCCACAGCACCAGCTAATCACCCCAGCTTTAGATGTAACTACTCAAGCATAGGACTCAACCATTTCCTGAGGCTTTTCCACCCCAATAGCAATTTTGCTTTGTGCTCGTTAGCTGGATGAGAGGAGACCACAGGACAGTCACAACCTGTTGTATAATTCTTTAGGCTGCTTTGCTTAGCTTTCAAGACTTGTCTTTCTGTACTATTTAGGCAGCACTTTTCACAGTGTTTCTGAGTGCAGCATAGTCTCTGACAACCCTCATTTTACAGGGGAGAGGGCTGAGTCATAGAATCATACAATCACCTAGACTGGAAGGGATCTTTAGGAACACTGAGTCCAACCATCAACCTAACACTGCCAAAACTACTACTAAACCATATCCTTCAGCAGCACGTCCACCTGGCTTTTAAATACCTCCAGGGATGGCGATTCCACCACCTCCATGGGCAGCCTGTTCCAATGCTTGATAACCCTGTCAGTGAAGAAACGTTTCCTAATATCCAATCTAAACCTCTCCTTGTGTAACTTGTCCTCTTGTCCTATTGTTACTTGGGAGAAGAGATCTGGAAACCCAAACCCTATCTCAGGGAACTGAGAAGATCTGGAGTGATATATTCAAAACCCCAAAGCAGGGAATTGTCCAAGCACTTTAAAAAGCTGTAGGAAGCTGGTTCTTACAGTATCTTTTAAATTCATACTCCTCTGGCTTCAAATTTGCTTCAAGTCAAGCACCACAGAGGATGATACTTGCAAACAGAAGTAATCAAAACATAAAGTAAAATTATTTTCTAAAAAATAAAAGGTAGATGTGTTAGTAAAAAGGGCTAAAACCACAGCTGAGACCAATACCATCAGGGTAGGCTGTCAGGGCAATTTTCCATGGTCTTGATGTAAAATTCCAGGAAATCCTAAATGGTCACCAAATCATGCCATAAAGGTGTGCCACCAACCTTATTTCTCCCTTGCACAATAAATCACCATGCTTCCAATGCTGGCTACTGACTTCAGCAATACTGAATCATGCCAGAGAGAAATCTGGGATGTAGACACCAATGACTAATGATGCATGCTGAATATCCATAACCAACCACTGGGATTTCTCGCAAGCTTTGGCCAGACAAGTACGATCCTAGATTTGACTGGGAAAAGTACTGCTTACCACTTTCAACCCAGAGAATCCCTGAAGCTGCCAAAAATCACCTAACGCCTCTCGAGGGATTCCCAGGGGTCTTTATGGCTTACGTCTTCCTCAAAACTGCAACATATCAGAGGATTTAGCAATACAGGGAAGCAGAACAACCCACTTCTTGAAAGCCTTCCTACATTTAGTAAGCCATCCTCTTCTCCCCCTTTCTTTTTCTTATCTTACAAACATGTTTTCCAAGATTCCTCATTCAGTCAAATCACTGCTACATGCAGTCTTTTATGCAAATTATTTTGTTTATTTTTATGATGTATGCAAATGAAGTCTTTACTCTGAACATTCTTTATGATGCTATAAATGTAAGAATAGATCTTGAATTAGCCCTTTTCATTGTCAGAGTAGCACTAAAACCAGCTGAGGGATTCAGAGGTTTAAATGTGTAAGCAGTTGGGTATAAAACAACTTCTATATCTTCTGAAAATTAAAGGTCTGGGCTGAAGTATTTGACTATTAAAACAAGATCTCTAAGAAGTTAGAAAAATTGTGTGCTTTTCAGAGTTAAATGAAAATTAAGACAAGAAATCAGTGAGTAAAACATCCTGTGGTTTAACCACCTCTTTCTTTCTAGTATTCCATTTCCTGTATTAACCAGGAAGTTACAATGGCTGCTACAGATGGCAATTACCTATTTCAGAAGGAACTGGATAAACTGGACAATGTTGTATCATTTTTGTTTTGCCTTATATACTCCATTTGCTGTATTTTCACAGGCTTAACTTGTACCCGATAGCCCACACTACTCTAAAAATAGGGTTACTTGACAAATAAGTCGTCAGATAACCTCCATTTTTACGTAATGGGGACAAAAAGAAGTGCAAAGGTAGGGAGGAATCAGAAATAGGGAAAATACTGAAATAATAGGCACAGATGAGGGAGGATCAAAGGCCAAAGGCTGCTGGGGAAGGGGGAGCTCTGGGGTAAACACATGCTTGACTTTGCCTCTAATTGTGTGGAACTCAGGCTGCTGCTGAAATGCATTTTTTCCCCCACTTAATCTGACTGAAAGATGGCAATTAAACCCCAGGCTTATGCTGTAGAGAAGCATATAAATTTCTGCAATCGGAATAGTGAAGTACAAAGACAGAGGCACTCAGGAGAAATCTTCTAAGTTACAGTATTAGACAAATTAACCATTTATCCTTCCCAGTGGATATTATGGACTTAACAAGGGCTTTTTTGGTCAATGGAGTAAAAAGGTGTAGGAGATGGTAGCAGTTGCATAGGGGCATTTTCCACGGTTAAATAAAATCTTGAGATTTATAGATATGGATAACTATTTTCTCTTTACTGATTTACAGTGGAATGTGGAAATGTAAATGTTCTTCCATTCAACACTTCTCCTTTCATGGACTCGTAAGAGCACTGTTAATGGATAATTTCATAATATCAGCACACATAAGTCCACTAATTCCAGAAAACGAGAAATTCAATGCTCTAACTGTCTTGAAGATTCACAAGTCTACTGTATTTTTGTATCATTGGTGTTGTTCTTGAACACAGTAAAAAAAATTAGCTTAGCATATGTAGCAAGGAATAGAAGGGATGAAGACAACCTTTTTATATAACCTTTGTTCTCAAACTGTTTGAAGTAGCCAGGAAAGCTCTGTGAAGATAGAATTGATTGGCTGTGCTTAGACTTTAATTGCACATGCCACCTGGGATAAAACTGATGCTGGAACTGGAAAACTGCTTGCTCTGGGAACAGGTTTAACACAGAGTAATTGGGAAGGTATAGAGCAGGCTTGACAAAGAAAATGAGTTGAGCTGTGTGACAATGTACATGTTGAGATGGTGCCACAGTGTTTCCCTGTGTCATTTTCAAGGACTAAATAGTTCCTCAGAGGAGACTAGATCTCCCTGCCAGGTGTGTGGTTCGCAGAAATTTGCCTTTACATGTTGATAAATTTAACTTGGATGCAGTGCTGTAGGATCTAAGTTCTTAAAAAAAAAAAAAAAGGAGGGGGTGGGGAAGCAAGGCTTTACAGACAGTAATTCTAGACCTAGACCTTTCTGCCCCAGTATGTTTCGATTTTCATCTCTGCTTCCACTGGACCACAGCATTACAATTTCCTGGAAACCTTGGTTTTCTTTGAAGCAGCCCGAGCCATGCTGCCTTGTGCCTTGCTCAACAGAACTCCAGATGCTCCTGCTGATCTTCCCAAATAACATCTTTTACCGACTGACAGTCATTAGAAATTCATTATGATTAATTTACACTTGACTGTGTAATCAGTTCCTGCCTCTTACTACTCTATCCCAGTAGAAGAGGTTAAGATATCTCAGCTCACAGAGTAGTTGCTTCTTAGGCCAGCCCTAGAGAAGATCTCCTTGATAATGTCCTGTCTACATTTACACTGCCATCCCCCAAGCTGCCTCACAACTCACTGCTTACATCACACAGAATCACAGAATCACAGAATGTTAAGGGTTGGAAGGCACCTCTAGAGATCATCTGGTCCAATCTCCCTGCCAGAGCAGGTCCACCTACAGCAGGTTGCACAAGATGGCGTCCAGGCGGGTTGGGAATGTCTCCAGAGTCAGAGACTCCACCACCTCTCTAGGCAGCCTGTTCCAGTGCTCTGCCACCCTCCAAGGAAAGAGGTTCCTCCTCATGGTCAGATGGAACTTCCTATATTTGAGTTTATACCCATTGTCCCTTCTCCTATCACTGGGTACCACTGAAAAAAGACACTTCTCCTGGCACCCTCCCTTTAAGTATTTGTAAACATTGATGAGATCCCCCCTCAGTCTTCTCTTCTCCAGACTAAAAAGACCCAACTCCCTCAGCCTTTCCTCATAAGAAAGATGCTCCAGCCCCCTATCTTCTTTGTGGCCCTTCGCTGCACCCTCTCCAGCAGTTCGCTGTCTTTCTTACACTGGGAAGCCCAGAACTGGACACAGTACTCCAGATGCGGTCTCACCAGGGCAGAGAAGAGGGGAAGGATGACCTCCCCTGACCTGCTTGCCACACTCCTCTTGATGCACCCCAGGATGCCATTGGCCTTGACCCCAAACCTGTACTGCTGCATGGGATTATTCTTCCCCAGGTGCAGGACCCTACACTTGCCTTTTGTGGAACTTCATCAAGTTTCTCCCTGCCCCTCTCCAGCCTGTCCATGTCATGCTGAATGGCAGCATGGCCTTCCAGGGTGTCAGCCACCCCTCCCAGCTTCATGTCATCAGCAAACTTGCTGATGGTACACTCCACCCCTTCCTCCAGGTCATTGATGAATACATTGAACAGGACTGGACCCAGCACTGACCCCTGAGGAACACCACTAGTCACAGGCTTCCAACTAGACTCTGCCCCACTGATCACAACCCTCTGAGACCTACCTGCCAGCATGTTTTCAATCCACCCCACTGTCCTTTCATCTAACCCACACTTCCTAAGTTTACCTACAAGTATGCTGTGGGAGACGATGTCAAAAGCCTTGCTGAAGTCAAGTTATACAATATCCACTGCTATACCTATACTATACATCCCTCAGCATCCTACCATGCAGGTCAGATATCCCATGGAACTGAAGAGGCCGAAGGGGGCCTACAGGAAAAATGGGGAGAGATTCTTGATCAGGGAGTGTAGTGATAGGATGAGGAGTAATGTTTTTAAACTGAAAAAAAGTGGATATAGATCAGATGTTATGAAGAAATTCTTTACTGTGAGAGTGGTGAGACACTGGCCCAGGTTGCCCAGAGAACCTGTGGATGCCCCATTCCTGGAGGTGTTCAAGGCCAAGTTGGATGGGTTTTTGAGCAACCTGGTCTAATGGAAGATGTCTCTGCCCATTGCAGTGGGTTGGAATGAGATGATCTTGAAGGTCGCTTTCAACCCAAACCATTCTATGATTGTATGGTCTGCTGGGGAGAGTCTCATGGGATAAGACCCTAGAGGGAAGAGGTGTTCAAAAAGCTGGTTAATATTCAAGGAATACCTCCTCCAAGCTCGAGAGAGCTTCCATCCCAGTGAGTAAAAACTTAGATTAGGAAATGTTGTTTTGTTGATAGAGAATAAAAGCATAGTGAGGTAAAGCATATAGTCAATATATTTCTGTGCCAGGAACTGACCTGAACTCAGACCTAGATTATTTTTGTAGCAATGAGGAATCTTTCTTCCCTAGATCTCCAGCTCCCCTAGAATGACAAACAAAACAAAACAAAACAAAACTATTCAGCCTAAGATTTCTATACAGCTAGACAGCCATTCTACCAATGTTACCATGGAAAATAAGCGTGAAGAGTTTGCGTGCTGAACTACATCTCTGAGCTTGTAGTACAGCTGCCTGCAGAAACGTCTTCGATACTCTCAAATTCTTCCATTCAGAGTCCAAATGTGGACATTTCTATGAATATATCTGCCACATCCACAATGGCAGTTGCAAAAGAAAAGAAAATCATATTGTTCAGAAAGCACAGAACTGAGAATAATGCTGAAAGTAGCACAATGCCATTATGTGATTTAACGAGATGCCCTCACCTTGAATATTGTGTTCAAATTTGGCTGTATTGCCTCAAAAATGAAATGAAATGAAATGAAGTGCAATGAAATAAAATAAAGTAGGTAGAAAGGGAGGAGGAGGCAGGAATAGGCGAAGAAAATGATCAGAAGCCCAGGAGGACTTGTGAGCAAAGCAAGAGAGAAGAAAAGAACATTTCATTTTGAGCAAGAGGATGACAGAACTGTGATTGCGATAGGGAAAGTCAGGCAAGCAACAGAGAGAGGGGAAGGACAGGGGGAAGTGAAGCTGGAAGAGCAAAGATAACACAGCACTGTGAGAGGAGGACAAAGGACAGAAAAAGGAGAGATGAGAATTTTTTCTCATAGACTACTGAGTAGATTTCTGAAATTACAGATTATGCTTTTCTTTTGCAAAGGTTTGAAAACCTGTTGTCTCTCTGCATCCTAAATAAGCAGGTGAGACAGATGGAAGACGTTTTACAAGTGTGAATTCTTCTTGTAAGAAAAGCATAATGAAATTCATGAAATGAAATTAATAGTAAGGAAAAGAATCATCTATATAATGTACATGGCTACATTGTTCACACACATCAATGGCTGAAATAAAGTTTTATTACCAGTAATAATATAGCATCATGAGATACATAATTAACCTGAAGACTTCTGGCCACAAGATCTCCCAGTTTTTCTACTAGGCTTTTGTAAGTATCAGAAAAAGCTGTCTTCCTAGACCATTCAACTAAGTTTTGTCTTTTGCTGGTGCAGCTTGTTACAGTATTTCAGGAGTTTAAGGAAAGACCTCACACAGTACAGATCACCACATCATAGAACACCCCCTAAAGCCTTTAATGTCTTCAGCCAAGATCTACAACAAGCTGCTGGGTATAGAGGGTGAGGAAAAGCCAATGTATTACAGGTGAGTTTGGGGAGGACTTACATGATTCCGAGGCTTTGTATAAGACCATCTGATCAGAAGTGAATGCCTCACCCTTAATGCACACAGAATAACAATGCCTTGGGACTGGGAGCATACATGTGATGTGGAAAAGCATAACAATATCTTTGTGACAGACTCCTTTTTAATCTTGGTGGTTTAATTTTGCCACTGCTCCTGTCACCTCTGCTAATCAACATGTTCTCATTGTATGGGCCATACTGAGGACATAGGTGATTCTTTGGCCAAAGGATTCAGGTCTCTTTCTGTTGTAGGTCTTTGGAGTTTATCTGCACGAGTCATCCATTGACTTATGAACTTGAACCTGTGCTTATGTCATAATCAATTTTTTTCAGCCCTGAAACTAATCGATTATGCACAAGTTAGAGTACTTCAAATGCCTGAAGATGCGCTTTGACTTCCTTGACTGTTGCTACCTGTTACATTATCAGACATCATCAGTGTGGCTGGCTTTTTATTACAGTGTTAATCCTGCTCATGGGTTGCAGTTCAGGTTTTTCATGTTGTGATCACCCCTTGGGAAGACATTAGACTTGCATCTTCGCGTCATCCCCTTTTCCCCAAGCTGGGTTCAGAGGCAAGAAAGCCAGGGCTCAGAGGAGGAGACTGTGAGTTTAATAAACTTTTCTACTCCAGGACTATATGAAGGTTATATTTACACTGGTAAAAAATCTCCACTCTGGGATTTGACTACATGGTACAGAGTACTTCTATCTACCCTGTCCTGGACTGGCTCCTCTGAAATGGATCAGCAGGATCCATGGGTCATAGCGTGTGGTTCTGTAGCTCGAAAGTATAATTACCAAGTTTTCTGGATTTGTTCTTTGTTGTTTTGTTGGGTTTTTTCCCATATCAAAGCAGGCTGAAACCTATGAAAACTTTGCTGCTGCCCACCACAGTGGGTTTTTATGGCATGATCATATGAGGTTGGATTATATGCCTTGACGTTGGAGGCTGACAGTGCAAGTCCATCGGAGTGTTGCAGGGCTCTGGATGGTGCAAGGAGCTAAACCTGGTGTGTTGCCATTCAGAGAGAGGTGATTCATCCTATTAACAGCCAGATTTCATTTTGGAATGGACTAGTTGGTTCACTCCAATAAGAGTGGACTGGTTGGTTTACTCAAAAAAGAAAAAAAAGGCAGAGAATCAATATGTATGCAATGTGGATGATCAGGGGACCAAGATGTGGGAGTTACTTGACAATGTAGATGTATCTTCTGTGGCTGACTTTGTTTATTCCTCCATCCTTTATCTCATACAGCTATTTACAATGCAAGCTTTCTGAAGCAGGAGCAAATTCTCCCTATGGATTTGGCTAATGCCTAGTATAAGAGGTCCGTGATCTCAGCTAAAAGTTACTGTCATATCAATATCAACACTTCATCTTATATACAGAAGAATCTCACAGAACATTATAATTTTAAGTGATTTACATAGACTGGGATTGTTCTGTCTACTCCTGAAATGCCGCAGTCTCTGGAGGAGAAGGTACTGGCCTATAAAGAGTACACAGGCACTGCATGAGGGAATTGGGATTGAGTAGTGATCTCTCTCTCTCTCTCTCTCAGAAACTTGTTACTCAACTGCCTGCACTTAAAGGAATTTAAAATGCAGACCATAAAATAGATTCTAAGTAAGAAAACCAGCAGCCTGCAGAATAGGTTGCACACACTCTACAAAAAGCTATTGAGGGAAAAATATTGTCATAAATTGTGTTAAGTACAGTGTGTTGAGTCAGAAGCACAGCTTTGATGAAAATTACAATAGCAGTTTGAAGGCAAGCCATTTTGTGTCTTGTAGAACGCCAAGCAGTTCATACAAGGCCTGCCTGATGGACTTGGCAGCAGCAATTACTGGTGCTTTACTCTCCCACAACCATTCCCCAGCAAATGCACCCCTGCTGGGACAGATTGGGCCCAGTTTGAACAAAGTGGATGTTATAATCACACCTACTGATTACACAGAATCTTTGGGTCACTCTTTGCCCTCGTGCCTCTCAACTTGCTCAGGTTTGGTTCTAAAAACCTCTTGCTCCTGACCCTGCCTCATCTGTGCTCACTTCACCGCAGCCTACTTCACAGCTGCCTGTCTTTAGGTTACCAGCAACAGAACATCAGGCAGGAGTGCCAGTATCCAGCCCTGCCCTTCAATACAGCAGGTGACATAAATGCTCAGCGGATGATTGGGTTCAGACCTTTCTGGCCTGGATTGTCCTTCAAGGCATCAAAGCAGGACTTCCATGGCTTTCAAGAGAGGCAAGGTTTTGCACATATAGGTAAAAATAAAGGAATAAAATAGCTGGATGAAACTGGCCTGAAAATATAGCAGCTCAGCCTCAAACTGGATTTGCTTCCCTGTGCTGTATTGATGATAAGGGAAAAATATTTAGAGCAATTTGCAGTTAAAAGGTAGGGAGATTAGCAAGCTCAGAGCTTCTTGAATACAGAGAGAATTGATTTTTCCCCAAAATAGCTGATGCGGAATTTCTCTGTCATTTATACAGTTCTCGTGCCAGATGACTGCTTCTAGTTTGATGTAGGAAATTTGCTAATGAAAGGACGAACAGAGGTGTGACAAAATATGGCTCTGTTGTGCTGTTTCAGCAGTGTCAGCATCTCACAGTAAGTGCAGCAACCATTCCTTTCGGGTTCATCCCCATGTTTCAGTCCTCTCATTGTCCATACTGCTGGGTTCACTCCTAGAACAGAAGCAACAAGTCCCTTCCTGCAGAGACACTGGGGAGCTTCAAGGTGATCACAGAATCACAGAATGGAAGGGGCTTGGAAGGGACCTCCAGAGATCATCTAATTCAACCCCCCTGCTAAAGAAGGTTCACCTACAGCAGGTTAGACTTGAACGCATCCAGGTGGCTTTTCAAGATCCCCAGAGAAGGAGGCTCCACAATGTCTCTGGGCAGCCTGTTCCAGGGCTCTGGCACCCTAAAAGTAAAGATTTTCCTCATATTCAGACAGAAACTGATAATTTGACCTTATCTGCTCTGTAAAGAGAGTAGGGATGTGGATCACACTGCGGGATGATTCCTGAAGCAGGACAGAAAAAGGGAGAGTGTCAAGTTTTTTTGGAGACTCTGATATCAAAGAAAGGTCATGTTGACTCAGGAGCTTCTGGTAGATTCCTGGATGTCACCTTCCGTCAATACTGAGAACATTATGGATTCAGCATACTATTTCTGGAACCCAAAAGCAAACAATGATTTTAATTGAAATGAAACTGGATTTTTCTTTTGATTCTGATTCAAGAATAAGCTATGTCTAAATAAAATCTAATTTTGGACTACAGGTCCCTTTTACTCATCAATATTCTTTCCATCAAATCATTGACTAACTTTTCTTCATGAGACTAAAACTGAGGCTGCTAGTAAGTTTTCTGGCCCTGTGGTGGTTGGAAGCTTTTGCCCTGAAGCACCGCACAAACACATTTTGCATCGGGCCATAATCCTCATGGAGGCCTTTTTGTCTTTCTTTAAACTGACAGATCAATACAGATAATTCAGAATCTGGTAAAAAAAAAAAAAAATCTGCAAGCAGGTTTCTGAATCATAATGCATAAGACGTGTTTGCCCCCTGAGCAGCAGACAGTGAGGATATAATTGGCAGATCTTTTTCTTCTTCCTGCACTCTAACTTTGCCAAAAGCAAGCTGACAGGGAAGCTGAGAGAACAGTGAAAACTTCTCAGGTTTCAGGGAAAGCGATGGCTTGCAGCTTAGCCCTAGCTTACAGATAGTACGTAAGTGTAATGTTAGTCGTGTTATGAAGGCCAGACTGGTCCAGAATACCACCTTCCTTGGGGCTGCTGTAAAGAATGAAATGTGAATAGCATCTTGTCCTTGAACCGTGGGTGCACAAATATGAGACCCATGCATGGGAGAATGGACAATCACCCTCCTCTGGAAGGGGCGACTTCACCTGCTGCTGAGCAGTCCTTAGCGAAGAAGAACATATGAAATGAGGATGTCATGAGGGACCAATATGCCCTAGCTCTAGCCCAGACAATTTAGGGATTAGTCACATAGCTTTCCTAACGCAATTCCCCAACATAGGAGCCAATGCTGTGACAATGCTGTTCACTCTGAGGGTGGTGAGGCACTGGAACAGGTTACCCAAGGAAGCTGTGGAGGTTCCATCCCTGGAAGCATTCAAGGCCAGGTTGGATGAGGCTTTGAGCAATCCAGCCTAGTTGGAGGCATCCTTACCCATGGCAAGGGGGTTGGAACTAGATGATCTTTAAGGTTCCTTCCAACTTAGACTGTTAGATAATTCTATGATTCTATGACAATGGAAGAAAGGGCAATGGAAGAAGATGGCAACAGATAAACTTCTGCACCATCACATTCTTTTGTTGCCTGTCGCAAGTCCTAAATTCTCTTAACGTACCCCATAATCAATGAGGAAAGAGCCAAATCCTGCATGACATTCTGCTCTCGGGTTAAACCTTGTGAAAACAACCCTGTAGCTTGCTCATTTTTCTGCAAATTAATGGTATTTTCCACAGAGGAACTGGACCAGTACTCACTGGTGTCAGGAGAAAATATTCCAATTAACTCTTTAAAAGTCACTACTGCTTCTGAAGGCCTGAAAGGAACAATATCACTATCATAAAGCACAGTTGTGAAGTCTTAAAGCTGATCTGTTGCTTGGGAGATTTTGAGTTGTGTTTCTTGCACCCAAAATTCTGCACCTTGAGTACTGTGTTCAGTTTTGGGTCTCTCACTACAAGAAAGATACTTGGAGCTTGTCCAGGGCAACAAAGCTGGTGAAGGGCCTAGAGAACAAGTCTTAAGGGGAGCAACTGAGGCAACTGGGGTTGTTTAGCCTGGAGAAAAGGAGGCCAAGGGGAGACCTTATCACCATCTACAACCTGAAAGGAGGCTGTAAAAAGGTGGGGGTCAGTCTCTTCTCTCAAGTAACAAGTAATAAGACAAGATGAAATGGCCTCAAGTTATACCAGGGCAGGTTTAGGGTGGATATCAGGAAAAATTTCTTCCATGAAAGGGTTATCAAGCATTGGAACAGGCTCCACAGGGAAGTGGAGGAATTGCCATGCTTGTAAGTATTTAAAAGCCAGGTAGATGTGGTGCTCAGGGACATGGTTTAGTGGTGGACTTGTCAGTGTTAGGCAAACGGTTGGACTCAATGATCTTAAGGGTCTTTTCCAACTTAAATGATTCTATGAAAAACAAGTTCAAATCCCATGAGAGATGTTTTGAAGACGGTATGTTTCATTTTGTGTATGTGTGTATACTACCTATGGCTGGTTTAGACCACTAGAGTGAAGTCTGAGAAAGGGTATGACTAATCTCCGTAAATAAAGCAGGGGATTAAACAGCAGGGAGGGAGACAAGCTAGTTAAATGAACTGAAAACGTTGTCACAAGGACAAATGCTTGTAAACTGGCCATAAAGACTGGAAATGAAAAGAAGGCTGTCAACATAGGAGTTGTGAAGCTCTCCAACAGCCACAGTGGGAAGTGGTGTGGGAAGGAACAAACTGATGGGTGTGAAGACAGAAATTGATGCATTTATGTTCCTAAATAATAAAGAAATAATGCTGGCTGTATGGACTAAGTATCAACCAGCTCTCCTCTCCCTGACAGCACGCAAACTTTGGGAATATAAGCATGGTTTCATTTTTTAAACTGGCTTATTCTCAACAGTTTTTTCTCCTCCAGAGAATCAATAAATAAACGCTTCCATAAATAATAAATCTGATGAGGAGAAAACAAAACAAAAATGAAAGTATCTAGAAAAATTAGAGAATGAACTGTCTTCTAACCCCAGAAGGACTAGGAACTCAATTGCAAAGAAAGCTCACCATGCACAAGGACTGCATGTCCCCAAAGACCTGACTGTGAATGTTTCATCTGTCCTTCCAACTAGAAACTAAATACATTTAACAAACCATATAACATACACAGATCAAACCCACTGACATGTGACAGACAGGTGAGAAATATTTGGTTCATCTGGGAAAAGAGTAAGAAATCAAGATTTTGTTTCTTGTTTTTTTCCTCAGAAGGAAGTCCTTAAAAACAATCCAGGCAATTTCCACAAAAGGCAATGTTCTTGGAAGAAGACTGACACACTTAGGTTTATTTTTAATAGATCTAGAAGACCTGGAAAATTTCAGAGACTGGAAAAGTAAAAGCAAATAACACAACTTCGTCTTACTCTGTAAATGGTGCAATGAGATGAATACTGGAATACTGCTGTCCTTTAGGGAAAAAAAAAAAAAGAAAATAAAAACTAGATAGTGTTTGGGAAGATAAACAAATGTTATTTTAAAGCTGAAGGAAAAGCTTTCAGGAGACAGACTCAAAGAGCTAATCTGATTTCTTAGGATAGCTTTCTGTTTCAGAAAAAAGCAGAACAGATTAAGGTATGTCCCGGGGAATATGACAGAAAACTGTGCCACACTAGGGATTAGTGCCTCTGGGTCTGTATTCAGGCCCTACTTTCTCATCTCTTTTTACTTATAACACTCAGTTTGATGAGTACTGTGATCTACTGCTTTGCTCTAAATAGCCATGACCTGATCCCGCCTGCAGCAGCGCCTTCAAGCTGGCTGTATCTTGGATGGTTCATATGTCCTTTATAAAAACATTGATGCCAGTAATTTACTAACAGATTTACACTTCAGAGCATAAAAAAAGCAAAAGTATTGAGCTGTCCAAAATATGGAGAACTGCCCATTTTTACGGTGGCCCAAACTGGCTTTTCTCTTCCTCTGGTAACAGGAGTGGAGAGCACCCTCTTAACATGTTCTTCCAGTGGAGGCTATTAACACTTTCTTCCTGAGATTTTCTTCCTCCGGTACCCAGCACAGACCCAGTTTCAAGGAAAACTTGCCAGAGTTTCATTCTGCAGCAAGTGCAGCAGTATAACCATTGATGTCCAGAAATAGTAGAGAAGAAAAGGGAAATCTTTCTTCAAAATCAGTACCAGATGGGAAGGTGAACACTCTCCAGTCTTTACCTTTTATGTCTTTGTTTCAGTGTTAAAATTCCTGCTAATTCTGTAGAGGAAGCCCCTTTGCTTTGCTGTTGTTACACATTGTGCACAGGACAACAGTGAAAACAAAAAAAAAAAAAAAGCAAGCAAAGGCCATAAGTGAAAGTCTGCACATTTATTGTCATTTCATGGGATACTAACCAAAGAAGAGACTTCACAAAGCTATTAATTTGCTCAATTATGGCTGATAGATGTTATCTCTTTCATTCTTGAGAATCTATCTCTTCCCTCAAAGCTTGTCAACGAGTCCCTGAGTGACACTACAACCTTCACCAGCGACAAGTCTCAGGGCTTCGTTATGGAAGGTTTTTACATTGTTCAATGATTTGTGTATGTCGGCAGGTGCGATATGCTCACAAATCTACATGCAGTGACAAGAGAAAGAAAGACGATGAGACAGTTGGGTTTCTTAGCATTTTCTCCAGTGCAGTAAACAAACGTGTTGTTTAATCTTCATAAAATGAGAGGTTTCGTAACACAGCCTGTTTTCAGCTGCTCAGACCAACCAGATTTAAAATGCTTGTTAGCCGTTGTACTATATGACAAATTGTCTATTTACTACCTTACTTTTGGCAGAACCTTTCATACCTATTGCACCCATGAAATGGTCTAGAGTTAATTAATATGGCTATTGCTAAATAATAACAGAGGGAAGGAGAAAATAACAGGGAAAAACTAAGGGAGAGATGAGCTGGTTTCAGATGACGCTTCAAGTGAGTGAGAAGAAATGGGGCACAAGAATAAAGTCAGAGTTGTAGGGAAGACTCACCGACAGCAGAAATACTCCAGGAAATACCTGATAATAATGAAAGAGAGAGAGGAAAATTGCGGCAGAGGCTGGTCTCCCTTTATGGTGGGTTTTATAACACAGAGGGTAATTTTAAACTGGATCGCGTAATGAATGAGGGAGTTAAGAGGAAATGTCTACGGCTGAGGAAAGGGTGGACTTTGTCTTTTAAATATGTAGAAAGCAGCAGCAGCATCTGTGCTTATGCTTGATGAACTGGAAAAGCAAAAGATGGCGATAGCAGTAACGAAGACCAGAGGAGAACTAATTACATTCAATTTATTATTATTACTCTCTGTTTTGCAGTGTTCCACACTGATTCTTACATATCTATTCTCACAACGATGCTCTTCCTGCCGTGCTGCTCCCTCATTGGCTAAGCTGCATTAACATGGATTTTTGCCTGCATTTGGAGTTTCCAGGATGAGTTAGATCAAGTCACTTCATTTGGGGTAAATATTCAGATTTTAAGTTGATTGTTAATTTCTGCAAACTGATTTTTGTGAGTTAGACCACAAGGAACTGACCGATTCCTAAATTGTCATAGAAATCAGAAGCAACCGACATTTAAGATCTCTAGGTGGGGTGTACAAATGAGGATAAAGGTGAGTTTGTATTGCAAAAGACATGGAGGATATTTGACATGTGATCTCACATTGCTGGAGGTGGCACTCTGCCTGCAACCCTACAGAGATCCCAGCAGTTCTCTACCAGTCCTTACGAGCAGAAATCAGTGACGGGCTGGAGCATTAGACAGGACACAGGTCAGGAGCAGGAACTGCCTACCACTGGGGAAAGTCTCTCCATACAGACAGTAACAGTGAAGTTGGAAGGAAAATATGATGAACCATAAATTCAAATGGAAAGATAACAGCTAGAATACGTCTTCACAGTTCACAGGCATACTTAGCTTTTTTTTTTTTTCTTTTTTTAATTCTATTAAGTAAAATTCTTATATGAAGAAGAGAGACTGCACTGGAATCAATAAAACTGCTCCAATTTATCCAGCCTAAGGTTTGGTCTGACTTTCTGGTATTATCTACCATTATCAAGTTCTCACTCAATTCATTCCCTGTATGCACCAACACAGAAACAGTTCTTAAAGGAGATGAACATGATACACGCATTGAGTTGATGTATTAGTTCACAGGAGGGGTAGGATTAATTTTACCTCACTTTAAGGGTCTGACATCCCACCTGAGATTCTTGTCTAGTCTCCCATTGAAGACAATGGAGGTATAGTAAATATAGTCAATGGAGTTCAAAGTGTGAGTCATCTGACCAAATGTGGATGCCTATTTTAGGATATGAAATCATGCCCTAAGCTCCATTGACTCTGCTGACTCACTCTCCATTGACTGTGAACAGCCTCTAGGGCAACTTGCCCAGATGCAGACACCCACATTGCAGATATCCGCAGTCAATCAGATGAATCCCACCAATTGTGCTCCAGGTGAAAACTGTGACCTGTAAGATATTAGGTGCAGGGGATACGAGAGTGGTGGGACAGAGGGATAAAGATGGTCCTTCTACAAAGAGGAGGATGTGGGATACGGAAAGCTTTCTGTTGGCTTGAGGATGGAAAGGAAGGGACAGGAAAGATTTAGCTGTTAAGTATTTTTGCAACATGCTGATCATTACGAGTCTGGTTTTCAGAAATGCTGAGCAGCCATGACGCCCACTGAAGACAATGGGAGCTCAGCACTTCTGAAAATCAGACACTTGCTTCTTAGCATTGAATGTAATCTTTAACATTTAAAGGAGTAAAAGGGGCTGGGGAACGGGCATGCAAACAAGTGAATGAGCTTCCTCCTCAGATGGTTTGCTTAGCCCTTTGTATCATTATTATTACTGCTTCCACACATTATGTACAAGGGAAAACTACAGCTGGAGCATTACGTGGAAATGAAGATTGCAGGTTAGACAAACTCTCACTTGCTGTATTCCCCAGGGCTGATTGAAAGCCTGGTGAAGTCTAAAAGAAGTCACCCACTGGAGTGATGGTTGGAAGACAGGTTTTATCTGGCTGCAAAGCCATTGTGAGAAGCTCCCAGTGGTCAACCTCAGCCAATGCACTGGAGCTCACAGTCCACTCAAGGTGAAGCTGTATACCTTTGTTGAGCTGATGTGAAAACACGTCACTCAGGAGAGAGGAGTCTTGCTCCTGAGTCCCAGTCAGTCCCTGCTTACCCACCCAACATCCTATTGTGTGCCAGTTCTGGTGCTGGATTGACTCTTCTTGGAGATATCTGAATTCACTAGAGCTGAAGAATTGCAACTCCTTTCTTGCTTTTTGAGTTATTTCTCTGCTAGGATAGTTAGCTGAGCTAGCTTACTACAGTGCTGATCAAACACCCGAGCAAGTGCAAAGCAAGGGGAAGTATGAGATTTGGGGAAATGGGTACTCTTTCCTCTCCCTTGTAGAGACAGTATCATGGTCATGTTGCCTTGAGACACTTCATCACATGCAGCTTCATCCTGTTGTGCCTACACGTGTTCTGAAATAATCTATGAAATTATTGAAGGGCAGTGGGGGAAATATTTGCTTTTTCTTTTTTTCTTTTTTTTTTTCTTTCTTTGTTTAAAACCACTTGGATTATTTCACTGACATGGTTTGCAGGGTGATTGAAGAGCAATTGCAGTAGCAACAGGGATGAGGCCATTTTGCCACTGCATTGCTTATAACATAACTCATAACAATGAGTTATGCAGCAAGCTCTACACAGGAGTCCCAGTGAAGCCCCCTGTGTTGCGAAGAGAGAGTAGAGGGGCAGTGACACTTCTGCTCCAGCTTTACCTTCAGAAGGGCAACAATGGTTCTACAAATCAGAAGTAAAATACTGAGGAAGGATAATTAATAAAGGTACAGAGAGGGCTGAAATATCCCAGGGATGTTTTTCTTGTCTTGGCAAAGACATAGCCTGTGACTAGGTGCTGACAGAGTTAATCTTAACACAGGAGATTGGATTGCGCTTGCGTCACAGGAAGAATGGGTTTAAAGTATTCTGTGATGGCAGAGATGTTTGAGTCAGTTGGGTGTTGAAGATTTTGCAGGAAACTCGCTGAAGCAAACTGAGTCATTAGTGATTATCTTCAAGAGTTTGTGGAGGATTCAGAAGTACCAGAGGACTGAAGAGGGACAAATATAGAACCCGCCTATGAAAAACAGAGTTGTTGGCTGGGAAATTACAGACTGGTAGGCCCAACTTCAACTTGTGGGTAGATACTAGAAGAAATTATTAAATAACCATTTGCAAATACCCAGAAGATAATCACCTTATTAAAGAGAAATAAATAAAATGTAAATGTAATACAGGAAGTAATTCCAAATAATTTAATTTCTGACTTAGTAAAAAGCGAGGTGTGAAAGAAGGTAAAAGAAGATATTATAAGATGCTAGAAAAAGTATTTTAACAGTAAGTTTAGGAAGGTCTAATCATAGTAAGAGAAGACTGATTGGTATATCACTTTGGAAGGGTAATTGTCAGTGGCTTCTTAACATCAGACTAGAAGGGGATCTTAGATATCTTGGTGACATGTCTTAGGTCCAGTTCTATTCAAAATATAAGCACTGACTTTTTTTAACAAAATGTATAGATAAATGCTGGGGAACGACAGCAGGATTGGGTAAATGTACAAGCACTTTGGAGAGCAAAGATGGAATCTAAAATGATCTTGAAGGAAAAGTGAGAGACTTGTAAAATTAAGAGGAAGAAATTTAATATAGGCTCACACAGTATGCTATGCCAGGGATGAAGTTGTTAAACGCATAAATACAAAAATGTTTGGCTGGTCTGCAGGGTAGTAGACAAAATACTGGTGCTGAACAGGGACCTAAAACTGCATACAAACCAATGATATAACATTGTACAAGAAAACTAAATCTTATTTTGGAGTGTCTTGATGGGAGTATTATCAGTACTATCAGATGGCAGTATTATCAGATGGCAGTATTATCAGCGAGGCAGAGTAGACTTTTCAAGCAAACTCAGTGCCAGCAAGTGCTGTAACCAGTTTTGGACACTGTACTTTACAAATTGTAGATATAAACTGGTAATGGTCCTGGTAGAGCAATAAGAATAACAAAAGGGTTTGAACACTTGATATATCAGGAGAGGTTGGACAAATAATCCTCCTCTTCTGTCTTGACTGCTGCAACCACTTCTCAGCCTCTCAGACAATTCTCTGATTCCCAGAGGCAAAGCAATGCTCAGATCCCATCCTTGATGTTTTAACAATCCTGACTTCTTCCTTAAAGACCTTCCTCAGAAAACCTGGGTAAAATTCCTTCTTGCTTTCTAAGGAGGTCTGCGTTTGCTGCCTCTCCATGCTCACCTGTCACTGTCTCATTTCATTTTGGATCCTCCCTGCTTTGCTCTTTATAGGATGCAGATCCTTTTGCCAGCTGCTAACCTAATCTCCGCCGGACACTCTTCAACATTTCTTTCTAGGCTTGACTGGAAGGAAGAGTGAATTGCACCTCTTAACTTGAGGAATCAAGCTCAAACATCTTAGCCCTACATTTACAAAGACTCCCTCTCAGTCAAAAGAAAGAGAATAATTACTAGAGTAGATTATTTAAGACTACAAATGTCTGAGCCCTAATTTGGGTACCTTAACTGAATGCCTAAAGTCAAGTGCTGAAGCTTCACCCCAAATTGTCCTTCCTTAGATAATCTACAGCAGCCTTCCTACTTTAGCAAACCTTCAGAAAAGTTCAATTTTTGCAAGGATGCTTACAAGAAATCTAGAGTATCTTCACACAAATCAGCATGTTGCCAATTTCTTTAGCAAAAATGATTAGTATATAATATTTTCCTTCCCGAGCATCCATGTAACATCCTTTTTACTTAAATAATAAGAGCTCCTCGATATAGGGAGCTTTCAAAAACTGGCATGTCAGAAGTATTACAGAAACATATAAGCAATAAATGTCAGAAATTCCAGTTTTTCCCCTATCTTCAGCATTCTTGTCCACATTATATATAAACTGTCTTCTATTTCCATTATTCTTTCCTATAAAAGCTTATTTTCCTTTACAAACCCAGAATATAGGTGATTCAAAATATATTTCTAACAATTTCAAAATAACCACTATGTGTTACTGTAAACTCAAAGTATTACCCAACCCTTCAAGATTAATCCCTTGCTCACTGATCAGGAGCTTCTCTAGTTCAGAAATGACTCTCCCAAAACATCACATCCTTATATTTAAAAAAATATATTTCCTCCCCAAAGTTTTTGCTGAGTGCAGTAGAAAGACATTAACTGTGTAAACACCTCTTCATCTGCAATCTTTTCATCCTCAGCTACAAATGTAGCCTTTTGGACATGGATAAGACAGGTTTCCACCCCAGCTCTGCAAATGATTCACCATCTAGTCACCTGGGTAATTCAGTTATAGTCTCTGCTTATTTCCTGCTGTGTAAATCAGAAGGCACATGAACTTAAAAATCTTAGCGGGGGTGGAAAGTTCTCCATGGTAAAGGAATTATTATTTCCGCTATTGGCACTATCCCCATCCAGTTTTGTGTTTAAGCTGTTATTGTCTAGATCTGAATTAGATGCCAGTCCAAAGTCCACTAGAATTAATGATAATTCTTCCCTGAGCTTTAAACCAGTAAATTCAGCACCGGAATGTAAAAATCTGATTCTGACATCAAATTGTGCCAATACAAGAAACAGAAAAGTGCTGAAAAGAAAACAGGCACCAATACCTGAGAATGTAACCTAGATTATCCTAAACTTCATTCTTGAATGTAGGAATGTAATTGTAACTAAATTGCATTTTTATACCAAATTATTATTTGGACCCCTTGCTTTAAATGGACTGACTTTCCATGCTTGTCTTTTCTGTAGGGTTTGATCATCAAAAATCCTCAGGTATTTTGAAGACAGGAAAAAAAAGAATGTGATATAAATCAGAGGACAGAAACTGAAGAAAATTCATCACGTCAGCTACAGGGGCACATAGCAAAAACCCATGACTGGCAATAGTAGGGACAATAAAGAAATATATTCTATGTATGATAAAAGAAAAATGTATCCTAAACTAGAATCCATTATTACAGGTAAAATGAAAGAATATCAATAATAAAGCTGGGGGAAAAAAAAATAAAGGTGAATGAATTCAATGAAATTTTTGTCCACTATTTGGGAAGAAGCCAGATGATGTAGTCAGATCATAAAAGGGATGTCCTGGGTAATTACAGGACTGCCAATCTAGCATGGATCTTAGTCAAAATAATGGAACAACTGTTAGAGGACTCTACTAATAAAGAGGTAAAGAAAATGAATATAAACCAGTGTTAATCATTACTTAACCATTACTGGCTTCTGGAAAACAGATGCACTGAATGTTATGCCCCTTTTGGTGAGGATACAGTACTAGTTTGTGTGATGAGGCTGATTATGTAAAACTAGTGTCTGGACTAGTGCAACGCAACCCCATGGTACATATGATATGAGTCAAAGGATGGCCAAAAACTCTGGTCTCTGGCTATTCCAGTGACTAGGAAGATACCCCACAAGGGAGTGTTTATATGGTTTTCCTACAGACAAACTGCCCCACTGAGTATTTCTGTCAGTAGCATGACAAATCTATCACATTGAAACTGAATCCTTGTGGGATCTTTGTTACAGAAGGATCAAGAGTCCTCCACAAGATGAAAGAAGTCAATGGGGCCAAACATAAATCCAGACACAGATGAACAAAGAATTCAGGCCGTACTGATAGGATGGATCATGGGGATTCTTGCCTGGGTGACTCTAAAAAGGCTTGAGTAGTAGCATGGATGATCAGGTCAACTGGAGCTGCCAGAAGGACTGTGGGACTCACAAGTAGCAATGAGAAGAGCTGGGTCTTAGCACTCATTACTGAAGTGCTGTGATCTATGGCTGGGTTCCACAAGCCATGAAAAATTTTGACAAATAGGAAAAAGTCCAGAAAAATTCAGTAATTGAAAAATTAAGGTTAAAAAACAAAATAACCAAAACTCAACCAAAAAAACCAAACAAACAAATAAAACCCCCTCAAAGTGTGACATACAGTGTCTTTGGGGAAAAGATTGGGGCTCTGGAAATTATATCATCCATCCTTATCAAAGAGACATTGAGGTCTCTCACAGTCCCAGGACATAGTTGCTGGAGGAATATGACTTTGTTAAAGCGTCCTTTGATCTGTCCTGTAATGGGAAGATACTATCCCATGGTTGGATCCATAAGACGGACAAACTCACTTTGGAAATCCTTTGAGGACTTTGAGCACTAAAGGGGATTACCATTGGAGAAGCAGGATGCAGGTTATGGTCATCATTCAAAATTTAAAACTAATTCCTCCCTTTAGCTCTTCTTTTCCCTCTGAGGTAAACTAATTCAGGCAAAACCTGATTTTGGGGAAATTCACTTGCTAATGGTCAGTTTATGTGATCACAACAGTTCTTTCTGCTTTCATCATTTACGGTACTACGATTGAATCTAGTCAGCAATAAAAGCTTCCCAGGTACTTCAATATGTTTGCTCGCCTTCCAATGTTCTTGCACAGTATGACATCTCTTGGCTGGGTGCACAACACAGTATTCTTGCTATTAAAAAGTAAAACTAAGGGAGGGAGCAAAGCAGACCTTCCCAGGCCGTATTTCCCTCACACTGATGTACGTCATTCATCCCATAAATTTGTTATGTCTCCAGCTCCCAAGCTTGAGTGAACATTCATCTTTCTTCCTTTACATATATACCCAAACAAAGCTGAGCTGTGGGCTGGCAGTAAAGAAATGAGTCTCACATTATTGGCTTTGCATTAGGTTTGTTTATAAAAGACAAGGCATATTAATCATAGATATCTACACCGGGAGAAGCATGCAGCAATGCAGGAAATGTATTCATTACAAAAAGCAGGATGTCAAGCAGACTAGGAGGTGCTATGGATTGATGCACTGGCTTCTCTCTCATAAAGCAAGCTAAACAAGATTTTGCTCTAGCCCAGAGAGAAAGCACAAATTAACCCTGTCCATTTCTGGGTCCCCAAGGAGTGTTATAAAGCAGGCTTTTTTCTTTTGAGTTGCCGATCAGTTGCGACTTGGAAGAGGTATGACAGGCGGTTAGGTGCTGTTTAAACAAGGGGTTGCTCCCAAACATGGTCCCTCTTACGCTCCCAGAGAACATGCCTTCCCCATGTGGATGAGGTCGTTCACAACTGAAAGGACAAGCTGGCGAGTCCATTTGCTTCAAGTCTGGTTGCTTCATATTTGAGAGCTAATTCTGCCGTGACTTTTTAATTCCATGCAAAGAGTCAGGGATATTCCACACAGAAGTAACTGTATAATGGCAGGAAGTCTGTCCTTAAGGCAGAACTTTTTCTTACACCTAGAACTAAGGAAACATTCTCCTATTGTGCATACAAATGGACAGGCAAAATTACTGGGGAAAAATACTTTAATATAAGTCTGCTGCTATTAAAAGACAGCACAATTTGTGCAACTACAAATCAGAGGAAAGAAAGGGACTCCGTCACAAGGAAGTTTGTTTTTTAAAAACATCCACCACTGAGGGCAACTTCAGTTTCTAAGAACTTCAGAAGAGCTCTGTAGGAAACCTGGATATATAGTCCCAAAGAAGAGAAATGTGATCAAGGGCAATTTTTGACTTCTTCCTAAATTGTTTCTCTTCAAGTTTCTTCCTAGAAATGTGACTGAAAGCTTTTAGAGGCTATCACCTAGTTGCACAGACATCTTTTAGTGAATGCACATGCTATCAAAGGTTGGTTAAAAGACATGGCATATAGTCACAACTGCAGTGCTAAAATAGGATCTTTTCAAAAGGCTGACGTGCTACCGTGTGGTACTGTGGCATGGTTATATATCTTAAGCCCTAGTTATCTGTTTAACATTGCATGACTGAGAAAAGCTGGATTGACAAAATCCTGAGGGAAAACTGAGCTCATTTTGGTTTTATGTGCTCAGGTACTTTCAGTGACCCTGGAGTTGTTAAGAAACAGGTGTTGATAGAGAAGGTACTTGGCTGCCTGACTGTCTTGCATAGAGGTGATCTTCGGAACTCAACTGCAAGGTATTTTTGCAACGTTAAGGGGAATGCCACAGGCTGACAAAGTAATGTCCAGAGGCAGAGGATTCAGAACAGACAAGACACCTAGGATATTTCAACCAGAGGAGACAAAAAAATCACTTTTAGAACGGGAAATTAATCACCCTACACAGAAGAAAGTAGCAGAGACCACCATATTTATCTCTCTGCATAATAATAGTTAAACAGCACAAGAAGCAGAGTGCCCACTGACTGTAGCCCTCCAAAGATGGCAGATGCCAAGAAGTGGTTTTGGTGAAGAAGTGAGGTGATGCAGAATGAATAAACTAGGGACTTTCTTCTCCAGGTAAAACTCTTGCGCAGACCAAATGGGAATCAATGATTGGGAGCATGTGACTATCGATATTTATTTATTTATTTCAGATCATCCAGGATCTTGATCTTGTCATGCCCCCAGTTCACTGGAGAATTTTTTTCTCTCCTTCTTTACAAAACCAGCTACACTCATGGAAGATGGAGGCTTTGACTAGTCACGTAGCCTTGAATGACACGAACTATTCCCTTGGGTATGACATGGAATCAAAACAGGGTTGAAAAAGCAAATTAACTTAGCCTTCAAAGATAAGACATTTTGTCCTGTAGAAAACCACAAGATGCCCTCTGTTTTGCTCACATTAAGCTTTCCTGGGAAAGCACTGTACGACAAATTTGACCTAGCAGCCTCGGCAGTTCTGATGTAAAATGATTTCTTTCCATGGCATCTGTTCTGTAACATAAACAAAGCAGAAGAAACAGTCCATAGGACAAGAAAGAAAATACTAAAATCCTTCCCATTGACAGACACATCTCACAAAGTCACAGAATGGTTGAGGTTGGAAGGGACCACTGGAGGTCACCTGGTCCACACCCCACACCCAAACAGGGCCAACTACAGCCACTTGCACAGGTCCGTGTCTAGACATCATTTCATTTTCTCCAAGGATAAAGACTCCACAATCTTCCTGTGCAACCTGTGCCAGTGCTCAATCACCTGGGGAGGAATAACCCCATGTACCAGTACAGGTTTAGAGCTGACCTGCTGGAAAGCAGCTCTGCAGAGAGGGACCTGGGAGTCCTGGCGGCCAACAGGATGACCACGAACCAGCAATGTGCCCTTGTGGCCAAGAAGGCCAATGGCATCCTGGGGTGCATCAAGAAGAGTGTAGCAAGCAGGTCCAGGGAGGTCATCCTCCCCCTTTACTCTGCCCTGGTGAGGCCGCAGCTGGTGTATTGTGTCCAGTTCTGGGCTCCCTTAACATTCTGTGATTCTGTGACCACCCTCACAGTAAAAAAAGTATTTCCTGATGTTCAGAGGGAAAAGAATCACAGAATCATAGGGGTTGGAAGGGATATCTGGAGATCACTTAGTCCAACCCCCTTACCAGAGCAGGGTCACCTACAGATTGCACAGGATGGCGTCCAGGCAGGTTTGGAATGTCTCCAGAGTCAGAGACTCCATCACTTCTCCTGTGTTTCAGTTTGTGTCCGTTGTCTCTGGTCCTGTCACTGGGCACCACTGAAAAGAACCTGTCTCTGTTCTCCTTTCAGGTATTTATATACATTAATAAGATTCCCTCTGAGCGTTTTCGTCTCCAGCCTGAAATCTCCAGCTCTCTCATCCTTTCCTCATTTGTGAAGGGCTCCATTCCGTTCATCATGTTTTTGTTCGTCTCTCTCCAGTATGTCTGTGTCTCTTTTGTACTCAGGAGCCCAGAGCTGGAAAAAGTACTCCAGGCATGAACTCACCAGTGCAGAGTGGAGAGGATGGATCACCTCCCTTAACATGCTGACAAGACTTTGTCTAATGCAGCCGAGGACACCACTTGCCACCTTTGCTGCAAGGGCACATTGTTAGCTCACGTTCAACTTCGTGCCCACTAGGATCCCAGATCCTTTCCTGCCAAGCTGCTTTCCAACTGGGTGTCCCCCAGTATATATTGATGCATAGCGTCATTTCTCCCCAGGTACAGGATTTGGCAATTCTCCTTGTTGAACTTCATGCATTTGCTTTCAGTCCATCTTGATCATCTTCATATAGATTAGGAAATAAGATAGATAATGATTCCTTTCTCCCCAGTTCCTTGTCTGTCCAGGACACATGGCAGTTTGACTTCTCATGCAGCTGTGATGCTGTGGATGCCTCCTTAGATGTCATAACATGTAGCCCCCATTTATATCAGTGCCCTGTCCCTGCCCAAGCTAAGGAAGGAGTGTGCTTCCATTCAATCACCCTCTGATTTCAGCCTCTGGTAGTCCAGGATTTTCTTGATCTAGAGACTTAACTGAAAAGACATCACAGCACGCATGGCCTGACAGCTACCTCAGCAGGCCCAGCCATAGAAGAGGGTGGTGGAACAACCAGAAGAATGAGTCACCCCCCTTCTCCTTCACACCCCATACAGTCAGCAGCAGCTGCAGCCCAATTCAGCTCAACAGTTTACAGGTGTCTTCAGGAACAACTGTCATAAAAAGCTCCCAAAATATGCACTTTTTTCTTTTTTTTTTTTTTTTT
>VZSF01000537.1:545858-576161 GCA_013398295.1 Chionis minor
TCCAGTTCTGGGCTCCCTTAACATTCTGTGATTCTGTGACCACCCTCACAGTAAAAAAAGTATTTCCTGATGTTCAGAGGGAAAAGAATCACAGAATCATAGGGGTTGGAAGGGATATCTGGAGATCACTTAGTCCAACCCCCTTACCAGAGCAGGGTCACCTACAGATTGCACAGGATGGCGTCCAGGCAGGTTTGGAATGTCTCCAGAGTCAGAGACTCCATCACTTCTCCTGTGTTTCAGTTTGTGTCCGTTGTCTCTGGTCCTGTCACTGGGCACCACTGAAAAGAACCTGTCTCTGTTCTCCTTTCAGGTATTTATATACATTAATAAGATTCCCTCTGAGCGTTTTCGTCTCCAGCCTGAAATCTCCAGCTCTCTCATCCTTTCCTCATTTGTGAAGGGCTCCATTCCGTTCATCATGTTTTTGTTCGTCTCTCTCCAGTATGTCTGTGTCTCTTTTGTACTCAGGAGCCCAGAGCTGGAAAAAGTACTCCAGGCATGAACTCACCAGTGCAGAGTGGAGAGGATGGATCACCTCCCTTAACATGCTGACAAGACTTTGTCTAATGCAGCCGAGGACACCACTTGCCACCTTTGCTGCAAGGGCACATTGTTAGCTCACGTTCAACTTCGTGCCCACTAGGATCCCAGATCCTTTCCTGCCAAGCTGCTTTCCAACTGGGTGTCCCCCAGTATATATTGATGCATAGCGTCATTTCTCCCCAGGTACAGGATTTGGCAATTCTCCTTGTTGAACTTCATGCATTTGCTTTCAGTCCATCTTGATCATCTTCATATAGATTAGGAAATAAGATAGATAATGATTCCTTTCTCCCCAGTTCCTTGTCTGTCCAGGACACATGGCAGTTTGACTTCTCATGCAGCTGTGATGCTGTGGATGCCTCCTTAGATGTCATAACATGTAGCCCCCATTTATATCAGTGCCCTGTCCCTGCCCAAGCTAAGGAAGGAGTGTGCTTCCATTCAATCACCCTCTGATTTCAGCCTCTGGTAGTCCAGGATTTTCTTGATCTAGAGACTTAACTGAAAAGACATCACAGCACGCATGGCCTGACAGCTACCTCAGCAGGCCCAGCCATAGAAGAGGGTGGTGGAACAACCAGAAGAATGAGTCACCCCCCTTCTCCTTCACACCCCATACAGTCAGCAGCAGCTGCAGCCCAATTCAGCTCAACAGTTTACAGGTGTCTTCAGGAACAACTGTCATAAAAAGCTCCCAAAATATGCACTTTTTTCTTTTTTTTTTTTTTTTTACCACTCTTTAAATTTTGTACAGCAACAGTTACCCAATGAAAGCAAGAATTAACGGAAACGAAAGGAAATGAGAGACACTGAAGGAAAAACAAACATAATCAGCTCCAGCTGCAGCTCAATTAAACAACCGTTCAGAGAAAACTACTCATTCACAATTTACTCACAGAAATCCACTTTCTTACATTTTCTTCAGGATTTCAGAGCCACAGAAGTACACTGCGCTTTAAGGCTCCTCACAAAGTAATTTATGGCCCTTCAAATTGCAAAGACATATGGCAGCTGCTTCATCGGCCACTCATAAAGAAGCTGGTGAGAGGTGAGGCCAAGAGGTGATGTCCCACCTGTGCCTGAAGGGAGAGGTTCATACCCTGCACTCACACGGGCAGAAATAAATAAACCTGAGTTTCTTCTATTCAGGGGTCTCCAGGTCTGCCTGCATCATCCTCTCTGTATTGTTTTTTTTCCAAGTGTGTGCACTCGCCATTTATCTTTATCCACTTGTCCTTGTCTCATGTTCTCCTCATCTGAGATGGTTCTGGTGTTTCCAGTTTGCAACAGAAATGTCCTATGAACTCAGTATGACCACAGTAAATCTCACTATGCTCAGCTACTATCAAATGTCACAAGAACAGAATTTAAGGTTTAAATACTTTTCCTTCAGACTCTGACATTCAATTGCTCATCCCTCCAATGCTCTTCCCAAGAGATATGGACCTGCTGTTCATGTATTTACCTCATCCCAGGAGAAAACACCTTTTATTGCAGCGTTAGTGCAAATGAGCTGTGCAAGCAGCAGCCATCAAAACTCTCAAACTGGAGAAGGGTTCAAGTACAATATTGCTCCTTCTCATTTTAAATCCAGCTGCAACTGTGATTAAACAGTGTCCTGCAAGTGCTCCTCATGTAGCCCTCTATGGGAGAGTAACTGACCCAGTATGATCAAAGAAGACTGTCAGATTCTTCCCTTGCATCTTTCAAGGCTTTTTTGTAACGTACCATGGTTTGCAAAAGCACAAATACAGAACAATGTGGATGTAAAGAAATTTCCTCCAAATACTTCTCAAACATAAGTAGGGATCCTCATCTTTGGATTAAAAAAACCCCAACAAACAAAACCCAAACAAAAGAATCTTCTCTTAAACAAGTTATAAAGGATGGATAGATAGATGGATAGATTAGATAGATAGATAGATAGATAGATAGATAGATAGATAGATAGATAGATAGATAGATAGATAGATAGATAGATAATACAGAGATGGGAAGAGAGAAATTATCTTGTCAAAAATCTTCCTGTGACTGAGATATCTATCTGTCAAGGCTCACAATGCGATTTGTGTGTTTGGGGAAGGGGGAATGTCACTGACAAGCTCATAAAACGCAGCCTGGGAAGACCAAAACTGATTGGCATTTCCAAGGTGGTACCTATCTATCATGCCTTCATTTCCAATGTCTGGACACTGGATACTACTGTACCCTTTTTCAGTGTTAGATACTGTGATTTCTCCAGTCATGCACAACAGCACTTGACACTACTTTCCTCCTGCTGCTCATAAATAGTAACTAATGAGATTCTATTCCTGTATTTTTATTAGAGAAAAGCAAAGTCTTGTCCACTTACAATGGGAAGGGAAAAAAGGATTTACAAAAGATGAAAACAAGACATCCACTGCATAATCAATGTAATTACCAGTATTCGGAACCCCAGTTATAAAAACACATCTGTGCTATTTTCAATGTCTGAAATTCACTGAATCCTGAACAATGTTCTTTCTCCAAACTCACTCCCTTATTGGAATTGCCTACATGCTGAATCACATACTTCTTTCATGACTGAGCACAATTATCTCAATTACACAGCAGGATGTGGGAGCAAATATTGTGTGCAGTTTCCTTATTTATTAAGTTCAATTTCATTAGGGAATGGTCACAGCTTGACTCTACATACGGGTCAATGAAGAGGATCTTCCCCAGGGTGATCTGCCAAAATATACCACCATGCTCTAGACATTTTCCTTCACAAATACGGCTTCTACCTCTTCTCCTCATCCTCAGTCAATGCATACTCATCATCAGATTTAATATCCTCTTGAAGTACCCATAATGATTAAATCTCTGGTGAATTGCTCCACAGCTCAAGCATGTGGCTGATGCCCTGCATCACATGCTGACAGAGACCCTTGAGGAATGTGCTGTCATCATACAGGACTTGAGAATATCCCTGTCCTCAGTCCAGACCCAAGCCTTGAACTGATGGATCTCCATGAACTTCTCACCAGCAGACTTGCAGCTCTTCTGGGAGAGCTGTTTTGTCATCTTCTTTGACACTTTGCAGCAGGCTATGGGAGACCTGTCCATCACCAATGAATATTTAATTCTTTACCAAAACCTCACCCCAGTGTGACCACTGGCTCTGTTGATTGGGCCCTTCCCTTGGGATACACAGGAATGGGAAGTAATGACTAGACCCTCGATCACCTGCAAACATCTAAGAGAGTCTCAGGCACGAGCCTTTTGAGAATTTTGAGGTTGAGAAATGTGTTTTTGCAAAATAGGCATATTCATTACAGGAAAACAAAAACCAAACCCACAGATATTTTAGATTTAGTCCAGAGCAAATTTAGAATAATAAATTAAATCTTAGAAAGTTTCTGAGGGAAAAAAAAAAAAACAAAACAGAACAGAAAAAAATATTGCCTGGCTCTAATTCAGAGCTCTCTGTCCTGCGCATACCTCTGCATCACTTTATTTCCTTTTTTATTTCTAAATTAATCTTCTTTTGCTCAGGGTCTGGGATCTCATTTTGTCTTAACTACAAATTCAGGCACACTTATTCCCTTTCCACTTTAAAAGCCCCCAAAGGCTAATCAGGACATCCAGGGCAGAAAGCTCCATGGGACTGTTTGAGGACATTTCTCTGACTCCAGTGTCTCTTTGTCTTGTACCTATTCACAGCTGCAGTCCTTGGGAAAGCAGCTGTCTTGTCTGGCATGCCAACCAACAGGAAAGTGCTGTGCACACCTTTTTGAGGTCTGTAAATGACAGATAAATATTAATAATAATGCAATGTAGCAGATGTTTTTTATCTTTAACTACCCTGCTTCCATGCAGTAAATTGCAAGACCATAAAAATTATTGGAGTGAAGAGAAATTTTAAAGATGCATTATCGATTAATATTTTGACACGAAGAGCTGAGTAATTCTTCGCAAAACATCTTACTGAATTTATTCACTTTAAATTGCATTCAGTGCTAGTAAAAGGTGATCAGCTGACAGCACTGGAAAAAAAACTTCCGAGAGGCCTATCTTCACTAGAAAAATAGTGTGTACCTAATGTGGTTTAGCAACACGAAAGGAAAGGGAAGGTGTGGAAGTTTGCAGGTTTTAGACTATTTAGAAGGCCATAATAAACCAGAGATTACTCTGTAATCACTAGCCCAAACTCACAGCTGACCATTGTGATAAGGCTTTTCTATGGTTGACTGAAGAATTTGCTCCTTTTAATAAGAAAGTAGTTAATGAAAGCAGGAGTGGAACCTGCAGAGTGGACAGGGGCAGTACAAGGTCCCACAAATTCATTTTTCCATAACATACCTACAACGTCACACAGAGGGATGATGTCCAAGGATAAAATGACAGTTTGATCTTTGTCATTGCAAAGGAAAACCATTAAGAGAGATTTTTTTATTTTATCAACATGGACCACTTCTTTCAGACACATGATTTTCTCCCCCAGTTTCCCAAAGACATTGGAACTGGTGGGAAACCAGCTAGTTCAGCACGGCTCAGTAAGGCACATAAAGTGCCCTAATCAATAGTCTACATTGATGGGGATTGGACTTCTCGCCATCTCCAGATTAAACACAGGTATGCCTCAGGCTTTTTTCAGCAAGCTACACCATGCAATGTGGCTTCAGTCCACGCCCTTCTAACTCTCCATGGACCATCGCTTGCTTTCCAAATGCCCTACTTCATGGAGGCATCACAATGTCTACCTCCCTGAGAGAAGGATTGGATCCCAGAATGTTCCTGAGGAACATCCTTAGATCTGAAAACCTCATGCCAGTAATATCAGCTGCGCATATTGCCCCATTTGTTGCTAAAAGAGATGTGAGATACATCAAGCAACCTTGGGTTGTCTCTGGGTGAGAAGACATCTACAGGCACTAGCATCTTGGGCCCTGCATAGAAGATGAAGCAGCAGTTGGTGTAAAAGCCACTCTTTTCTTTACAGAGCAGGTATTGTGGTAGCCACGAGTGCTTCGCAATTTCCAGACTCACTGATGAGCTGGCCCTTCTTAAGGACCACACAGTTCATGGCACAATGTTTCTGTGATGTGCGATGGAAAACTGCGTACATTTTCCTTCACCATGTGGCACAGAATGCAACACAGCGCATGTTATGGGATAAGTGGAAAGGAGCACACACTTCCTTAGCCCTTTCCTTACTAAACTGGCACTTGCCAATTTACAAGAAATGAAGCCTGGCATAATGATATGCTATTCTATACTTTTTCAGCCAAATTACCACTGCAAAATAGAGCACAAGTGGTTTCTAAACAGGGGTGAAATACGGGAAATGCAGTGATGTTTGGATGAGCACATGAAGAGTGTCTCATGCAAGTGGCAAAAGTCAGCGAGTGGTGTAAATTCCATGAAGAGATGCCAAGTCACCCAGCTCTCACTAAAGCTGCAAGGTGCATAACCTGAGCTAATAAACCCTTCTGTATAAGCACTGTGTTCCTCTGCAAGTTCAGGTGCCAATTAAAATCAGAGATGCAGAAGAGACAGTAGTTTGCTTCCTCATTCAAAACAAGTGCTATGCACAATGCACACCTATCCTCAGGAGTTGATCTAGGATCCCACTGATGCTAGATCCTATACAGACTGCTGAAGCCAGGCTCTCTGACACTCCTCTGTTCCTTGCCCTTTGCTTCCTACAGTCCCAGCTGCACAGTGCCCCATTCCAGCCAGGGGTGGACCACGCTCTCCCCCTGCCCACAACTATTTGGCCACAGGGAGAGCTGGGGCAATTGGGAACCTATGGATTCAAGCCCACGAGACCTGAAGAAAGCCTAGACCTGAGGTCTTCCATCCAAGACGGAAATACACATTTTCTCATGAGTGTGGCTGTGGCTGCCATTCTTCTCTGACAAACTACACTTCTTTTGGGGGTATGAATACTAGGGCCATTGCCACCAAGGAAGTATTTTTTGACTATGACTTGTAGGTAGTTCTGAATTCATACTAAATTCTCTCTGGAGCTTAGGTCTCAGGAGTTTAAATCTCACACATACAGGCTTGAAAGGGAAATGGACCTTATCTCAAAGCTTTTTAAAGTAAGAAGTGTATCTACAGGTCTAAAATAACTAGTAGTAATGCCCTGCCACGCTGTCAATAACAGTAAAAATCCAGGGAAGATGGAATGTATTTTGATACTTGATATTTTTGTATTCCCTTTTCTCAGTATTATATTGTTAATAGAAATGCTTTATATGTGAACACATATTCCTTGAGAAGCATTTAAAAAACAGTAAATAGGATTCTGTCTTAAGTCTTCTTTCACAATCTAAACCAAACATGTATTTACAAAGGCCAGCTCCAGACAGGCCCAGGCACAATATGACACATATTAAAGGAGCACAACATAATACCTGCTGCTTAACCAAAATTAATTTAACTAATTATTTAATTAATTAACGCAATCAAGTTCTTGTATTTCTGTAGAATGTTGTATCGTACCATGGATGCATTTTCCTCAGAAGGTACTGCTAAATTGGGAAGACCAGTGGATCGTGGAGCTTACAAAGAGCTCCTTTATATGCAGCCAAGGTTTCTAAAAATGCTCCAAAACGATCTTTGTAAATATTATATCCAGAACTATAAGATGAAAAAATTCAGAGACCACTCACTGCCTGTCCCAACTCATCTAAGCTACAGTTCAGCCGAGCAGACCCCATGCAAACATTTTCAAATGTTGTACTTGGAAAAGAAAAACACAATCTGTTGACATGAATGAGAATGGAAATTTCAGGGCTGCCTTGCTAAATAAGTGAAAAACAATGGAGTGAAAAATAAGTAGAGAAAGATAGAGAAAGCAAGCACAGAGCTAATGATAAGGTGAACTTTTCCAGATGTGAAAATCAATTTTATTCTAAAACTTCCCAGCCTTTTCATTTAGAAAGCAATAAAATTCTATTTGTCCCGTGTTCATTTTCTACATAAAATGCCACTAAGCTACTAGCTCTCGGCAACCACACAAAACGTAATAGGTTAGGACTGCAGCTTTAAAATATGTTAGGTTTTTTTAATGAAACCAATTTATATCAGTTTGTGCCAGTGAAAGGGCTGAAGCAACTTAATTTAGTTTCATTTTCCACACATTTGTGGCCTAAGCTAGAATACACTTATTTCTAATTCAGCCCTGCTTCCACATGCCTGCCTAAGCCATTTCTAACTGATTTAGCTGGTGACCTCTATTAAATAGCCAGGTGTTTGGCTCTATTAAATGGATAATCTCTTGGTACCTACACATCACTGCTACAGCCACCTCCTCATTTGTACAGTGTTTATTTGCATGTGTGCTCATCAGAGAGCTGAGGACTTTCTGAAAGCAAGGGGAAAAAATTATAGCCATAAAACTGCCTATTCTTGTAGCTAAAACCTGGCTGTCTCTCTGTCAATGCTGCATGCAACATCATCATAATCTAAGATATAAATATTTTTTAAAAAGCAGATTTTCAGGACCTAATTCTAAAAATAATTAAATAACTTTTTTTCTTTTTCCTTCTTTTTTTCTTTCCCCCTGTCTGGGCACTGTTCCTTCACTTCATCTTTCTCCTAATTTAGATCAGTGTGACATCAGTCACACAAGCTTCGTAGGAAGAGCACGTATGTTTTATTAGAGCAATGGAAATAGCTGAGGGACAAGACAGAAAGCTTTCAGGCACACAAGACATTCTTCAGGTCACTCCAAGGGTCTGCGCTCCTCAAAGAGTCTCTGGGTTTTTTCCAGGTATAAGGGTCAACCTAATAAAGGATATGACATTCACTAAAAAGCCTGTCCAGTTTTTATCTCAGAGCACCACAAACACAACACCACATGTCATGCAGAATAAGTGTGCATAGTCCACCCATTTGTTTTGTGCTCTCTGCTGAAGTAATCGTGGCTCATTTTGAAGCTTATTTCAAAATTTAGTAACTCAGAGAGCACCAACACTATCAAAGCTGGTTTTCACAAGCCTTCTGTTGTGTGGGTTATTTTACATCTAACGGGGAATGAATTTGCCATGTAGCCATTTCCTTGGTGGAGGTATTAATAGTATTTCTCCTCTACCTGGGTAAAGGTTTTTGCAAAACTTTGTAGGAATGTAAAACTGAAGATTTCTGTTGCGTACGTTTTGGTAGAAACCAGCCAAATGGTTGTAAATTTATACAGCACAGGCAGGACACGCAGATGGGCCAGGCCCGCAAATGGTATGGGCATAAAAACAACATGTCTGTAGGCAAGGTGGAAAGGAAAAGAAGCGAATTTTAAAAGAAATTCAAATCCAAAAGGCAAACTGGTTGGAAATGGTAACGGGAGAGAGGTTGTTTCATCTGTCCTCACCTATTTGAAACTCTGTCTTGGCCACAGGGATTAAAGGTTTGGCTTCTGTGGACCTGTGGGAGGAGTTTCATTTCATGTGCAGTGGAAAACAGGCAAACAAACTCCTGTGGTCATTTCTCTAAGAAGTGATGAAAAGCTGAAATTTCTTTCACCTCTTTGAGGATGTTTGCCTTGCCTATGTTCCTTAGACAATTAGCTTGGGATGTGGTTAACTGTTATACAGGTATAACATTCTGCCTGTGGTGCCCCATAATTGAAAAGTTTTGGAAAAACCTTGATTTTCCAAACACTTGGGAGCATTAGATACGTGAATGAACAAAACTTTCCTTGCAGGTATATTATTTTTTCTTCTTTTTTTTTTTTTCTTTTTTTCTCTTTTGGTCCAAAGTTAATATTCTCTGGTCTGGGACCATGTATTTGACATTGAACTTGATGTTAGAATAGAGGATTCTTTCATAACTTATTTTTTTTATACTGAGACAAAAAGTGTGATAATTGTTCTCTTTTCCTTTCTCCAAAATGGGAATGCTTTAGTGTGCAACTTAAAGTTACTGCTACATAGACTGAACTGTGGCTGTGTCAAAGTGTTGAGAGATTCATTCCATACCTGATAGATTCAAATGCCTGTTTGGTGTGTTTGGAAAGGCAACACGTAGCATATTTGGCTCCAGTTAGACTGATTTCCTATGCAGATTGCTGTTGCAATCAGAAAAGTGACCATGATTATAATCAGTTTACTTTCCACATTTTTTCCTTCATCTAGGCCAAGTTCCATAACTGTATATGGCAAAAGTTTTTTTTTGAGAGCCAATGTTATAAACTTCACCAAGGATTTGATTATCTAAATGTCCGTCCTTTCTCCTTCGCACATCCTCATCAGTCACAGAGATTATGAAAAAATATTAAATGACAGTGGTGTTGTTGATGCACAAGGCAGAATACTACGAGTAGCATAACTCCATCACAGTCTGCTGAGCTAAAAGGAGTGAGAAGAAAACGAATGCATTTCAGTAAAATCAATCTGAGTCAACGTCACAAAGGACAAGACCATCAAGCGGTGGAAGTTGGTGTAGTGCCATAGGCTGAGTCTTTGCCAAGTTTTGCAACTGAAAACCCAGTCCAAAGGAAAGAAGCTACAGATACAGCATTAAATATTGCTTTTTCTTACAGACTTTAGTGACACTTCATTAAGTCTGAAGGGACAGTGGTGAGGATGTCAAATCTGACATTCTCCTTCATTTGCTTAAATCTATTTGAAAAGTTTAAAACCTTAGACTGACTTTTCCTTGAAAATTAAAACTCTTTTTTAAAACTTTCCAAGTGCCTCCAGCTTTGCTGGTAAAATACAGATCTCAGCTCCAGGGACTCTGGTTTGGTTTCCCTTCCTGCTCATTTGATCTTGCTTGTTAGCCTTTCTCCTCAGAGTACAGCAACTCACTTCAATTAAAGCTTCATTAAAACAACATTGCCATAATCACCATATGCTACTTATATATTTTTAAAGCATAACTGTTACCAACTGATCAAAATACAAGCGGGCATTTTAGATGTCTCTATTATATAGCATAGGCTATTTATGGTGTACTTAGATTTTCACTTCTCAGCATGGACCAGAAGGAATCGCTGAAGTAATTTCTACATCCTGTTCACAGTTATTTCCTTTTGTGGTTTCTCAGCTTTGCGGTATCTGTGTAGCAACTGCTGTAGTTTCAAGTCTCAGAAGGGCTCAGGTAACCAGCAGTTGGGAGGGGGAACAGATGACAAGGACAAACCCCCCCAACTTTCTAAGTGAAATAGAATTCCTTTCATCTCAATAATATCAGAAGACTGCTGGCAAACAGCACTAGGTCCTGTCAACCTGGGTCTCTTTCAGAAAGCCATCTGTATAGATTTATTGCCTAGCATCATTAGTTTTCAAAAGCACCGTGTGTGAGGGATGATGGCATCCAGTATTCACACCCCTGACTTTTCTGATTCTTTTCAGGTCTTCAGTTCTCTCTCCTGTTTTCCTGATTTCAATATTATGCAATCCAGAGGGCAGGTCTAGCGAGGCAGCTCCCCTGGGTGGCTCACTTACCAGTTGTGTCAGGAAATTATCTTCCACACACTCCAGGAATCACCTAGACTGCTTCCTCTCTGCTGCTTTGTATTTCCAGCAGATGTATGGTAAGTTGAAATCCCCCACTAAGACAAGGGCTGGGGATTGGGAGACTTCTGTCAGCTGCTTGTAGAATGCTTTGTCTGTCCCTTCAACCTGATTGGGTGGTCTACAAAAGACTCCCAACAGGATATCTGCCTTGCTGTCCTTCCCCCTCATCCTTACCCATAAGGACTTAGCCTTGCCTTCATAGTCATTGAGCTCCACACAATCAAAACACTGCCTAACATACAGAGCCACCCCACTCTTTTGAAGAGCTTACAGCCATCCATTGCAGCACTCCAGTCATAAGTGTCATCCCACCATGTTTCTGTGATGGCGACTATACCATAACTATCCTGTTCCGCAATGGCTTCCAGCTCCTCCTGTTTGTTGCCCATGCTGCGTGCATCGGTGTAGATGCAGTTGAGCTGGGCTATTGATTTGCCCCCCAGCATTGGTACACTGCCCCTAGGCTCACCCCTAATGAGCTCAATTCTATCCCTTGCCCCCTTCGCACCTAGTTTAAAGCTCTCTCAATGAGCCCTGCCATCTCACGTGCAATGATCCTTTTCCCTCTTTGAGACAATTTAATTCCATCTGCCGCCAGCAGGCCTGGTGTAGTGTAAACATCCTCATGATGGAAAAATCCAAAATTCTGCTGGTGGCACCAGCCTCTGAGCCACGTGTTTATTAGGTTCCTTTCAGTGTCCTTCTCTGCCACTGAGAGGATTGAGGAAAACACCACCTGTGCCTCTGATCCGTCAAGCAGTCACCCCAGTGCCCTGAAGTCCTTTTTAATTGCTTTTGTACTCCTGTCTTCAACCTCATCGCTCCCAACTTGGACAACCAGTAGCAGATAACAGAGGGCCAATGCACTATGTTTATACCTGCATTTATTTTTCATTTTCCTGCAGCCTGACTGAGTTCGAATCAAGAATATTACTCTGGTGCACTACAGAACAGGGAACACTTTCAGATCCAAAGCTCTCCAAAGCTTGCTCCAAAGCAAAGTACAAAGGTCCCATGGATCCAAGACCCTGGCTCAGACCCTTGTGTGATGGTGTATCACTCCTAAAACTCAGAGGTGCTCAGAGCTGAACTGTGTACTCAATTAGGGCACAAAAGAATACTTACTCCGTCTTCTTTTTTCCCCAAAAAATAACAGAAATATTACATTGCTATGAAAACATCGACTGTATTCACCATTTAGAAACCATCTGTTCAAGTTCAAATGCGCTGACAGTCTGGGCTCAGAAACAGTTAATATCAAAGAAATATCCATTTTTTTCTTTACTGATGAAGGTCATATAATACAGCCCTGACTGCATCCTGCTGGTCCTCCAAAGATTCAGTAAATGACACATATGAATTATTCTACTGCTAAGAAAAGTAGATAAGGATTGGTCTTTTATAACCTGATAACTTGTGCTTGCTCCTGCTGAAAACTGGTATTATGTGCCGTATCTGGATTCCTTGCTGCTATATAGAAAGATGCATTTTATTCAAAGCGGAAATTTCAAAAGATTTTTGGGGTAGCCAAAAAGAGCATATGTATGTGAGAAGACAGAAGACAAAAATGAAAAACCTAAAAAGCCAGGAGAAAGTTACAAGTATATAATACCTAGGAAAACTAGTTCTTGATTTATTAGCTGTAATTGCATTTAGGCACACAGTATTAGTACTTACTGTTTGTGTTCCAAAGAAAACACTAATAGATACGTTAACACTTCATGTATTTTCCAAAAAAATATTGAACTTACTAAGGCAACAAAGCTAATCAAAATTGCTCTCCCGATTATCTTTACAAAACCTAATGGTGTCATTTTTCTTTTTCATGGTGCTTCACACTTGTATCACTGCAGAGCACCCTGCAAAGTTTCACTAATACAGGAGCCAGTCACAGGATCACAGAATAATTCAGGCTGGAAGAAGCCTGAGGAGATTTCTAGTTTGTAGTCCAACTTCCCACTTAAAGTAGGGTCATCTATGAGGCCAGATGAGGTTCTTCAGGGCTCTCTCCATTTGGGTCTTGAAACCCTCCAAGAACGGACACTCCACAACCTCTCTGGGTAACCTTTTCCAATATTTATTTGTCCGTACGGGAAAAAGGTTTTACTTAGATGCAGTCTGAACAGGTCTTGTTTCAGTTAATACCTGTTGTCTCTCATACTCCCACAATGCACCACTGTGAACAACCTGGCTTGGTCTTCTTGATGATCTTCCGCATAGATATAGGGAGCTGCTATTAGGTCCTTCCACCAAAGTCATCCGTTCTCCATCTGCTCCATCCCACACCAGGCACCAGACAAGTGCTCCATCTGTGACCATCTCAATGGCTTCTCCTGAACTTGATTGATTTGACCAATGTCTTGTACTGAGGATCCCAAACCTGGACAGACTATCTAGATATACTCTAACAAGTATTGAGTGGAGGGAGATGAACACTTCCCTCAGTCTGCTGGATGTGCTCCTGCTCACAGAGCCCAAGATACCTTCTTTGCTGCTGGTCATTCACACTCAGCTCACTTGCCACCACTAACTCAGGGCCTTTTCCCTAGAGTTGCTCCTCAGCCAGTCAGTCACAGCAGGTTCTGTTGCAAAGAATTAGTCCTTCCCAGATGCAGGACTTTACACTTGATCTTGTTGAATTTTGGCAGATGCTGGCCAGCCCATTCCTCCAGTCCTTCTGGATAACAGCCCTGTCCTTCAGTCTACCAACTGGACCTTCCCAAGGATGGGGTCATTGGGAGCATACTCCATCACCTCTTCAGTGTTATTGACAAAGGTGTTAAACATGACAGGTCTCGGGACAGCCCCCTGTGGCATCCGGCTTGTGTCTCCAGCTATACTTTGACCCATTAACCACTACCCTCTGAGTCCAAACATCCAGCCAGTTTTTACCCATCAAGTTGTCTACCTATCCAGACTGCAATGTCCTAACTTGGATACAGAAAAACTGTATCCAAGGAAGCCTTACTAGAATTGAGGGAAATGACATCCACTGCTTCCCTTTCACCGCAAAACCCAATTATCCCATTATTTTATCATAGGAGGCAAACAAGTTGGTTGGGCATCATTTACCCTTGGTAAATCCATGCTAATTGTTATCAATCACTTGTAAAGCACCCGTCACTGAACTGGAATATGAAAGTGCTTACCACTCGTCTTCCCCTTTAAATGAAACAGCACAGTTTTGCAACCCATATAGAGCAGCAAATAATTCTTAATGGTAGCACTAATATATCTAGAATATGAGATCTGCAGATCTTTGCGTTTGCCTTACACAATTACCCAAACCACATCAAAAAAGTTCACACATTTTCTGCTTGTCTCTCTCATCGCACAGCCTCTAAATGCAAAATAGTTTCACGGAATCACAGAAACACCAAGTTGGAAGGGACCTCTGGAGATCATCTAGTCCAACCCCCCTGCCAGAGCAGGTCCACCTACAGCAGGTTGCACAGGATGGCGTCCAGGCAGGTTTGGAATGTCCCCAGAGTCGGAGACTCCAACCACCTCTCTGGGCAGCCTCTTCCAGTGCTCTGCCACCCTCAAAAGAAAGAAGTTCCTCCTCATGTTCAGGTGGAACTTCCTATGGTCAAGTTTGTGCCGTTACTCCCCCTCACTGGGCAGCATTGAAAAAAGACTGGCCCCATCCTCCCGGCACCCTCCTTTTAAGTGCTTATCAGGCCCCCTAAGTCTTCTCTTCTCCAGACTAAAAAGACCAGAGTCCCTCAGCCTTTGCTCAAAGCAGCCCTACAAAGATGATTAGGGGACTGCAACATCTTTCTTATGAGATGTAGTTGGTTGTCAGTTGTTGATATGTGTCTTGTTTAAAAACAGACTGCGCTTTAATACAGGATGGGAGGTTTTTATGTTTGTTTGCACAGGAGAAAGATCAGATGCCTGTCGCATTCAACCGTTTAATCCACAGTTATAATCACTGTGATAGGAATAAAAGCCCATCACAACCAAGTCAAAACTCTGAGTTCGAAGTTCAAAAGCGGTCACAGAAAGACAACAAAGGGAATAATCAATGGAAATCTGACCCTGCACTTGAAGACTGGCTTTCATCAGAAGGCTATGAGAAGTCAGACGGAAAACAGAGTTAAAAGGACAGTTCCACAAAAATCAATGCAGAGCGACTGAGGAACAGCTCTTAAAACTGGATTAACCTCTCTTCTCTTTCTCCGATTGAGAAACAATCATACTGTTGTGGTTTAACCTCAGCCAGCAACTAGAACCATGCAGCCATTCATTCACTCCCCCTCATTGCCCCAGCCCTGTAGGGTAGGGGGAAGGGGGAGAAAAAAGAAGGAAAAAAACCTCGTGGGTTGAGATAAAGTCAGTTTAATAGAACAGTAATGGAAAAGGATAATAATAATAATAATAATAATAATAATAATAAATGAAATAAAGTGGTACCACACAATCTGCCTTCACAACTCAATCACTGGTTGCCCATCCCAGCCCAAGCAGTGATGCCCTGTCCCCTGGCCAACCCTCATTTATGTACTGAGTATGACATCCATGGTATGGAATATTCCTTTGGCCAGCCTGTCTTGTCTATGCTACCTCTTAGTTTCTATGGGAAGCTGAAAAAGNTTCATTCACTCCCCCTCATTGCCCCAGCCCTGTAGGGTAGGGGGAAGGGGGAGAAAAAAGAAGGAAAAAAACCTCGTGGGTTGAGATAAAGTCAGTTTAATAGAACAGTAATGGAAAAGGATAATAATAATAATAATAATAATAATAATAATAAATGAAATAAAGTGGTACCACACAATCTGCCTTCACAACTCAATCACTGGTTGCCCATCCCAGCCCAAGCAGTGATGCCCTGTCCCCTGGCCAACCCTCATTTATGTACTGAGTATGACATCCATGGTATGGAATATTCCTTTGGCCAGCCTGTCTTGTCTATGCTACCTCTTAGTTTCTATGGGAAGCTGAAAAAGTCCTTGACTTAATATAAGCATTACTTAGCAACATCTAAAACAATATGTGTTATCAGGATTGTTCTCATACTAAATCCAAAAAAAAGCAGTTACTAGGAAGAAAATTAACTCTATCCCAGCTGAAACTAGGACAGATACCAATTCAACCAAGATTTCAAAAGGTATTTGGATGCCAAGGGAAGAAAATTATGAATTGAGAAATGTATGATGAGTATCGGGAACACAATCCAAACCCTCAGGAATGTAATACATGAAAAAGTAACTATCTATTGCATTGAAAACTGTGACACCAGAGCATCAGGACAAGGTATCCATAGTGTTTTCTTAGTAAGGTATTGGTTAAGAAGTGGTGGGGAACATCATGCACCTGGGTAGTCAGCCCCTCAGTCAGAGGCAAGAGGAAAAGGAGCAGGGTTTGCATTTTGGGGCTCAGTTCAGATGTCTAGGAGTCCAGTGACATTTTAAAGACTCTAGGGCATCCCATCTGGCCTCCAACTGCTAATGCAGAAGGGCATGAGTCTGCCCGAGGTCCTGTATCTTATCTGACACAGATGGATGTAATTTTGGATATCTTGAAACCACTGAAATGTCTCAAGTGGCACTAAAACTTTTGTTTAGGAAATTAATTGATCTTCAGTTATCTATGTCCTAAACTGCTCTAATACTGATGAGACATAGGGATTAACATCAGCTGCCAGTATCTCTCTTGATATCCCCAGTTTTCCAAATAAACTAGGAAAAGAAAGGGAAAAAACCACACCCAAAACAAATTAAAAAAAACCCCAACAAACAACCTGATAGAAAAACAGGAAAGAAAGACAAAGGCTGAGCATTCAGTGGAAGACCAGGACAACAATCCAGGGACCACATCAGTACCAGTAAACTACACAGTGCTTCAGCAGTGCTCTGCAATCTCTCAGAGAGTTAAATTGTTAGAGTAGTCCTAGCACAGTTTTGGACTGGGCAAGGTAACACTTTCCAAGATGTCTCCTGAGCAAAGTCGAAATGTTAATATACGTCAGTGACTGCTGAAAATGGGCACACGTGTTGCAGCCACTCTGTTTGCTTGCAGCCATCCTAAAAGAACACACACTCAACTACAAAGGATAGCTCTGCGTCTGTCCCTGCCTACAGTAAAGGTGTAACCAAGAAGTCTGGAGTCTGCCTCGTGATGTGTTACAGATTTCTCACACAACCTTTGATTTGCTGTCTGTAAAGTAGAGCTCCATATACTCCTTCCTTCTCCTTTGAGTGTCTACTCTATTTAAACTGAGTTCCCTCAGGAGAAGATTTTTTACCTACAATGATGGAGATCTCGCTATGTAGGAAACAGAGAAAAAACAAGCATTTCTTGTGTTTGGTATGATGTGAACAGCATAAAAACCTTGTTTCACCAGCTCCTCTAAGGAACATAGCTCCTGTGAATCACAGAATAATAGCATCATAACATCATAGATTCATAGAATCATAGAATACTTTGAGTTGGAAGGGACCTTTAAATGTCTCCTAGTCAAACGCCTCCTTCAATGAGCAGGGAAATCTTCAACTAGATCAGGTTGCCCAGAGTCTTGTCCAACCTGACCTCGAAAGTGTCCAGGGATGGGGCATCTACCATATCTCTGGTCTTGCTTCCTTGTATCTAGTTGAAATCTACTCTCTTTTAGTTTAAAGCCATTATCCCTTGTCCTATCACAACAGGCCCTGCTAAAACATTTGTCCCCATCTTTCCTGTAGGCTCCCTTTAAGGATTGAAAGGCTGCAATAAGTTCTCCCTGGAGACTTCTCTCTTCCAGGCTGATCAACCCCAACTCTATCAGTTTGTCTTCATAGGAGAGGGGTTCCGGCCCTCAGATTACTTTTGTGTCCTTCCTCTGGACCTGCTTCAACAGGTCCGTGTCTCTCCTGTGCTGAAGCCTCAGAGCTCAACTCAGCAATGCAGCTGGGGTCTCACCAGAGCAGAGGGGGACAGTCACCTCCCTCGACCTGTTGGCCATGCTGCTGGTGATGCAGCCCAGAACAGAGTTGGCTTTCTGGGCTGTGAGCACACATTGTCAGCTTTTTTCCTGCTTTTCACCCACCAGTACCTCCAAGTCTTTCTCAGCAGGGCTGCTCTCAATCCTTTCATCCCCCAGCCTGGATTAATACCGGAGGTTGCCCCAACCAAGGTGCAAAATCCTGCACTTGGTCTTGTTGAACCTCACGAGGTTCATGTGGGCCCACTTCTTGAGCTTGTCAGGTCCATCTGGATGGCATCTTGTCCCTCAGGCATATCAACTGCACCACTCAGTTTGGTGTCATCTGCAAACTTGCTGAGTGTGCACTCAATCCCACTGTCTATATCATGGATGAAGATATTAAACAGTATTGGTCCCAATATATAACCCTGCGGGACACCACTTGTCACTGATCTTCATTTGAGCATGGAGTTCTTGATGAATTGCAAAAACATCAAAATAAGAGAAGCGTTCCATGGATTTTCACCCCAGCAAGCCTCAGAGCTCCATTTAAGCAAACTCATCTTGCAATACCTCAAAATCTGAGAAACCACCTATACAAAACAAGCTTATTTTCACTGTAGTGCTCCTGTGATCTGCTCCAACAAAAATCTTATAAAGACTTCAAGGACTTTGCTCGATCACTTCCATATAACATCCCGTCAGAGAGGGGTAAACTGAGGCATTTAAATAACGTGTAAGGACATGCAAGCTACTGACAGACCATGCCTACTCTCTGTCTCACTGTCCTATCTATTAGCCATTTTTTAATTATTTTTGCGGGGGGAAAACTCCTCTTGTCTTTGTAGAAAGAGTTATTGATTTCAGCAGATCTCTAAACTGCCATGTACCAGCCCAAATTATACAACAAAATGCTTCCAGTAGCAGCAAGAGTTCTCATCTCGGCTTGAGCTCAACTGGCGAAAACCCAGCCCTGAAGATTTTGGATATGGCAGGATGTATTTATTTTGTATTTAAGGAATAAAGCTGATTAATTTTTAGACCTTGCTGAATATGAGAGTCTTCCTCTTATTGCTGGCACCATTTACAATGGATTTTTAATGCTTTTCTCCACTGACCAAAAAACCCCCACAGTTTTAGCTGAATAAGGCATCTCCTAATGGTGGCACAGGACCTGGAAGCATTACAGCTAATTGAGCTTGCTGTTCACATAGACACACAAAGGTCAGGTTGTCTTAACAGCTTGTATGCTGTCAAGCTGTATTTGTTCTTGAATACATACATCAGTCCTTTCCACCCCAAGTAGTAATGACTGAAGTGTACCAAGCTCCAAGAACCCGACTTAAGAGCCAATTCTTTCTTATGCTCTAGTAAAATATATAAATAAAGACCGGCAGCAAATACTAAGTACACCTCAGCTGCCATGTAAAGTCTGTGTTTGCACAAAGAGAACTAGACACACTTCTTGTGTTACTTCTCTAGAAAAAAAAAAAAAAGAAAAAGGGGTTTTTTTTTTTTTTTTTTTTGCCATGAATTCCCATAGATTGGGTATGAGAAGGGACAATTAGGTCATCTTAATTCATCTAGGCTGTCTGCCTTTGCATCACTTGTTTCCTATGCATCAGGCATAAATCACTTCCTTGGAGAAAGATATTATTGAGTAAGGCAACCATCCTGGCTTGGAATAAATCAGAAGATGAAAAACTTACTGCTGCTTTAGTAATTTCCACAAGCTTTTCATTACCATTACTGTTAGAAATAATGAGGTAAATGTCTCCCCTCCACCCAGAAAGCGTCTGGCTCCAGCTTCTAGGCATTGATTCTTGTTATGCTTTTTTCCCTGCTACATCTGAGAACCCTCAATTCTCAGTATTTTCCTGCAAGGACAGTACAAGTATAGTATAATAAAGTTTCCTCTCACTCTTCATTCTGATAATCTATATACACTTCTAGTTTCTTCATATATGATATTGTTTCCAACTTGGAATATTTCCATATCCATTTTAAAATATAGCAGAAAGAGATGTCTGTTCTTGACCGTTCCAATAAAGAATTAAAACCCCCTCCTGCATCCTAAGGAGGATTCACCTATCCTAGATTTCAACTGAGTGAAAGTGTTCTTCAGAACTGGTCAACGTAGGCTCATTTTTTGGCCAGTGGTAAGAGACAGGCACTAGCAGGATAAGATTGTTGTGGTCCATCACAGCCAAGGATAAATCACAGAATCACAGGGGTTGGAAGAGATATCTGGATATCATCTACTCCAACCCCCCTGCCAGAGCAGGGTCACCTACAGCAGGTTGCACAGGGTGGCATCCAGGCAGTTTGGAATGTCTCCAGAGTCAGAGACTCCACCACCTCTCTGGGCAGTCTCTTCCAGTGCTCCATCACCCTCAAAGGAAAGAAGTTTCTCCTCATGTTGAGATGGAACTTCTATGTTCAAGTTTGTGCCCGTTACCTCTTGTCGACTGAAAAAAGACTGGCGCCCTCCTGCCAGCACCCTCCCTTTTAGTATTTATAAACATTGATGAGATCCCCCCTCAGTCTTCTCCAGACTAAAGAGACCCAAGTCCCTTTCCTCATAAGAAAGATGCTCCAGCCCCCTAATCATCTTTGTAGCCCTATGCTGTCCCCTCTGCAGCAGTTCCCTGTCCTTCTTGAACTGGGGAGCCCAGAACTGGACACAGTACTCCAGATGTGGCCTTATCGGGGCAGAGTAAAGGTGGAGGATGACCTCCCTCCACCTGCTTGCCACACTCTTCTTGATGTTGAAAATAGATGAGACAAACTGTGTCCTAAAAGTGCCTGTTTCTGTGCATTGACTATAACAAAAGCATTGATAAGAAGTGTGAATTTACAAAGAAGGCATCTAAAGTCAGTAAGATAAATCACACCCACTTGATGGTAGTCAAGGGAGTACCTCCAAAGATATAGGTCTTGAATTATAGTAACATAATAACTGGTAAACAATGGCAAGAAAACACCACAGTCATGACATTCAACAACAAAGTTAGGCACTCTTGGGAAAACAGCTTCCTGCCTTTTACTATATTACAGATTTGGAGAGGCTCGGCCCCTGAATTGGTTCACTAAATGAGATGCTTTAGCTGAGAGGCAATTAATCCTCGTAGATGTAACGTTCAGGATATGGACATATCACTGGCACCAACAGCATTTATTCTGCTCATGTTTAAGCTACAGTTTCCTTGGGGCTCCCTTAGAAGGATCAAAGTGCCTTCTGAAGCTTTCTGAACCCGTAAGCCTGAATGATCTGGTACCTCAGTCTTTACACTTGTGATTGCTAAGTTGATTATCTTCCCTCACTGGGATGAAATAATTTAGCTTTCTTCAAACTTTAACTTCCTCAAATTGTATGAGAAGCTGCTCCTTTCTTGAGCTATTTCTGCTCCAGCCTGACAGGAACAGTAACTAAAGTGCAAGTCTATTGATTAAATATCCTTATTTTTTTCCCCTGTAGCAGCCTGAGGCATTTAATCAATACAGCAATGCCCCATATCATGGACCAAAGGCACAATATCCAGTGATCATAAACTGCCTTGAAGAAGTGGTGTAAAGTGATTTTATGACCTGGCACCTGCTGAAACGTCCATTCGTAGTGGAATAGATACATACATTTCCTTCTGCAAGCCAGTTACATAAAAAGAACTAAACATCTCAGGGAGCAGCTGTATAGTTTCAGCTTGACAGAAAAGACCCCTGTGATATTATGATTACACATACATCAAAAGGACAGATATTTTGCAAAAGTACACCTATACAACATGCCATATATTTCCCGAAGGTGATGCACAAACACATCCTGAGAGGAGAAGAACATGGCAGTCTAACTAGCATACTTATATGGATGCTGCTCCTTAACAGCTGAACTGCTCACAAGCTTATTATTTTTTGAATGCAATTCTCCTCACAACCTTTTTTTGGGACCGGGTAGCATATTTATCATTAGGAAGGTAGACCTGACCCGTGTTGAAATAGTTTTCCAGTGAAATAGTTTTCCCCTAAAATAATGCCACTTATGATCATTATTCTTGGGGCTATGTAGATACTGGTGAATGCCTTGCTGCAGATACACCTGTATTAAAACAAGCAAACAAAATAAATAATAGCACTAATTACTTCACTTGGGAAACCACTAGGAACAGAAAGTATATGTTCTGTGGCTATGAGATAGTTTTCATCAAAGAAACATTATGAGTGTAACCACCTATTTGTGGTTATTCATAGACAGACATTCATTTGTCTATCTCCAAACAAATATAAACATACGCAGAAACTTTATTGACTGATCTTTCCCAAAAAGATCTGCCTCATGTCACTCAGGTCAAAGAGTCTGTAGCACAGAAATTATTTGAATGAAATTCCCAAAATTTACATGGAATTATTTATCTGTTTTCCCTTACTTGCTGTTTCAAAAAAAACCCGCCTCTTTGACCTCTGTAGATGATATTATAAAGCCAGGCAAATAATGGAAATAGAATAGTTGTAACTGTTACAAGTGAAGGTATCCATGATCAAAGGAACATTTTTACTTTTTTTCACTGATGACATGCTAAAAAAATAGCATTTGTAGTGCCAGTGTTTAAGACTATGGTCCATGTGGCAAGAATTTTAAATAGTCAGAGGACATAGTTGCTTGTCAATGTCTTAATTGCTTCGTGAAAGGTTGGCAACTGAGACTGCTAATTAGAAAAACTCAGTGGTCATCACCAAAGCTCAATATTCATCAGGTCAAAGCTCTTGGTAATTAAAGGTCCACTCCATTTCTATAGAAATCTTAGGACAGAAGCCAGAGCTATTTATCTGATAGAAGGCTCGTAAAGACTGGGACTCAAAAGGTACTCTGGTCATCACTACTACTAAAATCTGCATGAAGTATGTCAGTCATTTTATCAGCAAAGCCATGAAAAATAAAACCGTAATTCTCAGTCTTGACCATAATCATGACCATGCTCTGAAAGAGCAAAATTTTAAAACCTTCTGCACTTGGTCCTTTTTGGCTATAGGAAAGGTGTATATTTACAACACTCCTTCACTTCCCTCCATCTCCTATTTCAGACCGTTAGGACAAAAATCTCCAAGATTAAGACTGATGTGTTTGTTCATAGCATAGGCTGTCTATCAAGCTGATAAATGGCCAATAAAGGAGAAGAAAAATTCTCATCACTAAGGTGTTTCCTTGGAAGAGCAAGTGGTAACTGTCAGCTTGCAGGTCTCTTGTGAGATCCTTGGGAAGTCATCCTGGGAAATCAGGATGCTAGCTGGAGCTAGTCATCAGAGCTAGCATATCCCAATATTTCAGCACTATGCAGAGATGCCAGTTAGATTCAAGAGGGAGAATGACTATGTCAGAGACATAACAAGGAAAGAAGTTAGACATTTCAGAAAAGCCTAGTAGCCTGGGGACAACAGGTTGCACTGATCTTGCTAGCCTGCCTCTTGTACACCAATGAGCATGGGCATCTGCACATTGACTTGTGTTATGGAGCGCAATTTGGGGTATGCAAGCCAAAAGAATTGTTGTGTGAGATTCAAGCCACTTGATTTTAGAAGTCTAAAAACCAGGTGATTAACCAAATTAACTGTCCTCAAGAGAGCAAGTCACTGCATCCTGAAGTAGATCTTTAAAATGGGGGAGGATGACTCACCCTCTAAAGGCACTGATCTTTCTCAAGTCATTATGAAGCAAAGCTTGACGATTGGTTTAGCATAGATTTGGGGAGAGATTCATGTAGCCTACCCAGACATCCTCAGCTCTCTTTAGTCAAGACAAGGAAATAGGTTTTCTAAGAAAGCTATTCCCTTGATAAAGTTTAGGTGTCTGCTGTAGAAAGAGATGAATTTGTAGAGATTTGTAAGAGAGATATTGAGTGGTTTGAAAGATGCATGAATGGAAATTTCTGTCTACAAATGTACCAGTGCAAACACTAGAGGAAGGATTACAGAAATGGCACACATTGATAATCAAGGACACAATGGAAAATAGTCAAAGTGATAATGACAAGTGAATGTATCTTTATACCAAAAAAGACTGACTGAACTTTGTTTTGTAGCGGAACATGAGACATAGCAAGGACTTGAGGTAGTGTTTGTCCTGTCCCACGCAAGACATCCTAGCCAGACTACTTGACGCACACATCTCGGTGAGTATGGTGTTACGGTTATAGGGATTATGATATGTGGGTGTGCGAGTGCAAGCAAAATCTATGAGACAGTGAGTATGAGTGAGAGTGTGTCACTGAGATTGATTTTGTTTAAAATAAATATCACATCTGTAATTTGTTGCGCTGATTTCCTACAAATTGTGCTGTGAATGTGCATATTTCTATCCCCTGATTAAAAAACAAGAATAGGTAACCATTTCAGATGGAGACACCTACCTGGTTGGCCAGGTTAATCCCATTCTTCCTCTACAAAAACATGAGCTTAGGTGAAGCCCAGTTTCATATGCCTGTTTTGTGACTCTGTAATGTGAGAAATAGTTTTTTTTTTTTCTCCTCAAAATGAGAGCCACCAAGATGTTGGTGTGCTCTGGCATTTTGTTATGTGGCCCACCACAGTACCTGGAATAATGAGTAAACCTTAGAGCTGTTCATGGTCTTAGAAATATCACCCACTCTGGATAAAGAAGGGCTACTGATATCCAAGTACAGGATGAAGAGAAAAGGGGGAACATACCCCCATTTTCAAAAAGAGTAAAAACGATGACGTGGGGAAGTACAGGCCGGTCAGTCTCACCTCTGTACCCAGCAAGATCATGGAGCAGATCCTCCTAGAAACTCTGCTAAGGCACATGGGAAATGAGGAAGTGATTGGTGGCAGCCAACATGGCTTCACTAAGGGCAAATTGTACCTGTCAAATTTGGCAGCCTTCTACAACAAGGTTACAGCATTGGTGGAAAAGGGGAGAGCAACAGATGTCATTTATCTGGACTTGTGCAAGGCATTTGACACTGTCCCTTGTCTCTAAATTGGAGAGATATGGATTTGATGGATGGACCGTTCTGTAGATAAGGAATTGGCTGGATGGCCGCACTCAAAGAGTTGCAGTCAATGGGTCGATGTCCACGTGGTGAGCAGTGGCAAGTGGTGTTCCTCAGGGGTTGGTACTGGGACCATTATTATTTAACATCTTTGTTGGTGATATGGATGTTGGGATTGAGTGCACCTTCAGCAAGCTGCGTGGAGCGGTCAAAATCCTGGAGGGAAGGGACCTGGACAGGCTTGAAGGGTGGGCCTGTGACAACATCATGAAGTTCAACAAGGCCAAGTGCAAGGTCCTGCATGCAGGTCGCAGCAATCCCATGCATAGATACAGACTGGGTGGAGAATGGATCAAGAGCAGCCCTGAGGAGAAGGACTTGTGGGTGTTGGTAGATGAGAAGCTCAACATGAGTTGGCAAGGTGTGCTCGCAGCCCAGAAAGCAAACTGCATCCTGGGCTGCATCAAAAGAAGCATAGCCAGCAGGTTGAGGGAGGTGATTTGGCCCCTCTGCTATGCTCTTGTGAGACCCACCTGGAATACTGTGTCCAGCTCTGGAGCCCTCAACATAAGAAGGTCATGGACCTGTTGGAGTGGGTCCAGAGAAGGGCCATGAAAATGACCAGAGGGCTGGAGCAGCTCTGCTGTGAGGACAGGCTGAGGGAGTTGGGGTTGTTCAGCCTGGAGAAGAGAAGGCTCCAGGAGACCTTATAGCAGCCTTGCAGTACTTAAAGGGGGCCTACAAGAAAGCTGGAGAGGGGCTTTTTACAAGGGCATGTAGTGATACAACGAGGGGTAACGGTTTTAAACTGGAAGAGGGTTGATTTAGATTAGATCTCAGGAAGAAATTGTCTATGCTGAGGGTAGAGAGACACTGGCCCAGGTTTCCCAGAGAAGCTGTGGAGGCCCCCTTCCTGGAAGTGTTCAAGGCCAGGTTGGATGAGGCTTTGAGCAACCTAGTATAGTGGGATGTGTCCCTGCCCATGGCAAGGGGCTGAAAACTAGATGATCTTTAAGGTCCCTTCCAACCTAAACCCTTCTATGATTTTATGATTTTATGAATGAGAAACAAAATTTACAAAGAGGCAGTGACTTCCTTCAGATTATTTCATATTTATGCACTTATAAGTAGTGTTTAAGGAAATATATCTATACCGATATGTGTAATTGTCAGGCTGGTGTGATATAAAGTTGAAAAAATATGTACAATGCATTTACACTCTGCTCGGAATGATCTCTTTTTTCCTTTAAATATCTTGTAATACCTCAAAAACTCTCTTTCCATCCTATCTTTATAATTATTCTGAAAGAACATACTGGTTTAAATTTTTGTTCAAGGTCATTTTCCCATTCTGTATTAATGTTAGCATATAATAGAAACATCCAAATACTGTATGCGAGACCAGGGGGAACAAAGGCACATAGATTTAAAGAGACTTGACAGAAAACCAGCACTCTGCTTTTAAAGGGGAAAAAATCAACGACTGAATTTACAATTCTCGGAAGCACAGCAGGGATGGTACATAACACCACAAAAGCACAAATTTATAAAAATCTGATCAACTGAATGACATTTGCAAGAATGCTGCCTTCAGGGGAGTTCTGAGTTGTTAAGGTCTGTTGTAGCCTTTAATGAAATACAATTCCTTATAATTTAATCTGATGCACCTGAAAATTAAAAGTGTAAGCACTTTTGGGGGGTGGCTGTTGCTAACCACAGTAGGTGAAGTTCTGTTTTCACTGCCCTGAAGATACAATCAGAGTAAGTACTGATTTCAGCATTTAGTCCAGCTTTACAGTGGAGGAAATTGAAATTTGCTACAGTGAAACAATAACTTAAATCTCCTCTTTTTTTCAGTCACCCTTTCCTCCAAAAATGCACTCCCAAAAAAATCCTCGTTATTTGGATTGATTCCAGATTGATACCAGGAAACCTGAGACCAAAATTTAGCCTTGTTCAGCTCTAAATATAACAATAGAAACTATGTGCAGTTTGGTTGGTCACTACATCAGGACACATAATAGCAAACACCTCTTCAAATAAAGAGAAAGAAACCTTTTCAAAGCTTGGCTTTTCTGGACCGTTCTTTGTCAGGAGGTGAGCTCAGCTGGAAACAGTCAGACTTCATTTTTAGGTATGATTGTAAATGCAAATAAGCACAAGCAGATAGAGACATGGAATTTGCGTGAGGAAAGAAAGGAGCTGCAGGATAAAAGAGAGAGAAGCAATTGTTTTAATCCTATTAAGAGTCTGATTAATTCAATTACAGAAACTTATATTTCTATTAGGCTATGTTTCAAGCTGCTTTGCTCAAAGACACTTCTCCCTGTGGTACCACTCTTTAGCATACTAGATATGACATTGAGTTTTGCACCAGTAGTACAATCTTTCTGTCCCACTTAATCCAGAAAGAATTAAGTTCTTTCACAATTTTCATAATTTGGGCCTAAAGGATTTAAAAATACAGAATAGGGGTGTAGGTAGGATATGTCACATGGTCGGATTTCTTCATTAAAGGGAAAAAAAATCTGCAAACCATCATTGTTCCTCTGTCTGGAGGCTGCAAAGCAAGCAGGGGAATAATTTTCAGGGAATGCCAAAATGGGCTTGTATTTGGTCTGTCAAAAAGCACTGTGAAATTTTTATGTTTTGCTGTTTGTGAAGAGAAGTCTTGTGTGTCCCTCTCCTCAGACAGAGGAAGGATGATTTGCTGAGGTTCAAAACCCAGCCCTGATAAGCCAAACTCATGCCAGTGAATCACTGCTGTGACAAGGCTTGGTATCGGTGCGCTGAAGGGGCATCAGACACTTGGCTTAAAGAAGTGAGGACAATTGCCTTTTCTTCTCAGTGAAACACCCAGGAACATGTCTGTGGAAAACATGAATTATTTTTTTGCATGGGGATCTAATCAACGCTTATAAATACTTAAAGGGAGGGTGCTGGGAGGATGGGGCCAGTCTTTTTTCAGTGGTGCCCAGGGATAAGACAAGAGGTAATGGGCACAAACTTGATCACAGGAAGTTCCATCTGAACATGAGGAGGAACTTCTTTCCTTTGAGGGCGGCAGGACACTGGAAGAGGCTGCCCAGACGGGGGGTGGAGTCTCTGCCTCTGGAGACATTCCAAACCGGCCTGGATGCCATCTTGCGCAACCTGCTGTAGGTGGACCTGCTCTGGCAGGAGGGTTGGACTAGACTATCTCCAGAGGTCCTTTCGAACCCCAGTGATTCTGTGATTATTTCAAAAACTCATTGCCAAGCTTTGGACTAGGAAAAAATAAGGCACCTGTGCAAGGAGAGGGAATAAATCAGCCTGGATTAATCCTTTGTTCACTCGTACCCCACATCCACAGAAAACACCTCTTCCATGTGTAATTCAATCTGGCATGCTGGACATCGCTTGGTAAAGTCTGTCCTTAATTTTTCATGACTCTATGGAAGACTAGAAGTTCCTGAATTGCACTTTCCTGTCAAATTAAAAATGGGATTTCAAAGGTGAAACGTTGACATTCACATTACCACCACTGAACTCTCCCTGAATATGAGGTAAACATCTGAAGAACTTCACTAAAGAACAAACAGGAAATGTTGATTTTGAATGGGAGGAAAAAAGCTTAAGTGATCAAACGATATCAAGGAACTTCCTTCTCTCTAAGTGCTTCAAAAAGACACATTTTGCCATTGATTTATCATGTTCATTCCTCAGTTTGAGGTAGAGTTGAGAGTGAAACACAAGGGGAAAGCAGCTTTTCACCCTGAAAAGCAATTTTCTGTTTGGCTGGAAAAAAGGAAAAAAAAAAAAAAAAAGAGAGAGAAAGAAAGAAAGAAAGAACAATAAGCTATGTACATGTTCAGCCCAAGAGACCTCACAGACGTGGGAATGCAAATTTTAAATAAACCACTGATGTGCTCTGATGGAAAATGTTATGGAGGAGAAAAAACAAAAATAAAACAAACAAATAAGGAATGAGCTTCAATGAAAGATTGGCTTGTTGTCAAGAGCAGCATCTGCTGCTGCGCAAGCAGAACAAGAATTACAAGGGCTAAGTCATACTCAGTCCTTCTGGGTACCAGATACTCACCAGCTGAGGTCATGAAGACGTCTTCCCCACAGGCCATGCTCTAGTCATGGATGTGTACATGTGAGTCTCGCTGGATTTTCATGTATTTCTCCATAAAAGAGCATTCCATACAGGAACTGAATATATTTGTTCATTTTAGGCAATCTAGAATTGTTGACAGCTGAGCGTAAACAAAAGTCTGCTCAAATAAAGGAAGAGTTACAAGTGTTAGTCATCCCCTCTGCCTCTGTCCTGGAGATGACAGGGATAGCTAAACCTTTTAGGAGATAGGTCTTGACTTACAACAATAATGATGACACAAGAAACATGACATAATTCATCATTTGCATGATGCGCTGATTTTGGATTTGGGGAAGATTATTTACCACTCTGCTTCAATCTGCCTATGTCTGTGCACCATCAAGCAATCCTGTTTCATATGGTGTGTGTGGTGGAACAGCGTCCCAAGCCATGATACTGTTCTTTGTGCATCTGCTGCCTTCATGTAAAACTGGCATGATGGACTTGCTTCTTTCGTCTGCTTTCTTTTTGAGCAACACAGGTTGACTTGCTTTGTATGTAGATAAATGAGTGTGTCTCACTTAAAAAAAGGTTTGCTAAACAAGATCTACTACAGATGGAAGTCCTAGGAAAAGAATGGAAGAAAATATGACCTAGGGAGACAGGTTAATTGCCTATAAATACAAAAAAAAATCTGTAAAAAGAAGATACATTTGTTTTATTAGTTAACAAAGTCAAACCAGGTATTATTAGACTAACATCATGGCAGGGAATATTTAATGCTTCACAAAAAACACTCTCAAAAAGCCATTCAAGCAATTGATCAGGTTGCCAGAGAGGAATGAAGAGTAATTTTCACGGGGAGTATATAAAATTCTCATTTTTTTTCTCTGAAACATGGAGAAAATCAAATCAAACTAGCTAAAATGAAAAGAGAATGATGCCAACTAATATACTTGGGTACTGCTCAACCATTCCCAGCTCGAGGTGATCTTGGCTTTCCCAGCTGTTGGTGGAATAGGCGACAGGCTTTGAAACACAGTCCTCCTCAATGGGCTGCAGAACAAACAGCATACGTGCATATTTATGACATGTGAGCAATGCCTTTACCTTTCTCAAATCCAAAGTCTATAAGGTGGTCCAATGTTTCTTCTGAGCTTTAGTCCTAAGTGACATGTATGTTAAGAAAACTATATATTGTCTGGATGCGTTTTGAATGCATCTAGACAACAAACCCAATTCAAAAATCATTGACTAAGCCTTAAATTTTACTTCTTTTTTTTT
>VZSF01000537.1:576218-603595 GCA_013398295.1 Chionis minor
AAAAAAAAAATTTAATAAACCTTTAATTTTTCTTTTTTTTTTTTTTTTTTTTTTTTTTTTTTTTAACAAAGTCTCTCAGGAAGTTTGAAATTAAGTGTTTTCAGAAACTGAGAAAAATGCAGTTAAGGTAAATTTAGGGTTTGGTTTGGTTTGGTTTGGTTTGGGTTTGGTTTGGATTTGGTTTTGGTTTTGAAAGTGGTGTGTCTTGACTGCCAGTCACATCCAGCATGGACAATATATGGCAACACAGGAGCAGTATGAACTTCCCACCACCTGCTGCCTTTGGGGCGTGGACATCCATTTATCCATTTCCTGCAGAATCTGCTCTACCAGCAGTCACTTCCAGTGGGGACCCCTACACTGGGAACAGCAATGTATTATGCTGCCACAGACAGATTCAGCAGGGCTTAATTGTCCTGCAGCTTTACCAGGTTGACAATTGATGGTGCTTTCAAGTACTAGTAACACTGGTACATTTTGTTAGCAAGTGGTGTCAAGCCAGAGGCAGTTCAACTGCAGCAGGGTGCAACTGAACTGCAAGCAAATTTACTTACTGTGTTGGCAGACTTAACGAACCTGCAGTGAGTACTGTGCTTTGGGTATTTTGTGTAACTACACAACTCTTCTACATTGTGTAGTTACAGTTGAAGTTACCCACATTTTTCAGGATGTACAGCTACTCAGGTCATTTCCTGATGCTGTCCTACCTCTAACATATCCCTCCCCATCTTTCACCTTGCTCCTAGTAGGTTCACCCATGTAAGATGCTGGTGATGGCAAAGAATCTGTGGTTATCTTGGCACTCAGTGGGATGAATCCAGGCTCAGTCAGAACTGATATTTCAAGGGTTTTGTTGTTCTTCCTCTCATTCTATGCAGACATAAGAGAGGACGTGGCATGCCTGCAGCACATCTCTGAAAATCCTTATCTACAATGTCCAGATGACAGTGAGTCCATTACATGGAGATGAGCAACCCAAAGGGAAAAAAAGATTAACTACATTATTAAAACAGCAGGTGGGAAGACAGATGATCAGAGAGCATGGAGTCAAAAATGTGTCTTCTCTTCTACAGTCTGCAGATGAGTCCTTCTTTCAATGCTCTTGAGTGGTCGATCTGAAATGATACATTTTTGCCTTGTGGAAATATTATGAGGAAAAGCTGCTGACTCCTTATGAGGTCTTTATGGATTAGAACTGTCTGTAGAAGACGGACCAGAAACCCCCCAGTCATGAGGCAAAGTTTTGCCCTACAAGTTTATCACAGAAGCACAGAATGGTAGGGGTTAGAACTGACCTTCGGAGATCATCTCGTCCAACCCCCCTGCCAAAGCAGGTTCACTTACAGCAGGTTGGACAGGAATGTATCCAGGTAGGTTTTGGAGATCTCCAGAGAAGGAGATTCCACAGCCTCTCTGGGCATACTGTCCTATTTCTCTGCCACTCTCAAAGAAAGAAGATTTTCAACATGTTGGGATGGAATTTCCTGTGTTCGAGTTTGTGTCCGTTGCCCCTTGTCCCATCACTGAGCACCACTGAAAAGACTCTGGTCCCATTCTTCTTATGCCAACCCTTTAGATATTTATAAGTATTGATGAGTTCCCCTCTCGGTCTTCTCTTCTCCAGCATAAACAGAGCCAGCTCTCTCAGCTTTTCCTCATAAGAGATGTGCCCCAGTACCCTGATCATCTTTGTAGGCCTCCACTGGACTTCCTCCAGTAGTTCCTTATCTTTCTTGAACCAGGGAGTCCAGAACTGGATACAGGACTACAGATGTGGCCTCACCAGGGCAGAGTAGGGGGGGAGGATGACCTCCCTCCACCTGCTGGCTACAGTCCTTCTAATGCACCCCAGGATACCACTGACCTTCTTGGCCGCAGGGAACATTGCTGGCTCATGGTCAATTTGCTGTCCACCAGGACTCCCAGGTCCTTCTCTGCAGAGCTGCTTTCCAACAGGTCAACCCCTAACCTGTAACTGGTGCATGGGGTTATTCCTCCCCAGGTTCAGGACGCTACACTTGCCCTTGTTGAACTTCATTAGTTTCCTCTCCGCCCAACACTCTAGCCTGTCCAGGTCTCCCTGTATGGCAGCACAGCCTTCTGGAGTGTCAGCCACTCCTCCTATGCTTCTTTCTCACTGAAAAGCCATCTGTGGATGGCTACATGGTGGTCAACATTTTATCTGTTTCTGCAAACAAAGCGTGTGTGATCTGTTTGAGAACAGTCATTCAACAACTTCTATTGTTCAATCCTAATTAGCTTTGGATGCTAAACTGCAAGGGAGGTGAGAGTTAAGGAATAAACCCACGCTGCTTGTCACTGAAAGCAACGCTGCTGAAGAAGACACATGTCATAGAAGTAATCAAATTTCTGGTAGCCACTGGATGTATATGGTAATGGTTATTGATGCAGCAGGCTGCTGTGCAGCACATCACACCATAGCCAGCAGGAACTGCAGGTGTTTCACTGCAGCTTTGTTCAGCAAGGCAAGAGCTTGGGGGGTGAGAAAGAAGAAAGCATCCCTCACCTGATCCAGAAGCAGCAGCATTGTCTGAGGGCAGGACATATTCTGCTCTCCTTATACCAAATTATTTCTGGCTTAATTCCACGATGATCCTCCAGATTCATGACAATGACACCAAAAGCAGAATCTTCCTTTTTGGCTCTTTTGCCACATGCTGGAAAGTACTCCAAGTAATTAAAGAGAAACATAAATTAAAAAAAAATATATAAATGTAGGCCCCAGTCTGCTAGACTTTGCCTCTCAGCTGCTTCTGCTGCTTTGTATTGCTCTGTCGGCTCATTTCCTACTGCACAGATCAATCCGCTGACTGGTCTTGGGCATGCTGCTCTCATTTCCAAATCCTTGGACTTTCAGGTCTTACTTTATTGCCTTCTGCTGATCCTCCACTCCATTTAAACCCTCTCTAAGTGCTATATCCAGAATTTAATGTCCTCCCTGCCAACACATATTGGCTTTCTGCAAGCGGTACCTATATTCAGCATTCCTTTTCTCTCTAAAATGAATTTCCAGAATATGACATAAATATGTCATTCCTCCTCTGTCCTCCAGCATATCTATTCCTAAAAACTGTGAATTCTAGTTGCCATTTCTAGGGGCTTACAGCCAATTAATGACCATCACCTTTATGATCATGGTGGAAAAGATTTGTTTCCATGTGTTATTTGGGATTAGTCTCTATCAGAGCCTAAGGGTGCAAGTACTGCCTCAGCCACCTCTTCATGCTGACTCTATTATCTCTTTTAACACTGAAAAAAACCCCCCTGTCTTATCAAATCAAGAATTCCTCTAAGGCCATGAAAAAGGAACATCAGTAGTAAACCAACTGTGCACTATTCTTGCTGACCACACTGCAACTATTTCAAAATCTATGGGTCAAACACCATTCCTTCTGTTTATAAATACCTCCCAAAAAGCAAACCAGATTAAAAAAATGCACTAAATCAAACAAGACCCCAAGAAACACACAAAGTTCGTCTTTGACTTGACCATCAAGAATAAAATTTAGGTATCTTGTGACTCACAGCACCACTGACAGAGCTGCTGAACCACACTGATACATTTGCATTCCTGTGAACACTGGGCTCAGGCTTCTCAAAAATCATTCCAAATGCTAATGAAGTTTACGCATCTCTGGGAGAATTTTTATTTTATTAGAGACCCTTAAGTTGTCAGGAAGCTCCAAGAACAAGCTGGTCTCCTGGGGAGGCCAAGGCAGGACAGAAGGTGACAGCAAGGTGAGCTGGGCCAGCATCCTCACCAACAAGGGCTCAGTCCCACAGCACCTGAGCAAGAGCAGAGCGAGTCTGGAGACAGTAATAAGGGTCAGCCAAGGGGGCAGTGACCTCCAGACACTTCTGTAGAAATGAGGCAGGTTCCACGCCAAGCCAGAAAGTCAATCCAGTGGGTTGGGTCAGGTTAAGCATGGTACACGGCGAGGCACGGCAGACCTACAGCATAGCTCAGGCAGGGACCGAGAGCAAGGGACTGAGAATCTCCCAAGCAAAGGCGTGTTGTTCCCAAGGAGGCATCTCAAAGGTCTTTTTCACAGCAGTGTGATCCAAGGATACAGAGAGGTGTGTTTCATAACTGGCCTTGAACATGGTCAGCCAAACCCCTGGCGCAAGGGGAAGATAGGCAGACAGTGTTGGTGCATTCAGGCCCCTGCACAAACCTTGGCACAAAGCAGCTAACTCTAGACTCACAACTCAAAGCAGGACGAGGCACAGGCACAAAACCTGTCTCTCTGATATCCATGCATGTTTTTTGATGCTGCTTTACCCTATTCTCCCAAAGAATGACCCAGGTCTAGCATAGCACATGCCAGTGACTATTCCTAATTGATGCTGTCACCTTCTTTCTGCATGGGAGATAATTTAACCAGGGGGACATGGCCAGGCCTTGGATCCACAGGACAGCCCCTGGCCTTATTTTATGCAGCAGTATAGATATGTTCCCTCCTGAGTTCTACCAGCAAATTAATTTTCCTTCTTCCTACAAAACCTTCTTATTTCCAGCCCTGATACTAATCAGACATAACCAGGAGACAGAAATCCAACAGTTCGTTAAAGTAAAATGTGGTGATTATCTGTTAGTCTTGCAGGAGAGTGCCATGCTGACCCAGCTCCCACGTACCTCACCTTCAATGCCCATGCAGCTCAGCTGTCTCATCCAAAGCGCTACCGAGGACACACTACAATTTTATTGACTCCTCTTTTGTGAAAATAATTTGGAGAACAAATACTGATTGCAAACCAAGTCCAGGACGCCTGAAAGCCAGGTAGAAAATATTTGGATAAAGTAAACTGAATTATGGGATTTGTACCCAACCGCCGCTCTAACTAAAGCTGACAGAAAATGCTGAGTCTCATCGCCTCTGTCAAATTAGATCAGTGATTTTGGTCGCTAAAGCAGGTGCCTAATTGGAACACACTTTTTTTGAGGGAAGGAGGCAGGGCAGGAGGAGAGGATGAGAATGAAAATCACGAAACGATTCATGGCTGCAACATTTTCTGATTAAATAATGATAGTTTGTGATACAATATGAACATGTCCTGTTTACATTGCACCTTGCAGCGTGATCTGACAGACAACATTAAAAGCAATTATACAAACACCATTCCTGAAATATGTTTTGCTAGATATTGCTACAGATATCCAGTGCTAGAGACTCTAAAATCTCCCCAGAAAGTGTTTCAAGCTCCTTATCATTAGACAGCTTTTCTTAATATCTACCCTGATTCTTTCTTGCTGTAATTTAAGCCCATTACTTCTTGCTCTTCCCAGCTGTAATAAACAAAAAAGTAATCATTATTCTTTTACTCTTTGCAGCAGACTTTTATGTACCAAGAGACTGTTATCTTCACCTCTGTCTTCTCTTTTGTAGCTTAACCAACTCTCTTTCTGTAATCTCTCCTCTGCAGTCAGGCTCGCAAGCTCTCAGACCACTCTTGCTTTCCCATAAACTCTCAGTAACGGACCCGTGTCTCAAAATGAGTGCCTAACACCAGATGGCATACTGTGAAACAGATAATTAAATTGTCCTAGTCTAATGTGATGAACAAATGCACTAAAGTCACATTAAAGAATGATTTTTAAGGAATCTAAAGCATGTGGTCTCAACCCAGGCACCACCTATCACTGAAGTAAGAACTCAGACTCATACAATAATATGGCATAATAAACTGTCCTGCAATGGGACCTGTCCAGCTAAGTTTGGCTCAATCCAGAGACTTAAACACAAACATCTGGATATGAAATGCCCTGTAGTATCTGACAGATCCACATGGACCTGAGCGATGCAGCATGGGCCATGTTTGAGACAGTAACAGACCTCACAGTCAGTGGGAGTCTACGGCATCATTGGTCCCATCTTTGAATAGAGATATAACTGAATTGTAACACTTCTTAGATCTCTAGTGACTATGTAGGGTACCCAGAAAACACACTGATGCATTTTCTGCTTTGGATACACCCAGAATTAGTTGAGGTGACTCCCGTGCCATGCATCAGCTGAGCTATAATGAATTCTATCTTCATGTTCTTTGCTTGTGGCAAGGATACACAGTACTCGGATTTGCTTTTGCTTAAGATGCAAGGAAACATGGTTAAGATCTGTGATCCTTCATTGCTGAAAGCTGAGTGCACGCTTGCTGGTTCTGCTCGGAGCTGACACACTCATTTGCCAAGTAGCAATGGACCAGTTTTGATTTTCAGTCTTGACCCTTAACAAATATAACATGGGTAAGTGAGCCACTCTAATAGTCACCAAAAATTAACTTCAATCATTTCTTCACTAGTTTTAGATCTATTTACACCGGGCATGGACAGGGAGAAACATTGCTGAGTATCAGCAGGCTTTCAGTCCCCCACATTAGATCTTGCCAATAACACACAAAAAAAAAAAAAAAAAAATAGAAAAAAAAAAGGTTTAACACAAAATTAAATGGTATGCTGAAGCAGAAAGTTGATGTATTAAGGGAAAAGAAAAATACTTGTTATGCATCATATTATTGGACAGGATAGTTTTGAGTTGATTTTGAACAAGTGAGGATAGTTTTATTTTATGCCCATGGCTGCATGGTTGCATGTCTGTCAATATTACTGAAGAAGGGCTGAAAGAAAAGAGAAAGCTGAGTCTCTGAGCATGAAATGGAAGCAACTAGAAGGAACTTCATGGTACTACATTTCTGTCTGCTTGAAGGTTTCTTACATCCTTGTCAGAAACATCTGTGTTCAGACTTATCCTGCTGAACTTAAGATGTCTAATTCAGGAGCTCAGAATAGGAAGCCAGCTGTCCTACACTCCCTCCAAAAACAACAAAGAGAAACAGACACCTCCAGACAATGGTTCATCCCACATAACATCAAGACAACAGAATGCCTTGGAAACATGGGACTTGAAAATAAAGGCACAAGGGTCCCATTTGTTCTGTGTTTTCTGAGACTTGGGGATATATGCGTTGTGTGCTTTCCCAGTAATAGGGAAGAAAGGAGGCAACAAGGTAATAATCAGTTATATGAATACATGGCATTCGTATTCCTTTTAGGTCAAAGAAACTAGAAATTAAAGAAAAATCTGATAATGGCATGTTTTATTATATTGGTGATAGCTGAAATCAGTAGTTATTACATCCTTATACTCCTAAATGTTCAATAATATATCCTTTACATTTTAAAGACAAAACTGGGGAGATGGTCAGGGAAAGCCTGGAGAATATGAGTAGAATCTGAGACTTCTCTGTTTAGAAAAAAAAACCAAACCCTACCTGTATGTTCATGAATTCTCCCCAGTACTATTAAATCAGCAAATATGACCTGTGCAGTGGATAGAGCTCTAGTCTACTTCCATTAATGGCAATGCGAAGTGTGCTTTTGACATCAGTGAAAGCCTGATGTTACAGATGATTTCCTTTCCTTTAAACTCTTTAAAAAAAATGTTTCAGGAAAAGAGTGATATCCACAGGGACAGACTCTAAGGAGAAAAGATAAATATGAACAGAGAATTTTTTTATTTCTTTTGTATGTTTCAGATCTATGTACGAAAAATGTCTTCTACAGTAAAAAGAACTGATGCAAGAATTGTTTCTCATAAATGGACAGACTATTGTCTATTATTGTCTATAGACTATTGTCCATAAAAAAAGAATGATACATTGTCACTCACTAGGCAAAAAAAAGCAAGCTATGGAGAATAAACACAAGATGGGTGCACTAAAAATGGAGCTACTGCAGTATTTATTGTGACATAAAAAACATAATGAATTTCTGACCCACTATATAAATTGTTTTTTTCTGATGAGTCACCTTAAAAAAGTGTAATAATGAAGTTGTGGTTTATGAAGAGGGCATGGTTCCTTTAGGTGATTCCTAGTCTTCTAAGACATTCCTCAGAAGACCTTAATCCCAGTCTGCTATACAATCTCCCCCATACCTATCCAGGAAGGCTTCTGGACAGCAGTAGTATGGCCTTGCACTGAAGCTGTCTCCTTGCACGAGGGTCAGGAACTCACTAGCCTCCACAATCTATACTCAAGGGACTCCACATTATTTGTGGCCTTTTCTGTTCCACTGAATCATGCAGAACTAGCTTCTGTGGGACCAGGGAGAGCTCTGGTGTTGGTACCAGGAGGGTACGAGAGTGCTCAGCTGGAGGTGGGCGTCTAGCACTTGCCTCTTAAACCTGGAGGCACCACACTTGGGGTGCTGGGTAGCTTGGCGTAACCACCTCTCAAAGAGGTTTGTGAGGAGGAAGAGAGGAGGAAAACAAACTAGTCTGTGGCACCCCGATTTCCTAACAATTCCAGCCCAGCTGGCACAGACATCACAGTTGTCTCCAAAGGGATTTACGTGCAACAAAACACTTTCTTCTCCTTGCCTGTTGCAGGGGATCACAGTATCAGATCACAAATTCTCTGTGTTTTAGAGCAACATCACATTAAGTCCTTGGCAGCAGGGCACTCAAGCACTGTGCTTTGCTTGCCACTATACTTGTGAACATAGGAAAAGCATTGGGAACCTTGTTTCTTCTTGGGCTTTTTGTGGATATATATGTTTTATACAATGCACTGAAGGGCTTTCTTTGACTTTGGAGCACCTGCTTCAGGAGAGTTTGATGATGGATTTTCACCAGAACCTAAAAATAATGTAATGAGCTATATGTGGTTTCTTGATGTTGACAAAAGATTACTTATATAAAGCACAGACAGAAAAAGATAAGCTGAATGCTGATGGTAATTACTGATGGCCTCCAGAGATGATGAATAGGGAGGCAAGTCATGACAACTGATACTCCTAGGTTGTTACTGTAGCAGACAAAGGTGTAAAAAGGTGTAGAAATATTAATTGCAGACAACTGCACACATTTACAGTGAGGATCAACTTTAGAGGTTAAAATCAGCACAGGGTTAGATTTTCTACTTACACTGAAACAATTCAAATAGAAATCAAAAGACTTATATTGCTGGAATTCTGAGCAGAACCAGGCAAAGTGTACTTTCCAGATTCACCTTTTCATATGCTCCTAAGGAAATCAAAAACTACTGGCAGAAGGTTCTCATTGGGATGAATGTCTGAAAGAAGCTTCTCGCCATGTACCAAGAATGATAATGAGACTTTTCAAGTCCAATCTCAATCTTCTACATTTTTAGATAAGTGTAATTCATTGAGATCACTGTAATTTTTCATTACATCAGTGTTAATTGTAATGTAGGAACTAAGCCTGCAGAACTTGTTGGATAGTGATTTGTCTATCAAGAAATACAAACAAGAGTAATGATAAAGAAGCTACTGGGAGGCCTACTAAGACAGAACTGACTTAAAGTCATAGAATCACAGAATAGTTTGGGTTAGAAGGGACCTTTAAAGTCCATCTAGTCCAACCCCCCCACAATTAGCAGGGACATCTTCAACTAGATCAGGTTGCCCAGAGCCTCATCCAACCTGACCTCAAATGTACCCAGGGACGGGGTATCTACCATCTCTCTCGGCAACCTGGGCCAGTGTCTCACCACCCTCAGCATAAAAAAATTCTTATATCTAGTTTAAAGCCATTATCCCTTGTCCTATTGCAACAGGCCCCACTAAAACCTTTGTCCCCATCTTTCCTGTAGGCCCCCTTTAAGGATTGAAAGGCTGCAATAAGTTCTCCCTGGAGCCTTCTCTTCTCCAGGCTGAACAATCTCAGCTCTCTCAGCTTGTCCTCATGAGCTTGGATCATTTTTATGGCCCTCCTCTGGACCTGCTTCAACAGGTCCGTGTCTCTCCTGTGTTGAAGCCTCAGAGCTCAACTCAGCAATGCAGGTGGGGTCTCACCAGAGCAGAGTAGAGGGGGACAGTCACCTCCCTTGACCTGTTGGCCATGCTGCTGGTGATGCAGGCCAGGATACAGCTGGCTTTCCGGGCAGCAAGTGTATATTGTCGGCTCATGTTGAGCTCTTCACCCACCAGTACCCACAAGTCCTTCTCGGCAGGGCTGCTCTCAATCCTTTCATCCTCCAGCCTGGATTGATAGTGGGGGTTGCAGCAACCCAGGTGCAGAATCCTGCACTTGGTCTCGTTGAACCTCACAAGGTTCACATGGGCCCACATTTTAAGACTGTCCAGGTCCCTCTGCATGGCATCCCATCCCTCAAGCATTTTATCTGCACTACTTAGTTTGGTGTCATCCTCAAACTTGCTGAGTGTGCACTCAATCCCACTGTCTGTATCTAGCTTCCTTTGCAGGACTGCCTGGATTTATGGCTGCCTAGCAGTGTCTGAGTGATACATTGGACAGGGCTGCTTCCACAAAAAAAAAAAAAAAAAAAAAAAAAAAANGGCCCCCTTTAAGGATTGAAAGGCTGCAATAAGTTCTCCCTGGAGCCTTCTCTTCTCCAGGCTGAACAATCTCAGCTCTCTCAGCTTGTCCTCATGAGCTTGGATCATTTTTATGGCCCTCCTCTGGACCTGCTTCAACAGGTCCGTGTCTCTCCTGTGTTGAAGCCTCAGAGCTCAACTCAGCAATGCAGGTGGGGTCTCACCAGAGCAGAGTAGAGGGGGACAGTCACCTCCCTTGACCTGTTGGCCATGCTGCTGGTGATGCAGGCCAGGATACAGCTGGCTTTCCGGGCAGCAAGTGTATATTGTCGGCTCATGTTGAGCTCTTCACCCACCAGTACCCTCAAGTCCTTCTCGGCAGGGCTGCTCTCAATCCTTTCATCCTCCAGCCTGGATTGATAGTGGGGGTTGCAGCAACCCAGGTGCAGAATCCTGCACTTGGTCTCGTTGAACCTCACAAGGTTCACATGGGCCCACATTTTAAGACTGTCCAGGTCCCTCTGCATGGCATCCCATCCCTCAAGCATTTTATCTGCACTACTTAGTTTGGTGTCATCCTCAAACTTGCTGAGTGTGCACTCAATCCCACTGTCTGTATCTAGCTTCCTTTGCAGGACTGCCTGGATTTATGGCTGCCTAGCAGTGTCTGAGTGATACATTGGACAGGGCTGCTTCCACAAAAAAAAAAAAAAAAAAAAAAAAAAAAAAAAAAAATTGTCCATGAAATAATTTTATCCTCTAGCAAACAGGTTCAATTCTCACAAAAGCACTAGTACCTAATGAATAGCTAGGACCTATGTCTCATCTGGCCATGTACATTTCATGTTCTTCATACCCTGAATCATTGGACTTAACATACATTCCTCTCTTAGCTCAAAATACTGCAAAAAAGGAAGCAATCACACCAAAACAAAAAAGTTGTTAATTTCCTAAAAAACTACAAGTGCAAGACCCAGTTGAATGGTTTCTAACTTACACTGTTTTAACAGCCTACAAGGATTTGGACCTCTCTCTGCAGTTGCCAGTATCTTTTGCTGACCAGAGGGTCCACAGGGAGTCTATAACCCAAACTTTGCTCTTCTGTTAGATGACAAAAATCGACAGCAAGCTGCCTCTGTGTCAGACAACCTGTGTCCAAAATACGTATTTTACTTTAGAGAAGATTACAAATACAGCTAAGTCACTGATTTTAGCTTAAGTTATGCCACAGCTTTTACGTAAAAAAAAAAAAAAAAAAAAAAAAGGCCAATTAGAAGATTTTTGCTTTAAGTTTATCTCACTAGTAAGTCATGTTTGTTGGATTATGGTCAATAGCCAAAAGGTGAAATCATTTTTCCTGATGCTTTGTAACTATCAAGCATAATGAAAAAATTGGCTTGCTTGATATTAGAGTCCAATAAAAACATGATGAATAATATTTAACACTAATATTTTTTTTCTTTTTTTTTTCCCCCAAACTTCTCTACAACTATTAGCATATAACTATGTATTGGGTGTCTGTATCCAGGCCCCTGTGGAAAGAGGCCGTGGATTGCCCCATGACAGACACAGCCAGTTCTATCCCTTTAAGCCTGACAGTTCAGCTGATTTTCCCCACAAGTTTTTTCCCACTTATCAAGTCTATATCTCATCAGTTCGGTTGTATGTATCCACACCTGGTACATCCACACACACACTTTGATGTCTAAGCTTTTTTTCATGGTAGAACCACTCAACTCCCCCCATAAAGACTAGGGAGTTAATCAAATAGCTCCAAAATACACATTTACTGGGAGGTCAACTGAATCTTTTTCCAGTTTTCTATTGACTGCACTGCATTGGCAATTCAGTTGCCCACACACAACCGTCCAGTATCATTTGAGGGGACCTCCATCTGCCAGCTCAGGAGGCTGTGGGATTCCAGCAGTTCCTGTCTCATATCTGTCATCCTTAGATGGCATTTGGGATTCCCAAACACAGGGACTAGATGCCTGTGTTGGGCAACTGAATTGTACCATCCATCCCCATCAAATACAAAGGGAATTTAAAGAATCAAATCAGATGTAGGTCCCTACAGAGCAGACAGATAAAAATGGGTGTCTTCATTCAAACTAAACTAGAACCAAGCTTACTCCTTCAGCTGTTTAGAGAAGCACTGGTACATGTCATGTTATTGTGAATCATTGAAAACACATTTTTGATGGCCTACATCCATTTACATTGTGCCCTCTGACCCGAAAAGCCAGTGACAGCTCTGCTTGGTCACCATATTCCACATGAGGAAATGAGGAGGAAGCCTATCATCCCCAAACTATTGCAGGTAAGCATATATGCATCATCCCAGTAGGGAATATAGGAATGATTGAATACTGTCAAAGACAGAGTGGAGCTGCCCAGTCTGAACTCATAGCAGTGTGTGATGCAGAACAAACAGAAGAGACATCAGAGGTGACCATACAAGAACAAACTATGGCCTAGCAGCAGCACCTCTTTTCCTATGGATTTTCTAAATGACAATCCTGTAATTGTAGAAAATGTTTCTCTGAAGACCAGGAAGTCAAGTCTTTCTCATCCCCTTTGTCTAAGGAAATCCTTTAGCCTCACAAAGAAAAACATGCACTTTTTCAAAGTAAAATGAAATCCCATTTTGTCCCACTCTCCACTAAACTGCATGCTTTCACGTCTTAATTTCAAAATGTCTTCAAGAGCTTTGCGTGCTGCTGAAGTCGGATTTTGCGAGACTATGATTCAGTTTCTTTTCTCCTCTTGAACATAAGTTGTACTTAACAATTCCTGTTCTCCAATTCTGATAATGCCAGGCATGACCTAGTAGCTGTACAACAAATATGTCCTACCAGGCCTGTGATTACTTTCAGGAATATGGAAAAGATGTTTCATTAAAGTGCTTCCAGGTTTTGTCAAAATGGAAATAAAAGCAATTTCATTTTCTGTTACTTCTCTCTCCTTACCTATAATTTTCCCTTCATGATCAATATAGTTATTAAAACACAACAAGGGAGTAAGCATTTATTCTCTTAGCTAACTCTGTCCATTTGAGATGCCCTATGTGCTCTGTAACTTTTAAAGACAGCTGGCGGAGGTGACTTGTGATTTGGGGGGGAGCAACATGCTTCCATAGTGGAAGCCAGAAACACAACAGGATTCTCTACTCGGCACAAAAGGATACTAAATATTTACTTTTTGGCAAAGAAATCAAACCCTAGCTGCCTAGTAGCTAAGTGCTTTTTTGAAGATACTTGTCTACCAGCCTGAAGGCACGATGTTCACCTCTAGGGCACTATTCATCACAGATTAAGGTACAATATCCAAAGGAAGCAGGATGAACTGCCTTCCAGAGGTATGTTGTGCTAGTTTTGGCAGGGATAGAGTTGATTTTTTCCGTAGGAACTTGCATGGGACTATATTTTGGATTTGGGCTGAAAACAGCGTTGATGATACAGGGATGTTTTCGTTATTGCTGAGCAGTGCTTACACAGAATCAAGGTGTCGTGGGTTTGGGCTGGATTGGCCCAAGCAAGCCGAGCGACAGATGTTCCCTCTCTCCTGCCGAGTAGGAGAGAGAGAAGAAGAGAGACTAGTTTAGTAAGAACTAAACTACTTTAATGAAATATAAAGAATAAAATAACAAAAGAAAATAATGAAATATATACAAAACCGTATCAAGCTCCCAGGATGACAATCACGTCACCAGCAGGCACTGGGAAGTCCCAGACCGGACTCAGCAATGGAAGGGAACTGGATCCAGGAACACACGGGTTGGGATCAAAGGCAGACGAACCGATGGAGTCCTCCTCGGACGCCGGCCATTGAAGAAGGAAAGCAAGAGTCCCAGCAAAGCAAGTCGGAGAAGAAGGTGAAGCCGTAAAACAGGAAACGGATAAAACCGGAACAACTGAAACAANTTTTCTGCACAATATGCTGTTAATTTCAGCAGTTAGAAGAGGCCTAGTTAGAAAGCAGAGTTACTGAACAAAATTGGTCCTGTTTTACCTCAAACCAGGACACAAGGTCTTTTCTGTTTCTCACACCAACCCACCAGTGAATAGGCTGGGAGGGCACAAGAAGTTGGGAGGGGACACAGCTGGGACAGCTGACCCCAGCTGACCAAAGGGATATTCCATACCATGTGACCCCATACTTAGTATATAAAGCTGGGGAAGAAGAAGGAAGGGGGAGGATGTTCAGAGTTATGGCGTTTTGTCTTCCCAAGTAACCATTATGCATGATGGAGCCCTTCATTCCTGAGATGGCTGAACACCTGCCTGCTGATGCCAAACAGTGAATGAATTCCTTATTTTGCTTTGCTTGTGTGCACAGCTTTTGCTTTACCTATTAAACTGTCTTTATCTCAACACATGAGATTTCTCACTTTTACTCTTCTGATCGTCTCCCCATCCCACTGGGGGGAAGTGAGCGAGCAGCTGCATGATGAGTAGCTGCCTGCTGGGTTTAAACTTTGAAAGCTTAGCAAGGAAGCTTAGCTTGCTTTCTACTAGCTGCCTAAATTTTAAGTACCGAGTCAGATGAGATGACACTATGCTCACTACAGGTCCCTACACTGTCCCTGTGAAAAAGATGAGCTGATAAACTGATGCCTCTGAGAACCAAGTAAAACATGTAGGCACAGAAATCAGAATATAAAACCCCATACAGGAATTCAACTATTAATTTCACTGTGGCTTTGAAAACCAATGTGGCATCTTTACTGACACTAATTACCAAAACTTGATGAAATACCTCAGGAATGGTGGCCCTGTTTGGACAGTGTCCCTGTGCCAGAAAGGAGTCACTCAGAAAGTGAACAAAAAAACACTGCTGCCTGCATGTGAAGAATTTCAGAGGAGGTTTCCACTATGAACACTGACCAAGCTCGGCCATTTTGCTACTTGATGAGATGTGACAAGCTCAGAGCCCAGTGTAATACCACTTCAGGCTATACAGCTGGGACTCTAACCGGCATACTTATTTTCTGCTCCTGGTTTTCATTGGATCCAGGTTAGGTATACATTTCCAGTGCTAATATTCCTAACTTCCTGGTACTCCTAGCCTATTAAAAGGCAAGTTTTATATTGTTTCTCAAAGCTTTGACCTTTGGGCAATGCAATTGATTATATGTGCTGCCACTGGTCACAAGGATGGCTCTAAGTGTGGTTTTACACACAGTAACCAAGGATTTCCATTCACTCCTCTGTTAAATGAGGTCATTAAGAGAAATGTAACTCACTAGTTTATGCCACTGTCAGCAAGGCAAAATTGCTTTTTAATCTCTGACCCCTAAAAATGAAATTGTACCCTGGAAAGAGATTTTGTTAAACAAATGAAATAGAAAAACAAAAGACAATATGTGATTTCTTTCTGCCATCTCCAAATTGTCACAGATCAGACATGTTCAGCTTTTACACACAAAATACTTGCCTTTGAAATGCTGAATCCAGATCGCTGTGCACAATGTAATGGATATTCTTAAATCATCCCTTGATGCAGTTCCAGTGCTGGATAGCACCAATGTGAACGATCAGTAAACACTACAGCTACCCACTCATCTTCTCTGCAGCCAAAACAGCTTCATCACCAATGCCTCACAACTAAATTTGCCCCTAACACTTCCATCATATCCTTCCCTTCTCCTCCAATCTTGCCCTTTCCATTTCCTTCTTGAGAGAGAAGTGATTTGTGCTTAAATAAAAAAGTGAGCTCAAAATAGACAATTTTTTTAATATATTCTTTTTTTCTTCCAAAAATCCTACTGGCCATAGTTTATAATAAAAGAAAGAAAGATTAAGGTCCCACCTGGCTGAGTCAACTCTCTCTTTTTGATGGTACAAATGAAGAGATTTTCAGCTGTGATTACAAATAGCCTGAAAGATTTTACCTTCACATGCAAGAGCACCCAACTGCATGACACACAAAAGCTCTAAACAAACCTTTTCCCAATAAATATTTGATCACATAGATCCATTATTTACAGGAAAAAAAGATAGGTTTAAATAAACGTTATGGCTCAGACTTCACTGAGGTTAAGTTGTTGCATTCACACAGCTCATTTATCACTTGGACTGCCGCTGACTTGAACACCATTTCCTATGGTAAGCAGCTGTTTTGTAAATGGGCTGCATTAAAATACAGTAGAAAACCACACACAAACAGGAGTTGCTTCAAAATAAAACACTCTTAAATCTGAAAACTCAGCCTGTCTTTCACAGGGAGCCAATGGAACAAGTTAAAAAGGAAGCACAAGTTTTACCCCAACCACCTGCTGCTGCCACCTATTTGTTGAGGGAAGGTAAAGGGTGAAGCTATTTAATTGTTCAAAGCACTGCCTCAAACAGCCTTGCTCGCCAGCCACAGCACACTGCCGAGACAAAAGGAGCCTGAAAGTAGGGGCAGGCAGGAAGTAAGGAGTTGCTTCAAGGCTCCAACATGGTACAGAACATGTGGGGACACATCTGACAGGCGATACAGGCAAACATCCCTACGTGGTAGGTTTCGAGAAACCTGGGGCAAGCAAATTAGTGGGATCATTATAAGGGAACAGACTGTTTGAAGCTGCACCATTGCTGACAGCCATGCATCAACACGGGAGGACTGAGAGATTGGAACTGAGAGTGAAAAAGAAAAGATATGGCTTAATGGGAGAAGGAAGGGGTGGGAGGAAAACAAGTGCTGTGGAGGAGAAATTACTTTGAAGTTGAAGAAATTACTTCTGACTGGGAAGCCCAGGCAGAGGTTTCTGAACTGAGCTGGTGTGAGCGTGTTGCTGTGGACTGAAAAACAGAAAGTAGAAAGGGACTGCAAATTGGTTGTTTTTTGAGAGATTCGGGCAATTTCGGGAGGACTTCTTTTATTAACTGAAGATCACAGAACAGAATTGTGAGGACTCTGGACGGAGGCAAAGTTTCCTTCTGCTACTGAAGACGGGGATTAAGGTTCAGTCGTGTAATTACACAGTCACTTCAGTAAGGGCTTTTACTTGGAGTCCTTACAGAGCACCAAGTTCCTATTGCAGCTTTAATTCAGCTCCCATCCCTTTCACAGGCTGAAACTGCCAGAAGAAAGAATAGCTTCATAATCCCCCGAATAAAACTTCCAAGTGCTAATTACCCAAAGAAGGAGCAAACTCAGACATGCTCACACTGACGGCAGACACAGCGAAGCAACAGCAACATGAGGTTGACTGCATATGCTGCATCGTATAGTTAACAGCAGATTGTCAGTATATCTCAGTCCCAAATCTTACAAGCATCAAGCTTCTTCTTGCCCTAAGATATTAAGTAGCTACAAAGCTGAGTTTAGACTGAGATATTCCCGCCGCACCAGTCCACCACGGCTTTTTAATCCCATCGTATTGTGGTGCTAACTGGCTGTACACAGTAGTTTTAAAACTATTAGCTTTATAACAATTTAATGACAGGGTACACTGGGATCTTAGGACATACCCATAGGGAAGAGGAGAGGACAATCTTCATTACCACGTTATTTATAAGCAGCAAGTGCTTTAAGAACCTGGCATGGCAGGAAATTTCAGACTCTAAGAAGGCGATTTTGGAAACTGAAATTTTCTTTCATTTTCGAAATACCAATGAGTTATTTGTGCACAAGTTGAAGCCAGCCCTTTATTGGCAGTCTCCAGGCAATAAGATCTCTTTGCAAATGTCACAGACTTATTAGGCTTTTTTCCTTAAAGCTCCAGCCTTCAAAGTGCCCCTCTGTGTATCCCTGAAAGCCAGACCCAGGAACTGCTTCTTTACAGGAAAAAAACTCATTGTTCTTAAACTACACAAGTGGGTCAATGAACTGTTGCTCGCCTTTGCGATGCCAGTGAATCCAAATTAGCTTGACTTCCACAGAGGATACAGGGAAGGAAAGTAACCAGCATTAATCAGAGCAACACAAGCAGCTCTTCCAAAAGAAATTAGCTTCAGCAGTCAGCACAGAGAGTCCTTCAGTCAGTGCGGCCAAGCTGAACTTAGGCCAAACTCTGCATCAAAAAGAGTAACTGGTTTAATATGTATCTGTGGATTCTGCATTTGTTTCTTTTTCTTCGCCTCAATCCATCTGCAGGAAGCTAATGAACAAACTAAGCAAGTAAGAGTTCTCATCTCATCGCAGCCAGGCCCTCTCTGTGATGTTGATCCCACCTAAGCTTGTATCAAAGACAGGTACTGAGACCATCAGGTGTGTAGATCCCCCCTTGTTGCCAATAAAGGTGATATGGGATCAATTTTCTCTTGAAATGTTTGCATGTAATTGCTATCATCTGGACTTCATAGACAAAGGAGGGAAAAGGCATCTCCAGAGAGGCAGTCATCCGGCCTATGTTGGACATAGAGTCATTATAGAATGGTTTTGGTTGGAAGAGACCTTAAAGATCATCTAGTTCCAACCCCCTACCATGGGCAGGGACACATTCCACTAGACCAGATTGCTCAAAGCTTCATCTAACCTGGCCTTGAACACTTCTGGGGTTGGGGCACCCACAACTTCCCTGGGCAGCCTGTTCCAGTGTCTCACCACCTTCACAGTAAAGAATTTCTTCTTAATATCTAATCTAAATCTACCTGGTTCCATTTAAAATCTGTTACCCCTCATCCCATCACTACACTCCCTGATCAACAGTCCCTCCCCATCTTTCCTGTAAGCCCTCATTATGTACTGGGAGGCTGCTCTAAGGTCTTCCCGGAGCCTTCTCTTCTCCAGGCTTAACAACCCCAACTCTCTCAGCCTGTCCTCACAGCAGAGGTGATCCAGCCCTTGGATCGTCTTCGTGGCCTCCTCTAGTCTCGCTCGAACAGGTCCATGTCCTTCTGATGTTGAGCGCTCCAGAGCTGGACACAGTATTCCAGGTGGGGTCTTACCAAAGTGGAGTAGAGGGGCAGAATCAGCTCTCTCGTTGTGCTGGCCACGCTGCTTTTGACGCAGCCCAGGATGCAGTTGGTTTTCTCCTGTAAGATGACTGAAGATGTGCTATGGAAGCATTTTCCCTTCCTGGTCAGTGTAAAGGGAGTCCAGACACCTAAGACATACGTGCCTCCACTACCTGTGTTTGGTCCAATAAATCCCTGCCTTCCAGAGAGCTATTTGAACCATGTTAAAATTGGTGTTTTGAGATAGGTGAGTTAAATCGTTCTCTCAAGGGGCACGGGCAATGACATTTCAGGAGACAAGTCTTGACCATTAGTATTTAATGGCATGTGGCCTCACCTCTGCTTTAGGCCCAAGAGAAAGGAAAGGCACTGAAGCAAGTCTACTGCAGGAGATTACTTTGTTTGTCTTCTCTCCATCAGAGTTGTTTGTCTCTCAGCTGTTTTTTTCAACTCGATTTGTGTAGTGAAAAGTAGGACAACAAAGAAAAATTGTCAAGTTTCTGTAACCAAGAGGGGTTTCATATGGCACCAGGTGTCTGTTCCTCTACACTTGGTATCAATACCCAACATTAACGTTTTCATCTGCATTTCAACACTTTATGTTTCTACAGATAGTGCAGCGGCCCAGTTAATTGTTACCTGTAGTAAAAATAAATTTAAGCACAAACAATTATTCTGTAATTATAATAATTTAAACTGAGGGGAAAAAATCTGCTAATAATTTTTTTGAAAAAGTATTTCTTCCAAACCTCTGACAGCTCCTGCTAAACCTTTTATACCTCTGGGATCTAATAACATTTTTGCTCATGAGTAATTAGAAGTTCATCTAACACATCTTCTATTGCAGCTCAGATACAAGTACCTATCAACTAATACAAATTAAGCAGTGCTGAAATCAGAACATATACAGTGTTTTACAGTGGCAGGGAAAAATTTATGGAATATAAAATAAGATAAACTTTTTCTACATCATGGCACTATTGCTACGGTTCTATATGGTCCTTAAAGTCTCTGTAGTATGTAACCACCAAGACTCCTTAGTGAATTTACTTGGCGAAGCAAGGAAGTGTTACTATCAGGGGGTTAAGTCTACAGACAATAATGTGGCTGTCAATTATGGTACCAGCATGGACTCAAGGACTTCCTGTGGCACCTAAGGTCAAGAGAGTAATGATAAATTGAGAACATCTACTTTCCTGAGCTGCCTGATCCTGCCTCTCATAACAAGAGCACCCAACAATTTTGCTGAGGCAAGCTGCCTCATGTCTGATGGATACACACAAGGGCTGCAACTTGGTGTCGCACCTCTGGTGACCAGCAAAGAGTTACACCTACATCATTCTGCAGCCTGCATGTAGGTGCCCATTCAAAAGGGAGAAGTTGTGCAGGCCCACGCGGTCGGAGATGGCAGAGAACAGAGAAGAGGGAAGCAGAACCATTTGCACATGTGCCTACTGCTCCTTTCCCTGGGCCGAGAGGAGGGGCTGGCTGCGGGATGCACTGAGCCATCCAGCAGCCTTGTCCAGCCTGACAATTGGACACTGCTACCTTACTTACCATATATTTCCCTCATATGTTCTCTATTATTGTTGCATGGCTTTGTGTTTTGTTTGGGGTTTGGGGTTTTTTTTGCGGGTAGGTGAAGAGTTTAGATGGGGGACATGAGAATTCACACAAAGTGATAAAGCTCTACTGTTAGCACACACATCTCATGATGAAAGAGCACCTTTCAAAATTTAAAACACAGACAAAGGGACTCTGCAGGAAAATATTCACATTTGTTTAAACATTTCTATCATTGCAGGAAACATAAATGCCTTATTTTGTACTAGTTAAAGAACAGCTATTTACTGATGTTTTCTTATGTTAATATATATGTTGGGACTGGTGCTCCAAGTTGTATTGTTGAAGTGATATGCAAACATTATGCTAAATAAACCATCATTTAATCTTTATTCCTGACAGAAATCCATTCATTAAGGTCTACAGCAGGTCTTAAACTGGAATGTTTCAGTGATGTTGACATTTCTGATTTCTCAGTTTATGTATACATTTGTTGATATACTCTTAAGAATGCTACATACATGCAGATATTCATATACATATATACATATAAATAAGGATAAGTAACAATTGTATGGAAGAAAGTCTGCATTTACAGGACAAACACACTGTACTAGAGGTTGTAGGTAACAGCCAAATATATTAATGAATTGGCAGTTTAACAAAAGTACGAAAACTACTCAGTAAGATTTAAAAAACAGTCTGTGTTTTTAGTCTCTGAGTGGCACAGAAGAGTGCAAAGAGATTTTAAAGTGTGTAAAACTATGGCAGCTCCCTTGCTGTTCATCCGTCTGGCTGATCATCCTCCCAAATCCATCCTAGATCTTTCTAAAGCAGCCCCAAATCACACAGACAGCCTGGAAGGATGACCTATCTCCCACTGCATTATCCATACATATGCAAGAGGCACCAACATCGCTTCCTACAAAAGCCCTTGAGGGCTATCTGCCCAGGACCCTTCTTGTCATGTTATGGGGACAGTGTCCTTTTGGATGTAAGATAAGCAGATATCATGGCACATACCAGAGGAGGCACCATATGCCATTTGACAAACTCCAGGCAGCAAGCCAACAATTGAAGTCACAAAAACACGCCACTTTCTGTCCATATCTAAGGGAACCTCCTGAAAGAGGTGACAGAGGGCAAGCTGGGGTTGCATGTATTTGTCTAGTGATCCTCATCCAGTAACGTACAGGATAGTTATCTGTCCTTTACAGGAGATCTGGATTGCACATTTTCTTTGGCAGCAGAATTTTTCTAAGTGATGTTTATCTATAGGGGCTTGTTTCAAGGGTAAGGGAGACTCTGAAATGTTTTCCCATGAATACCAGTCAGTACACATTTATGTCCTTAGCAGTGGTTGAATCAATAAAACTGGCTATATCTTCATCTTGATCAACATATTTGAGGACTAAAGGACCTCCTAATTAGGCAGGCTATTTCAGCAGTTCCTGCTTGCCAAAGAAAGCAGGTCCTTTACAGTGTGCTGCTTTCATTTTCTGCCTGACTACTTTTTGACCTTCTTAGACAAAATTGTCATTAACTCATTTGCAGCTTTGCGATCAGCTCTACTGTCAAGTATTAAATTTATTCTTGTCTCATTTTAGACTTCATGCAGTAAAAATGCAACAGGCTATTTTCAAGGCCAATGTAGGATTAAATGCAGGGTGACACACATTTTCTTGATTATATATGCCTTTAAAACCAAAATGTAGTAAAGACCTCACAGTTTCTGCAATATCAAAGTTCTAGAAAAGTTGTTCTTATTAACCACAATTGGTAAAGCATGTTTCACCAAAAAATGAGCTGTACATGATTTAAAAATCACATTATACCTTTCCAGTGGAGTAAAATCCCTGTAGCTCTTACTCCTCCGGTCTGGAGGTTTGCCCCAGACCTTCAGAATTCATTGTGTCCAAGGACCAACAAGGAGGCACTATGTAGTTCCATGGACCTCATCTACATTTTGTCATAAAAAGACTTATAACAAGTCTGCCTGTCATAACAAGATACATGAAACTAACTTTGGACTTCAACAAACTGATTTATTATTAAGGAAAAAAGGAAACCAACAGCTTTTGTTCTGTCAATCCAATGCAGACAATCACAATTTTTCCTTTGTTCATCTTCCCTCCCACTTCCCCTTCATGCCTAGAAAGTACTAACTATAACGATCACACAGTTCTTTCTGGTCAAGCTATTTTCAAGAGTTAATTTGTGCGTGTGTGTTATTCTTGCTCCAATGAAGAAAAAGGAAAAACACAAAAAACCCCAAACAAAACCCCTACCCTCAAATTGCCTTTAAAAAGTGCCAAACACCATTCCCAGAGCCATTATTCACATCGTGCCTTTTGACAACTCAGTTGTTTTCAAAAAGCACTGCTGCCTGATTATAGAGAAACACTCCAATAACAAGTACATATACACTTAAATGATGCACTTTTTATGACTTCTTTCCAAGAGCAACAGTAGCTAATTGTTGAGTTTCCTACTGGTAAATGTCTCTTCAATATGCAGATCTCTTAATGACTACTCTGATGCAAATTGTCAATGCTACCGTAATTTAATCATATATATATAAGAAAAAAGTTTAGGTCTTACTTAGAGTGTGCTTTATCATCTTTCCAGGTAGCACAAATCCAACGGAGGCCATGTGCCATGTGGTTCACAGCTGCCAAGTGTTCTCTTTATTTTAAATATTATTACTGAATGTATCCATAGGGGTTTTTTAGTCCCACTTACTTGGTGCTGACTTGCTTTTGCCAACTGCTCATTGGCTGACTCTACGTTAGAAGATGCAGTCTCAATGTTGGCTTCAATACTATCTGCAAATTAAGACAACAGAAGATAATTACAGGGTACAAACCTAAAACAAAGACTTTATACCAACAGCAATTCAGCAATTCACTCATGGGCATAAAGAGATGAGCAGTCTCTTGTTTGCAAGCTGTAGTACTACAGGAAAAGAGGAACACCACCAATTTTGAGGAACGCTTAACACATCAGTCAGAGGCAGTACGACTGACTGGTCTCCATCTGTTCTTAGACAGGATGAAGGTTAGCAGCTCATCCCATTCCCACTGAAGCCAATAGGAAGGCTGATAAGGAGTTCAAAGGAAGTTAGCTCAAGGCTGGTAAATTTACTAGATTAGAGTCAAATTACAGAAGGGACATGGCAGATTGTATCTAAAATTCTCTGATTATTAGACCTCAGGGATAAGGTTCGTTTGAGTATGTGTGGGTTATTGACCATCCCCAGGTGTCTGTAATTGAACAAGTCACCTTGGAGACTATTACAGGCAATAGGGAGCAAGCCCGTACTGTGCAATTCATTCCACTCTACAGTAGCTGTCTGCTGCTAATAAAACGAATCATAATCTAAACTCCTGGACCACATTTCAAGATGCAAGGGGGAGCTGGGGGACGAGGGGGTGTCTGTAAAGATGACTCAAATTGAGACAGCTTGCTGGTACCTAAAATCAAGGGAGAATAATCTCATCCTAGATTGCTAGCTCTGACATTGGAGCAAGCTGAAGGAACCACGAGGAATCAAAACTAGACTGGAAGAGAAAAACTTATCAGCTGCACATTGCAGCTGGCAGCTCATTTCCATCAAAGACAAGTATTAACTTTGGATGCAGAGCTATGCTTAGAAAGCAAGGCACCTGTGGTATAAACCAGGCAAATAAAGGTTTGTGTTTCCAGCAGAAATCTTAGAAATCTTGACCAGCTTGTCCCCAAAGGGTTGTGCAGCCAATAATTTCTGGCCTCAATGGAAGGGTATGTGCATTTGGTCTGCTTCTGTGTGTTTTAGAGGAGATGTTACACCATGGAGTATGTGAAAATGGTCATCAGGAATTCAACCGCAGGTAGAAATTTGAGAATAAGGTTCCAGGGATTTCTGTAATATTTAATAAAATTAATGGAAATTCTTCAACTGATGATATTAGGAGTTGGATTAAGACATGTCACAGAAGATTTGAGTAATTTCTTCTTTTATGTTTGAAGGAAAGGACATTAATCAGACTGGCCACTTTTGTGATGGGTAAAGAAATTAAGGTTTGCAGACAAACTGTGGAAGGTGGTTGTATTCAGCTTTTGCCATTTTTAAGTGGAACAGTGTTGCAAGTCTGTTAATGTAATTATGCATTTCTGATAACTCAGCTTAAAGAAAAACAAAAAAAGCAAAGGAAAACGAAACAAAACAAAAAAAGAGCAAAGAAACTGCAAGTCAACAAGACCATGGAACAAAGTTCAATGTAACACTTGGAAACCTGTTAAAAGTCTTGTATTACACCTGGGAGAGAAGATTTTCCTATCCTTTTTTTTCAGATTATGCATGCTGTAGTACAGAAGAAAAAAACTACATGGCAGTCATTCTTATAGACTGATATACCAGAATTTTATTGGCCATATCCAATGTTTCTCAAACCATTTTTAACACTTTAACACTGTGGACCTTGGCTGGCATCACTGACCTCTACTCAAATGCTTTCCTTGCATTCAGGACTCAGCAGGAAGAGATCAAAAGGCTTCTAAGGAAGTCAACTTCTTTATGTGAAGAACTACCAAAATTTCTCTACAGAACCTTGGAAGAGCTGCATTCATGCACATGCAGTGTGGCAGCCTTGAAGAGTTTACTTCTAGTATTGCATTGATCTAAAGGCATTTCTGGGAAAGCGACAGATTTTTATTTTCAATACCAGTAGAAAAAAAATGGTGCTGAATTATCAAAAGTGAGGAACAGAAACATGAATGGCACAACAGCACACTGCAGTGAGCAGCATTTTTGCCATGTGAGTAGTTCTACTCAAGGTGTACCTCAAATAGATGGGCCTGACAAACAAGGTGTTTCTTGTGAGTGAAACACGGTAGACAGATTTCAACCTCTCACTTGATAATACTGAGGTCCTCGATGAGTTTACAAGGAAAAGCTTACTACCACATCTCCACAAGGGCTGTCACCATCAAATGGTATCACGATTCTGTTTAAAAAGAATAGATATACCATCAGGGCTTGCCCTGATGTCTTTCCAGACAGACTCACAGATCAGTAATTGGTCATTCTACATATTTTATAGGAGTAGCAGTAGAGGGACATTTGATGTTTTCTGGTCAGAATTGAGAAATAGATGAAAAGTGGTAGATCTATGGGCTAGACTGGCTCTATAGGACAAAGGAGTGCCCTCTTTCTCTGTTTTGCAAGTTAAGGCTGTGCTGCATAATTGGCAACTACAAGCCCCGGACTCCTGGACTAACTTCCAGCACCGTGTATATGAGCCTCTTGGAAACAACAGGGCACTAAGCAGAGGAACCAAAAGGGTTAATACGTCATTAATGCCAATGGAATGCATCAGCCAGAATAACTTGTCACTCACCCAAGATGACAAATTCTTAGTTGCTTAGTTGTTCACAAGTATTTACTTCTCTGGTTAAGCATGACTACATGATGCAGAGTTAATCAGATGGGTTTTGCCTAAAATAACGTTTACACATACTGTGGAAGTCTGTAAGAACTAGCCACTGGGACAAGACCAGTTTGCATCAACTGAAATTCAGACCCTGACCACTCCAAGCTCCCACATGCCATAGCTTTCGTACAGGCAAGCTGTGATATGTGTTAGGATGGGGAGAAAAGAAGAAAAAAACAGGTAAAAAATTGAACCAAAATCTAAGAATATATCATCCTGGGACATCTGTTAATTTTAGAAGTACGAAGCCTGAACATGTTTTTGGGTTACAAAATAGAACTTTACATAGGAAAACATCTACCATGTTTTAAGATACTTTGTGATGGTATATGGAAGGGATGGGGAGATTTGGCAAATCTGGAAGGTGTGGAGGGAGCATGCTGAACACCTTGACAATTTCCTAATCAAAATAATAGAACTTTCTCAGGTGTCTGATCTTTCTCAGGATCTTAGTGCAGATTTAATCAGTGCATCATTAATCAATGCCTCTTAAAGGCTGATTGTCTTCGAAAAATAATCATTTAGGCAGAGAAACATAGAACCGTCTAGGTTGGAAGAGACCTGTAAGATCATTGAGTCCAAACATCAACCTAACACTGCCAAAACCACCACTAACCCATGCCCCTCAGCACCACGTCTACTGATCTTTTAAATACCTCCAGGGATGGCAATTCTACCACTTCCCTGGACAGCCTGTTCCAATGCTTGATAACCCTTTCAGTGAAGGATTTTTTCCTAAGATCCAATCTAAACCTCCCCTGGCGCAACGTGAGGTCATTTCCTCTCATTTTGTCACCTGTTACTTGGGAGATGAGATCAAACCTCTCCTTCTATAACCTCCTCTCAGGTAGTTGTAGAGAGTGATAAGGTCTCCCCTCAGACTCCTTTTCTCCAGGTTAAACAATCACAGTTCCTTCAGCTGCTCCCCTTGAGACTTGTTCTCTAGACCCTTCACCAGCTTTGTTGCCCTTCTCTGGACAGGCTCCAGCCCCTCACTGTCTTTCTTGTAGTGAGGGGCACAAAACTGAACACAGTATTCGAGGTGGGACCTCACCAGTGCTGAGTACAATCATTTCCTTACTCCTGCTGGCCATACTATTCTTGATGCTGTCAACCAACACCTCCAGGTCCTTTTCTGAC
>VZSF01000541.1:1444-34447 GCA_013398295.1 Chionis minor
GGAGGGGGGGGGGCGGGGGGGGCCGGCCGGGGGGGGGGGGGGGGGGGGGGGCGCTGTGCGTGTCACCGCTCGGCGACAGACGGGGCTGCCCGTGACGTCAGAGCGGCGCGCCGGCAGGGTCGCGGCCGGGTGACGTCATGGTCTCGCGCGGGGCGGACGGGGGCGGCGCTGTCCCCGCTGTCCCCNGAGAGGAGCGGGGCCTGAGGGGAGCGGGGCCGGGCCGGGCCTGGAGCGGGGCCTGAGGGACGACGTGGCCTCACGCGAGGGGTTGAGGGGCCTGGGCTCGGCCAGGACGAGGGGAGATGGGGAGGGAGCCGGCCCCCTCCGGGCTGTGGATGGAGGGAAGGAAGGAAGGAGGGAGGGAGGGAGGGAGGGAGAGCGCTGCCTCCAGCTGGGGGTGTGGGGGTGATCTGGCTTGATGTGGGAGCCAGGGAACGAGTCTTGTTCTGCGCAGGAGGAGCCTGGACCTAGAGGATCAGCCAGGCTTGAGTTAGGCAGTGTGTGAGGGGGGGTGTGGGGTTCGGTAATTGAGGTGGAGGGAGAGGGAGGGCTGGATCCCTTAGGCCTGGTAGACGCAAGATGGGCTTGGGCTAGAGGCCTGCTGGGGGCTCCTGGCCCCACCTCTCTGCTGGGGCTCGTTTTCCTGCTGCTGCTTCTCCTGCTGAAACCTCTGTTCCTATGGGGAGTGTCCTCTTGAGGGATGGCGGCTCTTAGAGCTTCTATCCCCTTCCCTATAATCCGTAATCCCGCTGACGCCCTGTCTCCTGACTCTCCTGCAGTGACGGTGGCAGATTATGCTAACTCAGACCCAGCTGTCGTGAAATCTGGACGGGTGAAAAAAGCTGTGGCCAATGCAGTGCAGCAGGAAGGTGAGTTTACACCAGGGAACCTGCCTTCGCCAGGCTGCCTCTCTGTTGTGCTGTCCTCTGCATCATGTGGGAAACTCCCCCTCCGTGGCCTGTGAAAATTGGTCTCATTTGGTGCCTGAAAGTGGGTCTGTGTTCCTCTGCAGAATCGGGTGTTTATTGAGGAGGTTTTGTTGAAAGCCTGTTGAAAGTCCAGTAAGAATTGCTGAGTCTTGGTTAGTGACTGAAATGGGCGGCCCCTTTCCATGAGCTATTGGGTGTTACCTCCTGCTTGAAGCAGAAACTAACATGATAGGAGTCTTCATTACTTTATTACCTCATATAAAACCGCAGCATACTTTATTAGCTGGTAAAGTTCTTTGCAGTGGGAATAAGGTTATGATAGCTCTGGCAAATGTGTGCAGGGAGGTTGGCTGAGGGTGTTGCTGTTTCTTTGGTGAACCGTATAAACAAGCGGTTTCCTGGAAAGGTGTTGCAATATTGTGTTATCTACTTCCTCCCTGGGTTTTATCTGCTGGGAGCCTTCCGAACACCCTGTTTGCTTGACAAATGCAAATGAGTCCTTGCATCCAGCATTGCCTGCTTTGTTCAGCTTAAGCCCTATTCTAAAATCCTGCCGCGTTTCTGGCTTACCTCCACGCTATCTGGGTGACTCCGGGTCACAGCAGTTCCCTGCCCACCCCTTCCTCGGGTCTTTGCAGTGCGGAGTCACCGGGGCTTTCCCCTCCCCGGGAATCTCTCCTCCCCAGCCCCAGGGCTGTGCTACAGCCTTATCTGGTGCAGTCCTGACGCATGCTACAGCCTTATCTGGTGCAGCACAGTGCCACCACACCGTGGGGACAGCGGGAGGAGACAGCAGACTCTGCCCAGGGAGCTTTAGCCTTTGGCCTCGCTCACCTCCTGTCTCTTGGCTCCAAGTGAACCTCGCACACAGTGCCACTGCCACGGGGAGGGGAACAAAGGCCAGGGAGAGTTTTCCTGAGCTTCTTTCCTTCCCTGGCCTGATCCCCAGGGATGGGGTGGGGCTTAGTGCTGCCAGTGAAAAGAGGGTGCTGCTGCAAGATTGCAGTGCGGTGTGTGAATGGGCTTGTGTTGCCAACAGACCTTGATTTTTCCTTTGCAGAGTGTGACAGTTTCTTTTCCATACCCCTGAGTCTCTGTCAGTTTTCCTGTTGGGCTTGGCTGCATTTGATGTCATAACTCACTGTCTATTTCTCTATGTTTTTGCCTATAAAAGGGCACGTGGAGAGGACACTACAACTTGACAGTGAGGGAGATCACCGTCGTGACTGCATACAGTTTACAGAGTTAATGTGCAAAGTGAGGTAGAACTGGTTTAACACAGCACTGAAAGTGTCTCTAGTCAGTGGGTAGAGTCAAGCTCTAGCTTCAGACTGGCTTTCCATCAGCTGTCTTAGGGTTTCAAAACCTCATTCTGTGGTTAGAAACCAGAACATCTCACCCAAATTTATTTATGGTCAGTTTCTGATGTGTTTTGTGTGGCTTTTCATTTGGTGGTTTGTTTTTCTCCCCCCGTCACTCTGTCCCTGTAATTCAAATAGCACACCTCGCTCTCCAGTGGCTCTGGTGACTGTAACTGTGATGTATAAAACCTTCAGTTTCTGCTAGGTTGGAGAAGTTTTAGCAGTGCAATCCTCCTCTGGCCTGGTCAGGTGCCTCATGGTAATAGTTTTTTTTTTCCATTCGAGCACATTAGGCTGAAATTCAGCTTTCTTGAATGAATTTTACAGCCGTTTGTAATGCTGTTACAATGCTCGTCTGTCTATGACGGCGCTTCATCCAGCTGTAACATTGGACCGCACCTTTCTTTTTCAATTACTCCCTCATACGTGGATTTTTCTGCCCTAATGAGCCCTCAGTTTACAGATTATTAAAAAATAATATTTCCTAACAGGGCTGTGTCTGAACATCTCCCCCAGAGGCAGCAAAAAAACCACAAACTCAACCAATGCAACTCGCTGTTTTCCTCATTGGGCCAGAGTTTTTCCCTCCACTAAATTCTTGGATAAGTAGAGTGCCTGTGTGCTTGGCGCTTAGTTATATACCTGATGGATTGAGTGTCATCAGCCACAGGATCTCTTTATCCTGCTAAGAAGGGAGTGTATTTTTTCTGCCTTCAGACCGAAGGGTGGTCATGCGAGGAAGCTCTGGTATGCGGGGAAACCAGTTAGCTCTCTGGAAAAAGAGCCTGTTGTTTTATTCAGAATTGTAAACAGCTTCAGTTAAACCAATGGGATCATCTGCATAATATGCTGGTAATCGCCCTCATTGTTCATTCTTTAAAACAAAAAGCTGGATAATTATGTTTCCAGTTCACTCACCGGTGGGTAATCCTGGGGCGCAGGATTTACTTGCTTGTGTCACTCACCAGAAAGCTTTAACGCAGTTAGCGTGTCCTTTCTGGTGGTGGTTCCTCTGAAGTATCTCCTGAACTTGGATCACCTTTTTCCTCTCTGCTGGTATATTTACTGTGTCGTTGCTTGTCTTTCCAGTAAAATCCCTCTGTGGTTTAGAAGCTTCTTGTGTTCCTGCTGAGGAAGTTCTCTCCGTGTCGGGAGAGTCTTGTGACAGCAGCGATGAAATGGATACGAAGGAAAGCATCAACGGGCGAACTGCGTCTAGAAAAAAGAAGAGCAAAAGGCACAAAGGTACGGTCACCAGCCTCTCCTGGGGGGCTCTGCGTGGGCTGTTGTGCATCTTCTGCGCCCGTGACGTTAACGATTGCGATTTACAGGCCAGTCACGGGGCTCTGCGGGGCATTCTGGAACTTGTACGTGCATGATCGCTGTTAAACCTGCTGCCACTTGGGCAGGGGTGGTGTCTTTTCAGAGAGGCAGAGCCTTGGGCGTGAAATCAAAGCCCGAGAGCTGGTTGTTTTCAGTAAACTCTCAACCTTGGAAAACAAATGCTGCTCTTCAAAAGGAGTGTCAAACTTTGCCACTGGACATGTTACTTCATTGAACACGTGTTGGTGAAAGCAGGGTTTGCTTTGGGGAGGAAACAATGCTGCTGTCTGCAGTGCATTTGCTCGCAAAATCCACGCTCTGTTTTCAGGATGTTTCCAAGGCTGTGGTTTGTTACAAATGGGTTTAGAGGGCTTTTTTTTTTTTTCCCCCGCGAGTGAGTGAATTTGACCTTAATGGCATCATAGCAAGTTAATTTAGGAAGATGTATCCTTCAGCATTTATGCTTTGTGCAACTCTGTAGAAAGCAATTTGCAATGCAGTGTAAGCAACCAACTGTTCTGCTGCGCTGTGGAATCCTGCAGGAGTTTCTAATAACAGGTTGCTTTTGGGTCGAGGAAAAAAAAAAAAGAACTTGGTTTCTTAAGCTTAAGAAAAAAACTTAATTTTATTAATGCTGGTACTAATTTATGTAACACATCAACATCCACCGTAGACTGTAGGTGCACAGCGCTCCTCTGGGATAGGAGTTTAATCTCTTATGAAGACATCGTTCAGAATTCTGGGAAAATCAAGAGTATCTGAGCGGTTAAAGTTTGGGAGTTACGAGTCTGGAAAGACAGTATTCAGTTCTGCCACAACCTTGTCTTCCTTATTTCTGCTTCGTGTATAGGGAAGAAAAAATGGTCACAGACCAATGATGCTTGTGGCTGCGCTCTGCAGTTCCGCAGTTGTGTAGTTTGGTGGCTTCTTGAGTCAGAGCTGAAACAGCAAAGTGGATGTTCCAGCCCCTTGTGGGTGTGACTGCCATAAATCCGTAGTGGTGTAGGGAAGTGATGACATCCAGAGCTTTCCTTGGCAATCAACATAGCAATTATCCCATGAGGATAAAGCACTGCCCTCCGTTACTAGCCTGCTGATCTGGCACCTTCAAGTTCTCAAACACCTTCTTTACTCCTCTTGTTCTCAAACCTCATAGCAGTTTTTTCTGTTATCACTGTGTACAAACTGTATGTTTTCTTTCCCTTTTCTTAATATTCCTAATGCTCGCTATTGTTTAGCTATTTATGTTCTTTAAAAATATTTCTTCTCCTAAAGTTGGAGCGATGCCTGTAGAAAAACGTGTGGTGTTAACTTAAAAATGCCGCGGGAATGAAAGGAGTTTCTGAACCTTTAGTTCTGCTTGAGCAGTTCTGACGCTTCTGAGAGGAAGAACAGGCCATTCTGTTCATCTGATTTGCATTAAAAGTTTCCCATCCAAGGAGCGTTAGTGAAATTACAGATTTAAGAAAAGCAGCTGATGAGCCAGTTGTAGAAGAGAATCGCTTGCCTCCCCTAGCAGAGCTCCTACAAAAATATTGTGACCATTTGAACAAAGGACTGACAAGCTCGTCAATGTCTTAATGTTCATGGACTTCTAGTGTAAAGCGTTTTTTGATGATCTGTTAAATGAGCAGTTTTCATAACAATGCATGAGCTTGGCCCTCCTTTACATAAACTGCACTCCCTATTTGCCATGCAATTTTTATTTCTCCACTGTTAAGTGTTAGTTTTCAGCTGTGAGAGGGTCAAGCATTGAAACAGGCTTCAGAAAGGCTGTGCTGTTTCCATCCTTGGACACAGTCAAAACTTAATTGGACAAGATCCTGAACAAATTGATCTAATTGAGCCTGCTTGGAGCTGGGCTGTTTGGACTAGCGACCTCCAGAGAACCCTTTCGGCCTGAATTATTCTTTGAATCTGCCACTTGCACTTGTGCAAACAGCGCAGTGGGGATAAACGATGGCGTATATCCAGCAAGGGGAAAGTGTCATGGTTGTGTGGGTGAGCAAGTGCGTGCTGATGAAAAGCAGTAGCGGTGATAACGAAGTTGTGCTAACTCGGACTCGTTTGGCTGACTGTGTATGTACATGTTTCAGCCCTGCGCTACCCGTAGTAAAGCGCACGCCTCTAGCTGGGACTTAATAACTAGGTTATTTCCTACACTAACATACCTTTGTTGCATTTAGAAAATCCTGACGGGGGTGGTGGAGAAGAATACCCCATCGATATCTGGCTGTTGTTGGCGTCCTACATTCGCCCTGAAGACATTGTCCGGTTTTCTTTGATTTGCAAGAAAGCCTGGACTGTTACTTGCACTGCCGCCTTTTGGACCCGGCTCTACAGAAGGTGAGACTCTAGAGAAATTTTTAAACTATTTTTAGGAGGCTTCAGCAATGACCAGCTTTCTGCAGACCTGTAAATAAGGGAATAATTCCCTATAGGCCAGGGTCTATAATGCTTGCATAGAGTCATAGAATCATAGAATCACCTGGGCTGGAAGAGACCTTCAAGAGCATCAAGTCCAACCATCAACCTATGCCAAAACCACCCCTAACCCGTGTCCCTCAGCACCACGTCTGCCTGGCTTTTAAACACCTCCAGGGACAGCGATTCCACCACCTCCCTGGGCAGCCTGTTCCAATGCTTGAGAACCCTTTCCGTAAAGAAGTTTTTCCTAATATCCAACCTAAACCTCCCCTGGCACAACTTGAGGCCATTTCCTCTTGTCCTGTCGCTTGTTCCTTGGGAGAAGAGATTGACCCCACCTGGCTAGAACCTCCTTTCAGGGAGTTGTAGGGAGTGAGAAGGTCTCCCCTCAACCTTCTCTTCTCCAGGCTGAACAATCCCAACTCCCTCAGCCGCTCCTCATGAGACTTGTTCTCCAGACCCCTCACCAGCTCCGTTGCCCTTCTCTGGACACGCTCCAGCACCTCCATGTCCCTCCTCTACTGTGGTGCCCAAAACTGAACACAGCACTCGAGCTGTGCCCCCACCAGTGCTGAGTACAGGGGCACAGTCACTTCCCTGCTCCTGCTGGCCACGCTATTCCTGATACAGGCCAAGATGCCATTGGCCTTCTTGGCCACCTGGGCACATGCTGGCTCATGTTCAGCCGACTGCCCACCAGGACCCCCAGACCCTTTTCCACCAGGCAGTTTCCAGCCGCTCCTCCCCAAGCCTGTAGCGCTGCCTACTGGTGCATAGTTGCGTTATATAGTGTTTTATATTGCATAATGGTGCAATATTGCCTATGGCTTGCATATTGGTGCGGGCCTCATCTGGCAAGGGGTTGTGTTATACTGCATCTGCCTTGAATGTGGAAACGGATCTGCATGGCATATTCCTGTACGCTCCGTGTAAATTCTCAAAGTATTGTGTGCTTTTCTGCTTGCCACGGCCTAGAGGTCCTGGTTGTAACAGCGTGATTTGGGTGTCAAGCACTCAAAGTGCTTACGGTAAGGTCAGCGCCTTTACCTGACTGACAGACTGATTGAAAACTTGCCCTGTCTCAAGCTTTGATGATGGCTGATGGCCACCTTCCTGTAATTAGGGTGACCTGAGGGAAACTAAGGCATTTTGGAGCTGTTTTGGTGGTGGAAGTAAGTTACAAATAAATTAAGAGAAGAAAAGCAAAGGGCTGGTCAGAACTTGAAACAAATCCTTCTGTGCTGGTACATGTCACTTGGACTTGTTTCAGGACAGAACATTTTCTTTAAATTTCTGTATCTTTTGCCCGGGAGGCACAAACAACAGGAGTACAGAGCAGACAGCAGCCATAGTCATCCTCACTCTTCTTTTTTTAATGTGAATTTTTCTAGCAGAGGCTCCTTTGAGTTGTGATCAGAGAATGACCCTCGAGCACAGGCGTTCAGGCTGCTCGGGCAGTTGTCCGCGAGCCCGCGGTCAAGTTCAGCTAAAGCAAGTCCTTAGGAAACTGAAGGAGTCTGCAGGCCTTCGTGCATCCTGCAGCTAAAACACCATCTCGTCCCTCTGGGCAAACTGTCTACAAGGAATTTGGGGGGAATTGGGGCATGATATGCTTACGTGTATGTTGGAAACCTGTCTGGGGCAGGTGAAGTCTTGAAGGCCGTCATGTGGTTTCATGTAGAGCAGTACAAAACCTTTGAAGCGCTCCAAGTTGACAAGAGGTCCTCTGGTCAGTCAAGTGTTCAGTTTTCTCTCACCACTGATCTCTTCTTCTGCCCATTTCTGGCATTCTGACCCTTCAGCACATGTTGGATTTGTCATTGGCTTTTCAGGCACTACAGTCTGGATGCGTACCTGCCTCTCCGCTTGCGGCCGGAATCCATGGAGAAGCTGCACTGTCTCCGCGCGTGTGTCATCCGGTCGCTGTACCACATGTATGAGCCTTTCGCGTCTCGAGTCTCCAGGAATCCAGCTATTCCAGACAGTACTCCCAGCACTTTAAAAAATTCCAGAGTAAGTGGAATCACTAAGAAAGTTGGATATGTCTGAGATGTTGTTCTGTTCCGGTATTTTGTTCTCTTTCTAGAAGAAAAATAGATGACGTTTAGATGGTCGCCAGTGAAGCGTGGGTGTAGGATGATTACTAACTCTGAATAGTGATTTTTTTTTTTTTTTTTAAATACACTGTTTATTTGTATCTGTATAGTTGTTACTGCAGAGGATTCTAGTTACTCTTCTGGGTAACTTGTGCCTAAGTCCTACCACAACAGCTTTGTAATCAGCAAAAAGGCACTTGCTTCGCTGAATATCAGAACTGCCAGGGATATTTGCGGCTCTCCCCTCCTCTGTTGCAAAAGAGTTGCTGAAAGGAGGTTGCGGTAGGATCAGCTTTTATATCTTCTGCTTTATTCTGACGCAGTCTGCCAGAATACATCTTTTCTCCGTAGCAGGCATCTGGAGAGATCAGAAGTGACACTGGTAGCCTCTGAAAGGGAGTCATTTCATCCTACATTCCTGTGGGTCATCCATCCTCCTTGGTCTCTGGGTGAGGGAGGGTAGTGGAGTTGTGAGCATGGCCAATGTGCAGAGCGATTGTCTGCTTCTGGGACTGGGGCTGCGGTTGTGTTGGGCTGTCAAAGGGTTGTCTCTGGTGTGGGCAGGCAATTCCCTTTGCTGTCCCAGCTTGGAGCATTTGCATATCCATTCCTCTTTAATTGCTGTTGATCATTAACTCTGAAATGCCTCAGTGTCTCTTGTTTGGTTTTAATTTGCAACTGGCTGATACTCTGTGAGCAGCTCAAGCAACAATGTGAATTCTCCACCCTCCAAATCCAAAGTCAAAAACCTGTCAATGAGGTTTTTGGCGCCAAACTGAAGTGGTTTTGGTTCAACAGTTGGACTTTCTTTTCCATGCAAAATAGGGCGACCTGGCCTGTCTGTACGTGACATCCCTCCTTTCCTCCTTCCTCTCCCTGGGTGGATCCTGGAAAAAAATAGTCATGCTGCTTAGGGAGCATCCAGCAGTAACACAAGCAGGTGGTGCTGCAGAGTAGGAGAACAACGCACAGTTCTGTGTGTAGGCTTATCTCTGCATCCAGAGCTCTTCACTCTTTTCCTGAATCCTCCCCGTTTTGGGTATCATCTTTCTTAAAAAAATAAAAAGCAAAACATTTCTAGGAAATTCCAATTTAACCTTAGTCCTCCTGAGCCTGACTTCCTGCCACTGCTCGGAACTGGTAGCGTGGCCGTTAACAGCCAGAAACCCTGAGGTGATGCTGGCAGGGTCGGCATTTTGGAAGCGTTCACGTTGACATCATAACGGCTTTGGTGCCCACTGCTAGTGCTTCTACTGTACTAACAGTTTGAGGGAGATTCCTGAAGTGCAGTCTTTTGTTAGTCAGCTTTTAAAAAAGGAAATTAAATGGTGACGAGGCTTCGTTAGAACAAGTAGAGGTTTGACCTAACCCCTTGGAGCATGAAAGAGCCGTCCTGAGTCTGGTCTTGCGGTACTACTGCATTGCAAGACTCTGAGCTCCACCTGTGTTACCGTGCACTGAAATGCCTCGGCACAGTGGGTACGGAGGAGGATCTGCCATTGCCTCCCCACGTTCTTGCTTTCATGGGCTTTGGTTATACCTTTACGGGTCGTTGAAACTAATGGCAAACGCCTACAATAAACTGCATGTGGCAAGAGGAGACCCCAGACCCGGGTGTTATCAAATCTAGCTTTTCCTCTTTAATTTCCTTTTTTCTTTCCCTAGCCTAGCTTGTGTGGGACACTGGAGCCGTTATGGTGTCAGCAGAAGTGTTTGCCCTTTAAAGACACCCCCATTATTTTTGGTGGAGCGGCAGGCCGTACGGCGCGTCTGAAGGGCAGGACGGCTGACCCGTGGACGACATCCTCTGCCCCTTAGGAGGTACTGACCTTTTTGTGCTTCACTACTTGCCGTGACCAAACAAGTTGCTAGACCAGGCTGTCTCCGCGGGTGAACGACAAATGCTGCTGATGGTGGAGTTAAACTCAGCGGCATCTGCTGCTTGCCTGAGTTAAAAAAGATCTGGAGAACAGTTTTGTTGGGGGTAAAAAAAAAAAAAAAAATGAGGCCCACCTCCTCCCGGGTGGAGATTGCATGTTTCTGAGCTTGACTCCACATAGCTTTGCTGTTCACCTTGTGAAGATTGTCGAGATAAAGGTCCTTTAAGAGCTTTTGATTATGGACATGAATCAGAGTTGAAGTAAAAGGTCTCCTATCGCCTGTAGCCTGTAATTACAGAGCCCTCATGGTGGAGGCTGGCTCTGGCTTTGTTTCATTTGGGGTCACACTGGTCCTGGAATGAAATTAAACGTGTGTTTCACCCTGCAACCCAGTCAGGCCTTCTCTTGGTGTGGGAGAGACTGCGTACGGGTCATGGGGAGTTGTCATCTTTACCCGTATTATTCTTCCTTTTCCTGCTGACGTTGTTGAAAGATAAGACCAGCTGTGGTGGGCTGGCATCTGTGGTGTAGAAACGCATTCAGTGGTGGCTGGACTGACTTGCCAGATTCTTTCCTCGGCTGTCGAAGGCTGGTTGCTTCCATTCACTGGTAGGCAAGGAGTTTCCGACTTAGTTTAATACAGGAGTTCTGCTGAGACTTCTACTAGAATGAGTTCTGCGTGCTGGGATGGATCCTGTGGACCACACAGTGATAAGTGGATGAAATTGTAGGACTCCTGGTGTGTGTCTGCGTGGGCGGGCAGTGCCGGTTACCTCTGATGGCGCAGGCCCTTTTCTCGTTTTCTTTTAAGAAGGGACAGGAGGTTGATCAGACAGCGCTATCCTAGCGGTGGTTTTGTACTCTGAATTGTATCAGTCAGTGCCTAGCGATGTTCAGATCTTCTTTTGACACCAAAGTGACTTAGGAACTTTCTCATCTGACACCTCATAGCTCATATCTTGGTGTTTGCATTTCCCTCTGGATTCTCTCCTCCTTGATCCTTATTCTGGTTTTAGTTGTTATTCGCTCTAGTCTTGTTTGGAGTCCAGTTGAACAGGAATTCTTGGTGGGTGGGGGGAAACAGGGGAATCTGTGCCGCTCACATCTGCCTTATGAAAGGGACAAACTGTGCAATGGGATTTTTCTGTTTGGCGTGTCAGTGCCTACGTGTGGTATCATCCAGTTGCATGATGAGTTGGCCAGCTTGACACTGGGAGACCTCAATGCTGAGTGTGTTCTTTGAACATAATTAATTTGATTAAACGGCTCCTAACTGCTCCTATGTAATTGTGTTTGTAATTGGAAGCCTTTATGCTCTACTAAAACTTATTTGAAGTGGTGCCTTTAAGGGTTTCATAATATTTTATTTTTATTTTTTTTTTTCCCCCCATCTCAGTGTCTGCTTTTCTGGTGCAAAAAGATTGAAGGGAACAGACAAGAAGCAATGTGGGAATTCAACTTCAAGTTCAAAAAGCAGGTATGAAAGAAGAACCGGAATGACTGTGACTTTTTAGTTTTCAGTCTGTGTTACCAAGACATTTAGAATCACACATTTATGTTTCCTCACTTGGTATCCTTTCTCCACTGTAAGATCTAGTTCATTTGTTACCCAAATAACGTAATCTTTGGGTCATCACTACTGATTACTACCAGAAAATAGACTATTTGACTTTAGTGGTCACAATATAGACCAAAATCTGAGAGATCTTGGTTTACCATTGCAAGGATTTCCCAGAGAAGTGAAGAAAGCAAACACTGCCAATGAAAACCTCCAGCTGTGGGTCTTGGGAGAAGCATGTAGTTTCAGGCAGCCTTGGGAATTCTGCAGCTTTCCCCTCTAAAGAAACGGTCCTGCAAATTGCCTGTCCCGAGTGGCTTTTTGTTGTTTCTGTAATGCTCTGCCCAAACGCGTGGGAATGGGGTGGGAACCTGCTGGTCAGCACTGGTGGGAAGCAGCCAAACTCCTCGTAGGTTCCCACTTGGCTAAGTAAGTCTCTCTTTCTTTCAAGTCTCCCAGATTTAAAAGCAAGTGTTGCAAAATTCTTCAGCCACCGATTCAGTATGAAGAAGTCCATACAAATCCGGATCAGGATTGCTGCCTACTGCAGATCACCACCTTCAACTTCATATTCGTGCCAATAGTCATGGGCATGACGTTTACCTTGGTGAGTGTTTGAGAAATCTGCGAGGCGAACCGCGTGTGCGCAGTTTCTGTAACGAGATGAAGAGGACACCTCTCTGGTGTCGTGTAAATCACGCCCCTGCATCAACAAACCCGATTCGGGGAATCTTAAGGTTAATGATCAGAGGAAGAGCCGAGCATCTCCTCAGTTCTGCTGCCGTGTTTCCATCAGCTCGTCCCTGTTCGGTGCAGCAAATACAGGTGATGTAGAACATCTGCCAGGCACTGGGTGTGCAGCCTTTGGGGGCAGATTAGTTGTCCGTACTCCAGCAGGGTGCAAGCCGTAGGGATTCAGGAGCAGAGGAGGTCATCCCTCTTCAAGTAAATATCTCCTCACCTTACGGCAATAAATTCTGAGAGCCAAAGTCTATATGGGCAAACTCGTTGAATGTGTATATGGTCCCCAATTACTGGGAGAAAGAGCAGCTGTTGAACCAACTTCCTCAAACTCGGCTCCAGACAGCAGCAGAGCAGGTGTGCTCAGGCAAGAGGAGTGGTAAAGCATGGGACAGCACGTAGAATCATAGAATCCAGGTTGGAAGGGACCTTTAAGATTGTGGAGTCCAACACTGCCCAACCCACCCTTAACCCACATCCCTCAGCACCACGTCTGCCCGGCTGGGGAATACCTCCAGGGATGGCGATGCCACCACTGCCCTGGGCAGCCTGTTCCAGTGCTTGGCAACCCTTTCTGTGAAGAAATTTTTCCTAATATCCAATCTAAACCTCCCCTGGTGCAACTTGAGGCCATTTCTTCTTGTCCCATCGCCTGTTCCTTGGGAGAAGAGACCGACCCCTGTGGCTACAGCCTCCTCTCAGGCAGTTGCGGAGAGCGAGAAGGTCTCCCCTCAGCCTCCTTCTCTGCAGGCTGAACAACCCCACTTCCCTCAGCTGCTCCTCAGGAGACTTGTGCTCCAGACCCCTCCCCAGCTCCGGTGCCCTTCTCTGGACACGCTCCGGCACCTCAATGTCTTTCTTGTCATGAGGGGCCCAAAACTGAGCACCGGATTGGAGGTGGGGCCTCCCCAGTGCTGAGTACAGGGGGACGGTCACTGCCCTGGTCCTGCTGGCCACACTATTCATGTGGGGGTTTAAGTCCACGTGGTTGTACTTGTAAGTCAGGGTTTTGGAAGTGACTTGTGCCCAGGAGGTGTTCAGTCTGGCCTCATTTAAGAGCAGTGAGTTCCAGACTTCCTCTGACAGCTGCTTGCTTTCGGGTTCACTTCTGGCATTATTATTTGGGGTTGCTGGCTAGAGAGAACTGGTTTGAAGCCAGAGCTGTAGATGCGGAGCGTAACTCTGCCAGCACCTGAAATACCTTAGACTTGTACAATTTGGAGGAATTAAAAAAATAAAAAATCTAGAAGTGTACTGCTAAGAACTCTATCATAGAATGCAATCATAGAATCACTTGGGTTGGAAGAGACCTTCAAGATCATCGAGTCCAACCATCAGCCTATGCCAAAACCACCCCTAACCCATGTCCCTCAGCACCACGTCTGCCCGGCTTTTAAATACCTCCAGGGACGGCGATTCCACCACCTCCCTGGGCAGCCTGTTCCAATGCTTGAGAACCCTTTCTGTAAAGAAGTTTTTCCTAATATCCAACCTAAACTTCCCCTGGCACAACGTGAGGCCATTTCCTCTTGTCCTGTCACTTGTTCCTTGGGAGAAGAGATTGACCCCACCTGGCTATAACCTCCTTTCAGGGAGTTGTAGGGAGTGAGAAGGTCTCCCCTCAACCTTCTCTTCTCCAGGCTGAACAATCCCAACTCCCTCAGCCGCTCCTCAGGAGACTTGTTCTCCAGACCCCTCCCCAGCTCCATTGCCCTTCTCTGGACACGCTCCAGCCCCTCAACGTCTCTCCTATACTATCACTTTGATTTTTCTGAATCCTGGTCTCCTTTCTTGCAGTTCACCATCAATGTGAGCACAGACATGAGGCATCATCGCGTGCGCCTGGTGTTCCAGGACGCCCCAGTTCGCAACGGCAAGAAACCTCGCCTTGACCAAGGAGTGCAGGTTGTGCTGGACCCTGTGCATAGCGTGCGGCTCCTGGATTGGTGGCATCCACAGTACCCCTTCTCTCCAAAAGCTTAGTGCTCTCCTGAGGCTGCAGGAGCCAGCAGGTGACTGAATCTGGCAGGCTGAAGAGAATTTCTAGGAGCCAGGAAATCCTATTTTTATTTCTTAAATAAATTCTGCAGTCTCCTTGCAAGTGGTTGAAGCTACTGAGCTAGTCTATATGTATATAACTTCTGGTCAGTGATGGGCAGAGCTGAGTGTAAAGCAGAAACTATTTGTAAACACACTTTTATGTAAAATTCACGTTTTATGATTTGAAAAGAGCTCCCTGGAACTGTTCATTTAAAATCCTTTTGGTGCTAATGAAAGTGGTCCTGTTTTCTGTTCGGGAAGAAGCAGGAGGTTTGGCTTTCCAGCTTTAATGTGACCAGAAACAATTTACCAAAAAAAAAATGATCTGTGTTTATTTTACTGCAGCATGATTGCATTCAAACAGTGTGACACTGCAGTGTCCGAGAAGCAGTAAACAAAGTGGTGAGCAACAATAATGCTAATTCATAGTCCAACAGATATGAGTTTAAGGAAACAAAAAGAGTATAAATGAACAAAGGAATTATTTCAAAGAGGATCTGTAAGGCAAAAGTCTTTCTTGACTGTAACGATACTCCCAAGTTCTCACTGTGAAGTTTCCTCTTTGAAAAGAAGATCCAAACCTTTAAAACCAGCTGGTGCTTTTTAGAGAAGATGAACGGAGGGAGAGGAGATGGAGGGGATAAACCCAAACAACTGAAGCGGTGACGGAGCATGTGGCGGTGTCTTTTCTCAGAGCAGCGGAGCAGTGTTGGCCTGTTGACACTGGAAAGCCCAGAAGGAGTCGGTGCTCGCGTTCTCGAGTAAACAAATTAATTTCTGTGAGGACGAAGCAGCCCCAAATTTTTCTGTGGCTCCGTGTTGATTGAAAAGGGAGAGGGGCACAAGAGACGAGGCCTGTCTGTGGCGTCCAGGATAAATTGGGCTGGAGATTTAATTCGGCGGGTGAACGTCTCGCTGCCGAGAGAGGAGGGTCTCAGGGAGGAGTGGTGGCAGGCAGAGCAGATACTGGAGCGCGGCTGAGTAGCACTGGAAGTAGTAACCCTGGGCTGAGTTTTGCTGCCTGTTGATGAGCTCCTCAGTCCTGTTCCACATCACATCTTGTCGCAAGCAGGAGTAACCGAGCACTTTTCCATGTATAATGTTTAGTGAAGCTCCTGGAAGGAAAGGGATTTCTCCCATCTCGATTTGAATTTAATATGCAAATACCCCATGTTTCCCCCCTGCGAGGAGTTTCTTGCACGTGCCTCTGCTGCTCCATAAGTCACCACCAAGAACATCTACCCCAAACTTGGATCTACGTTAGAGGTTCTGTGATGTTGATGTCAAACAAACCTATTTGGGAAAACTCCTGCCTCACAGTTCCCCTTTTCACTGCTGCTGAACATGCGTTGATGCCAACAGCCGTGTTTTGAAACTAGATTAGTAGAAGTAGAGAGACAGGGTAAGAAAAATGTACCGAAACTCTGATAATGGAGCTGGTTCCCATGATAGTGGAGCCTGGTCTGGGTTGTCATTGCCTTTGTGGTGCGGGAGAGGAAGGGCAGGCAGCGAGTTCATGCTGGAGCTGTGTGTCAGGCTTGGTCCAAGTGTGGTGCAGCAGTGCCCGCGTGGAAGGAAGCTGCTCCAGGGTGATGGGTGAGTAACGGTCGTCTTTTTGCCGTGGGGTTAAACACTGCTGAACTCAGTGACAATTCGTCAGTGGTTATGTGGTGGAGTTTAGTAAGTGAGACATCCTCAGACTGTGCAGTTTTCTGTTGTCTTGGGCAACTCTTTCTTGGCTCGTCCTAAGTCGGTGTTTATTCAGTCAGGGCCTGTTGGCTGCAGAATCCGAGGCTCTCTGTAGAGTGCGCTTCAAGGCGTTTTCCGCAATGTAGGCTGAAAATCCTCCCTTTTTGCATGATGATGCCAGTGTCGTCTGCCTGGGGATTGCCGCTTGTGCTGTGCGCGAGATACGGACGTGGAGGGTGGGGGCAGAGACGGTGGGTTCGTGGCTCGGGGCTGGGTGAGGAGGACGCGGCTGGCTGGTGTCCGTCTGAAGCTCTGCCCTCGCCTGCGGAGAGCTGACCCGGCTGAGTGGGGACCAGGGAGCAGTCTCTGCCTTGCTCTTGCTTCTGAGAAGAAATACAGACTGAATCTTGGCGCCACGTGGTTCTGACATGGGTGAAGGCAGGAATATGCTCTACTTGGGCGTACGGTGTGTCCAGGATACGCTGGGGCAGAGGTACTCCGTGAAGGACTTTTGGCCCCATTAACTCCCCGGGCAGCTGGTTCTTGAGTGGTGCTGCTGGAGCGGAGGGCGCAGGCTGCGGTGGCAGGAAGCAGGTGGATGGGGTGTTTCCTGCTACCAACAGACTTGCTGGTTTCTGTTATGGTTTGAGAAAACCCATAACAATTTATTGTCGCTTAGACAATTATTCTCTCACCCGATGACCCCTCCCCACCCAGGAAGGGGAATTCGGGAAGAAAACAAGAAAACCCAGGGGTTGAAATATAAACAGATTTAATAGGATAGAACTGGATAATTAACAGTACTCAGACAAAGGAACCCATATTGATCCCGATACCCGTATATACTGTACAAGGATTATACTCAGCCAAACTATACCAGTTGGAAGCTGTGCGCTCCCAGCAGGGGACAGGGAATGTCGGACACTGGGCGCGCTACAGCTTCAGGAAGAAGAGAAGGCGTCAGGGATCCGGCACCGGGGCAAGAGGTCCTCTGGATCACCACCATCAAGGGGGAGCCATCAAGGGAAAGAGCATGAGCAAGGGGGAGAACGCGAGCAGGGGGAGCACCCCCTCGCAGCAGACTTTCTAATTTCTATTGAATGTGCTGTTCATGGTATGAAATAACCCTGTTGGCAGCTTGGGGCAAGTGCCCGAGTCTCGCTCCTCCTCGTCCCTGCACCTGGTGAGCTCGAAAACACTGAAACCTTGAAACCCACGCACCGTGGCTGGCTGTACAGTGACTATCTTCACTAATTCAGACACCAGAGTCTGACACAAATACAGCTTTTCCCAGCATTAGGAAAGAAATTAGTCCTGTGTCGCTCACACCAGGACAGTTTCAAATAAGGATATTTCAATAGGGACAGATTCCCCTAACCTGAAGAGGTGCCTCTCCCATAGATTCCTTGAATCATTTAGGTTGGAAAAGACCTTTAAGATCATCAAATCCAACTGTTAACCCACCACTGCCAAACCCACCCCTAACCCATGTCCCTCAGCATCACGTCTGCCCGGCTGGGAAATACCTCCAGGGATGGCGATTCCACCACCTCCCTGGGCAGCCTGTTCCAATGCTTGGCAACATTTTCCATGAAGAAGTTTTTCCTAATATCCAACCTAAACCTCCCCTGGCACAACTTGAGGCCATTTCCTCTTGTCCCATCACTTGTGACTTGGGAGAAGAGATTGACCCCCCCCAGCTACACCCTCCTCTCAGGCAGTTGTAGAGAGCCGGAAGGCCTCCCCTCAGCCTCCTTCTCTCCAGGCTGAACAACCCCACTTCCCTCAGTGGCTCCTCAGGAGACTTGTGCTCCAGACCCCTCCCCAGCTCCGGTGCCCTTCTCTGGACACGCTCCGGCACCTCAATGTCTTTCTTGTCGTGAGGGGCCCAAAACTGAGCACCGGATTGGAGGTGGGGCCTCCCCAGTGCTGAGTACAGGGGGACAGTCACTGCCCTGGTCCTGCTGGCCACACTATTCCTGATATGAGCCAGGAAGCTGTTGGCCACCTTGGCCACCCAGGCACACTGCTGGCTCGTGTTCAGCTGGCCACTGACCAACCACCCCAGGTCCTTTTCTGCTGGGCAGCTTTCCAGCCGCTCTTCCCCAAGCCTGTAGCGCTGCCTGGGGTTGGTGTGACCCAAGTGCAGGACCCAGCACTTGGGCTTGTTGAACCTCACACCATTGGCCTTGGTCCATCCATCGAGCCTGTCCAGATCCTGCTGTAGGGCCGTCCTAACCTCCAGCAGGTCAACGTTCCCACCTAACTTGGTGTCCTCTGCAAAGTTACTGAAGGTGCCCTCGATTCCCTCTTGGAGGTCGTTGATACAGATATTAAAGAGAATCAGCCCAAGTACTGAGCCCTGGGGACACCGCTTGTGACCGGCCACCAACTGGATTGAATTCCATTCGCCACCACTCTTTGGACCCAGCCATCCAGCCAGTTTTTGACCCAGCGAAGAGTCCGCCCATCCCAGCCGTGAGCAGCCAGTTTCTCTGGGAGAGTGGTGGGAAACGGTATGAAAGGCTTTACTAGACAACATCCACAGCCCTTCCCTCATCCACTGAGCGGGTCACCTCGTCATGGAAGGAGATCAGGTTAGTCAAGCAGGACTGACTGAACCTGCCTTTCCTGAACCCATGCTGACCGGGCCTGATCACCTGCTTGTCCTCTAGGTGCTGTGTAATGGCATTCAAGGTGAGCTGCTCCATGACCTTCCCCGGCACCGAGGTCAGAGTGTCAGGTCTGTAGTTCCTCAGATCCTCCTCTAGCCCTTCTTGTGGATGGGTGTCACACTTGCTATCATCTGGTCAACTGGGACCTTCCCAGTTAGCCAGGACTGCTGCTGAATGATGGAAAGTGGTTGGTGAGCACTTCCACCAGCTCCCTCAGCACCCTTGCGTGGATCCCATCTGGCCCCATGGACTTGTGTGCATCTCAGTAGTGTAGCAGGTCACTTACCATCTCCCCTTGGATTCCGGGGGCTTCCTTCTGCTCCCTGCAATGCCCTCCAGCCCAGGGGGCTGGGTACCCTGAGAACAGCTGGGATGACTATTAAAGACCGATGCAAAGAAGGCATTAAGTACCTCAGCCTTTTCCTCAGCTTTTGTCACTATGTTTTCCCCCCACATTCACTAAAGGGTGGAGATTCTCCTTTTGTTGCTAATGTGTTTATAGAAATATTTTTTATTGTCTTTTATGGCAGTAGCCAGATTAAGTTCTACCTGGACTTCGGCCCTTCTCATTTTCTCCCCGCATAACCTCACAACAGCCTTGTAGTCTTCCTGAGTGGCCTGTCCCTTCTTCCAAAGATCATAAACTCTCTTTTTTTCCCCTTGAGTTCCAGACAAAGCTCTCTGTTCAGCCAGGCTGGTCTTCATCACTGCCGGCTTGTCTTTAGGCACATGGGGACGGATCTTCAAGATTTCCTTCTTGAAGAATGTCCAGCCTTCCTGGACTCCTTTGCTGTCTTTTGCCCTCCTGCGTCCCAGGGGACTCTGCCAACCAGGCTCCTCAACAGGCCAAAATCTGCCCTCCAGAGGTCCAAGGTGGTGGTTCTGCTGACCCCCCTCCTCTGAGAATCGCAAACTCTACCGTTTTGTGATCACTATGTCCAAGACGACCCCAACCATCACATCACCCACAAGTTCTCTGTTCACAAACAACAGGTCCAGCTTCCAACCTTCCCTAGTTGGCTCCCTCACCAGCTGTGTCAGGAAAGTCTCTTCCACACACTCCAGGAACCTCCTGGACTGTTTCCTCTCTGCTGTATTTCCAGCAGACGCCTGGGCAGTTGAAGTCCTCCATGAGAACAAGGAGCAATTGTGCAGCTTCACCTTCAGGTGAGGCTGCGATACAGCTGGTCTCCGTGGTCCCTGCCAGGGCTCCAGGCAGGAGAGGCCGTGGTTTGGTGTAAGATAATCACTCTTTCCTGTAGGACATGACTCAAAGAGGTCCCCTGTGGTGTGGAAACGGAGCCCCAGATCGGCAGCGTGATGGCTGGAGCCCCGATGCTCTCCCTGCTGCGTGGGGCCCCGGTTTACCTCTGCTTTGTCCTGCTCGGGCTCCTGAATAATGGAAAGGCTGTAAGCGGATCTGGCGCGGCTCTCCGGTTTCCCCAGGTGAAACATGGAGCCTTGGCCACCACCCTGGCTTCATCCTGCCCGGCTCCTGCCGGGGGGGTGGAATCAGGTGTCGGATGGGAGCTGAGCCGGGGCAGGACGAGGGCTGGGTGCTGCGGGGAGGGTGGCCGGTACCTGCTGTGGGTCCCCTTGTGCCCGTCCCACCCCAGTGCTTGGCTCCAGCCCCAGCTGGGGGGACTGGTCCTCCCTGGCCCCTCGGGCTGAGTCTGCACCCGCAGAGTCTTGTGCCTGTCTCAAACCAGCCTTTGCGCCCGGGGCTTCTCTCTCCTCTCCGGTTTATACCAAGAACAAGCGAAACAGGATGGGAGTATTTCAGTTGGAAGGGACAGAAATTTCAGCCACCTCTCTGTGCCCCAGGCAAAATGATGATGATGATTATTCAGCAGGCAGAAGGTGTGAGCACCCAGTTTTGAGCGAGCAGGAGGTCCGTGAGCAGCTCTGGGTGCTGGGGCCCCGGTGGTGCCCGGGCACTGAGGCTGTGCCGTGGCCCCCGCTGCGGGGGACAGGTAGAGGGTCCCTTTTCCAGCACCGCAACCGGCATTTGGGATTTGCCCTGTAGCACCAGGGGGTGATGGGCTGCCTCAAGCTGGGCTTGGGGGGCTTACTGGAGGGCAAGAGGACCCAGGACCACGTGGCAGTGGGCACCGGGGGCCGTGCCCTGGTTGTGGATTCCTTTCCCGCTCCGGGCAGGCTCAGGGATGTGCCTGGAGAGGGTCAAACCCTGCAGTAGCTCCGCGCCCTGGGATGGTGCGTGGGGACCAGAGGGGGATTCTGGTGGCTCTGCCGCACCCCGTAGCAGTGCTGGGTGTTCCCCGAAAGGCTCGTTTCTGTGGTGGGGGCTGCCTGTCGCACCCACCAGTGTTGGGGACCGCAGAGCTGCGCTGGATGCTGTGCCCACCCCCCCCCTCCCTTTCCTTCCTGCGAGGGCAGGAAGGACCAAACCCCGGTTCCTTCCTGCGCAGGGATGGGGGTCATGGGGCATCGCTGGCGAGAAAAGCCCTCCCCATCCTGCAGTTGCTCCCGGTCGTTTCGACATCCCACGTGAGGCACCGAGCCCCACGTCCCGTCCTTGCCTTCTGCAATTAAACAGCAAATCTCTGCCGGGCTGCACCGTCTCGGTGCCCTCGGCTCTCCCGGCGTCTTCCAGCCCCTGCCTGGGCGCAAATACCGGACTGTCCCTGCTCCGATGTGGGCAGAGTGTCCCCACTGCCCTCCCCAGGACCCTGCGGGGACACAGCCACTGGCATCCCCTGATGGGGATTTTAAGTATTTAAAAATTAAACAGCGGGGGAAAAGTGAAAAGCGGCAGATCAGACCCGGAAGCCTGCAGATGTCTCTTCTTCTCCTTCCCAGTGCCATCACCTGCTTCCTGCCCTCCCTTATCTCTCCACGGCCACCTTTGTCCTCACAGGTGTGACCGAGGGTAGCAGCTCCCTCAGAACCCAGCGAGCAGCCGGGGCTGGAAGACGTCGTGAGGGATTTGCAGGAGACAAGAGCCTGGGAAGAGCCATCGGCGCCTCTCCAAAGGTAGGAGAGGTCCAGGCCAGCGAGGAGAGGAGTGAAATGGGATCTGTGCTTCTGTGTGGATGAACAGGGAGGGTGGGTGGAGGGGAGGGAAGTGTCTTCCTCTCCGTTTGGATGCTGCAGGTGAGTCGCCGTCCCTGTGGAGTGCCTGGCTCTGAGCTGGGGACAACCGATGCCATTCGGCAGCTCGTGGTGGGTGCTCCGGGCTGCTGGGGCCGCGTTCCTGCCGGGGGTCTGGAGCAGGGAACCAGCGGGGGAGAAACGAGGCTCGGAGGGGGAAGGAGCTGAGGACAAACTGGGCCCCAGGAAGGACCCCGCGTTGGCTGGCGGGGATGGAAGTGGCTTCGTCCCCAGCCAGGCCTGCGATGCCCAACGCTCCAGCGAGGAGCCGGGGTCTGTGGGGAAACTGTGGGGAGCCCCTGTGGGCTGCGTCCCGGGTGGGATCCTGGCAGCCCGGGGTGCCGGGGGTGCAGTGCTGGCTCCGCAGCCCCAGAGGTTTCTGCCATCTCAGCACAAGGGCTGGAAAATAAACGGGGGTGAAAAGACACCCCAGCTCCGCGTCAGCAGGCTCTGGGCTCGGCACACGATGGGTTTTCACACCGGTGTCACTGAAGTGGCAGGTTTGCTGGGGATTTTGGGGTGTGTTTGGGGTGCTGAGGCTTGGAGAGAGCCCTCGGGGGGGTCTGATACTGCCTGGGGGACTGGGGCTGCCGACGGGGATGGCGGGTGGGTGGGGGACAGCTGGTGCCGTGGTGGGATGCCCGGTCCGGGGGAAAAGCTGAGGCTGCCCTAACCCCTGCAGCGGGGCTGGGGGCCCTTCGCCCCATCCCACCCAGGGTCCCCACCAGCCTGGCCAGTTCACCCAGTGCTCGCCTGCGCGGGGCAGAGGACGCCGGCAGACGCTCCTCCTCTGCTGGAGGCAGGCGAGGACTCGGGGTGGGGCTTTGCCGAGCGAGAAACCAGAGTCCGGCCAGCGCTGGGGAACTTGCCAAGGCTGAGCACCCCGGCGAGACGGCGAGGCTGCCGCTGCCGTGCACCCACGCACCGGGCTGCCGCGCACCCCGTAAGTCTCTGCCGCCTCGGTGGCCGTGTCCGGAGCGGTGCCGGGCATGAGCCATCCCGCTGGTGCCATGGGGTGTCCCATGGGGCCGCACGGGAAAGGGGCGCCCTGAGCCAGGGTCGCTTGCGGACCCAGGGAGGGGGGTGAGGGCAGGGTGGTGGGCTGGGGGTCCCCACGCTGTCAGCTGTGGGGACAGGATCAGGCCCAAGTGACCCCTTACCAAGCTGCCTGCAGAGACCCCCCTGCGCTGTGGGGCTGTAGGAGACCTGGGTTGACCTAAAGCTTTGGCTCCCGGAGTCCTGCCCTACTGAAACGCAGCTTTTCCCCTCCTGCCTCCCCGCGGGATGAGCCTTGGAGCAGGGACACCCTCAGAGCGTGGGGCCGGACCCCGGGCTGGCTCCCAGGGGGACCCAGGAGCACCCTGTTCCCCAAACGTCTGCGATTTGCTCAGCGGGGACATTGCGCTGCAAAAATGTGCCACGTTCTCTGCCCGAGGGAGTGGCAGTTTCTGGCGCTGGGTTACACCCTGCCCCTCTCCATCCTGCAGACCCCCGCCGGGACGCGGTGAGGGGCACTGTCCCCTGATGCGGGACGCACTGGGTGATGCACAGCCTTTTTCCGTGCCTCAGTTTCCCCCAGCGTGGAAAGGCGCTGCCGGCAGCAGGACCATGAACCCTGCTTGTTCCCCTTCTCTCTGCGCAAACAGTCCCGCTCTCCCCAGTGCCGGAGGAAGCATCTGGAGCTGCCTGTGCATGGGGAGCATCCGGCCCTTCCTCACAGCCCCGCGGGACCGAGGCATGTATTTACTCGTTCTCCTTCCCCTCCGCTGCTGGACTGAGTCACGGCTGCTGCGTCACGCAGTCCATTTGGCCAGGAGTCTCCTAACGAAGCGGAGGAGTTTGGCTGCGGGTGAGCGGCTCTCAGCAGCCAGCTGCTCCTGGCCACCGGCCTGATGGCTCCATGGAGGGATGGCTTTTGGGGACGTCCCCAGCAGGGTGCTGAGCTGTGGGGAAGGGGCATAAAGTGCCGGGCCAGGAGTGGGGACAGGGATGCTCCGTGAAGGCACCCGGAGCAGGAACAGGTGCCGGAGGATGCTGCATCCCGGTGATGTGCCCGCAGTGGTGCGGCCCCTGGTTGTGCCCCTCTAGCTCAGCTGCTTGGTTTCAACACAGATGCAAAAATCCAAAGCCCAATTAGGGGGCTTAATTATGGGGCTGTGTTCGTTACCTGCTGGTCTGTCAAGCCTGCGCTGCAGAGCGATGCCAGAGGGGTAAGGTGTGTGCTACACCCCCGTTCTCCAGGCACTCCCTGCTCCCAATCCGGGGACAAAACTGCTGCCCGTGGGACCTGGGGGTGCTGAGCAGCACCTTGTTTTCCATGCAGGATGGGCCGCTGGCAGCCAGACGCTCTCCCAGCTGCCAGAAAAACCTTTGGCCACCCAGAGTATGAATACGCCCAGCCCGGTGTGTGGCCAGCTGTCAAGCCTCGCCATTCCCAGCTCATCCCGTGGCCCCAGATCGTGGAGGTCTGGGCTTGGAAATCCACCTCCAGGGTGGCTTCAGGGCATGATGTTCCTATGGCCCGGGATGGATCCCTAGAGCTGCTCCAGCCGGGGCCCCCATCGCCACGGGGAAGGAGACGCCAGGCGGCTTTGGGAAGAGCTGGCCGTGGGGCTGGCCCGCGGCACTGAGCACCCCCAGTTCTCCCCACTCTCTGCTGTGACCTGGGCAGAGATTTTAAGCAGCTCCAGGAGCTCGGTGTCTCCCCGAGTGCTTCGAAGAACCAGCACTAACCAGTGCTCAGCCTCCTGCATCCCCGTCCCCGGTACCCGCTGGCTTCAAGCTTGGGGTAGGCGGCATCTCCACTCTCTGCGGCCACCACGGGCCTGCTGACGCCGTGGCTCAGCCCAGCCCGGCGTGGGGGAGAGCAGCTCACTTTGTTTTAATTGCTTATCTCCGCCTAATGTTCCTGATGGTAACAAGCAACGTTCCTGAGCGAGGTCAGCGAGCCAAGGTTGGCACTGGCTGCTGCATCGGCGTGGGGGGGACCTGACGTGCACCAGCCTGTTGAGGTGCCAACAGCCCCGCAAAGGACTTTTGGGGAAGGAAAACAGTGGTTTTCTCCTTAAAAGAAGCCCAGCACACGCTCCAGGGCAGCAGCAACAGAGGTGCTGCACCGGCCTCTGCTGTTTGGGGAACACAGGTGGGCTGGGAGCACCCCCCGCACAGCGGCAGGGGATGCAGGGAGGTATTTAAGGAGAAGTAACCAGGTGGGGTCAATCTCTTCTCCCAAGGAACAAGCAACAGGACAAGAGGAAATGGCCTCAAGTTGTGCCAGGGGAGGTTTAGGTTGGATATGAGGAAAAACTTCTTTACTGAAAGGGTTCTCAAGCATTGGAACAGGCTGCCCAGGGAGGTGGTGGAATCGCCGTCCCTGGAGGTATTTCAAAGCCGGGCAGACGTGGTGCTGAGGGACATGGGTTAGGGGTGGTTTTGGCATAGGTTGATGGTTGGACTCGATGATCTTGAAGGTCTCTTCCAGCCCAGGTGATTCTATGATTCTATGATTTTAAGTCCTGGGTAAAGCCCAGCCTCCGTTCAGGAGCGCTGGCAGCTTTTGCAGCGTTTTATTTTGTGGCTTGGGAGGGCTTTTCCCCCACAGGGGTGCATTCAAAGACGCTTTGACCCAAACAGGATGGGGCTGAGTGCGTCTGCCCTGCTGGGCCGGGCACTCGCACGCTCACCTTTCCCCTTTTCCAGGGCAGACCTGGTCGGATTTAGAATGGAAAAACCCCAGGCAAACACAGGAGCCTTTTAGCCTCCTGCCACGCCTCTGCTACAAGGCAAAACTCAAGGCAAAACTTTGCTCAAGGGCAACGCAAATTCCTTGAAGGTGACACTCTTCCCCGCCTTGGAGACGGCCTTCTTGTCCTACCAAGCCGGGGACGTGGCTGGGACGGGTGAGCAGGGCTGCGCAGCGGCGGACGGGGAGCGGGGCAGGCAGGAGGGGCTGGGGGAGCAGCCTGGGCTCCTTCTGAGACCTGAGCGTTTCCCAGGGCTTGATGCCAAGTCTCCAGGTCTTGGTGACTCCTCCCGGGGTGCCACCCCCACCCAAAAGCCTTCCCCCAGGCGTGTGACACCTGCGCTTCTCCCGCCTGCAGCTGTGGGGCGGCTGCGCGGGGTGTCGCAGGGCAGCGGGGTGCTGGCAGAGCTGCCGGGGTGGATCTTGTCCCCGGCTGATTTATTTTTCCTGGCTGGGCTGGGGGGTCCTGCCCCCGCCCGCCCAAAGGGGACGGTCCCCAGGTGTCTCCCGATGCCCCATGGCCGCCCCCCGGCACGCACCCCTGGGTGCTCTGGGCAGAGGGGTCAGCCCCGGGGGTGCACCCAGGTGCCGCCCCACCATCCTGTCCCAGGGGATGGGGGTTTTCCCTGGAATGTGCCCTCACCTGACACACCCTTCTTCCCGCAGGCCTTGGCGTGCCGGCCCGGTGCTATGCGATGCTACCTGAAACGCTCCCTCACGGCTGCGCTCGCAGCCTCCTTCCTCCTCCTCCTCCTCCTCCATGGGGGCAGCCGGCAGGAACAGGAGCCCCTGGAGGTGAGTCCCCCACCAGCGATGTCCTGCCGGAGGGAGCATCCTCCATCCCTGCCTGCCCCACACAGACCCCAACCCCAGCTCTGCTCCCTTCCCTGCCCCACGTCACCCCCAAACGCCAGCTCTGCCTTCTCCTGTCCCTGGGGCTGCCCCGTGCACCTCGGCCTCCCCTGATCCAGGAGCTGGAGGGCAGGACAGAGGCTCCCTCTCATTTCTGGGTACCCTCGCCTTGTCCTCCCGCCTTGCTCCCGCGTGTCCACGGTGCTCTGGGGTCTGACCTGGCTGCCTGCGGCTCTCATCCAGGTGGAGCTCAGGGGCTTGGCCCCAGACACCGTCCTGCAGATGCTGCAGCCAGAAGGAGCCCAGCGCATCCTCCAGGACACAGATGACCTCTCCGTGCTCCACAATGTCTCCTACCACCTCCTCACTGGCTCCCTGTCACCCCACAAAAGTAAGTGGCACCATGATTTCGGCTGGGGACTGGAGGGACGGGCGGAGGAAGGTCAGTGTGCTTCAGACGTGGTCCACGCTTCTGCTGCACCTTGGGATGGACCCATCTCCCTGGGACTGAGTTTCCTGCTCTCCAGTTAGGAAAGTGGAGATGGCAGGGCTGGATCACCAGGACATCCACGTAGCGTGAGAGATGTGGGTCAAGCTCTTGGACAGGTGCACAAAGAGCAATTCACGCGCAAACACCATGGGAAGGAGCTTAGGGCAGCCCCGGGTGAGCCCATGGCAAAACCAGAGGTCCCGTAGGTGCACGGTGCTGCACAGACCAGCAGCAAGAGAAGCTTCAGCGACCACATGCCGGGCTGCGGGGAGGGCAGAGGATGCCTCATCCCAGCGTTGCTGCATCTCTGCGGGGTTCGGAGTAGGTTTGGGCATGCTTCCAGGATGCACGGCCACGCCATGAAGCCATCTGCCCTGTAGACTCTCTCTGCACTGTTCCTTCCCCAAGTTTTGCTTTTTTAAGGTGGTTTTTCCCAAATGTTTCTTCTTCAGAGGAGCCTCTGACTTTCTTATCCTGGCCTTTCCCTGCCCTTTGGGCACTTCCTGAAGCGCTGGGGGCTTCAGCTTCAGAAAGGACCTGCCAGCCTTGGACATGCGGCCATAACCATGTGGGTTGGCCACAACCATGTGGGTTGGCCATGTGGAGAGCCTTTTGGACGCCCCTCCTCATGGTTTGCAGGGAGAAACCTCACCATGGTACATCCCAGGTCACCCTCAGCCTGCTACCACCTTTCCTTTGCCTTGCAGAATTCTTGGCGGTGGGGTTGGCGTCGGTGCGGCGGCCACGTGGCTACTACCTCCCAGCCACACTCCAGTCCCTCTTCAAGCAGTCGACGGAGGAGGAGCTGCAGGACATGGTGGTGGTGGTGCACTTGGCCGACGCGGACCCTGCATGGAACGTGCGTGTGGCCACCGACATCGCCCGCAAGTTTGCTCACCACATCCACCTGGGCCGGCTCCTGCTTATCCACGCTCCCCAGGAGTTTTACCCCACCCTCGAGGGTCTCAAGAGAAACTACAATGACCCAGAGGAGCGGGTGAAGTTCAGGTCCAAGCAGAATGTGGACTATGCCTTCCTCCTCGCCTTTGCTGCCAACCTCTCCTCCTACTACTTGATGATCGAGGATGATGTATGGAGCGCCAAGTCCTTCTTGACGGCCATCCGCAAGGCGGTGGCTTCCCGGGAAGGCTCCAACTGGGCCACGCTGGAGTTCTCCAAGCTGGGCTATATCGGTAAGCTTTACCGCTCCAGCGACCTTCCTCGCCTGGCTCACTTCCTCCTCCTCTTCTACCAGGAGATGCCCTGCGACTGGCTGCTGGTCCACTTCCGCCTCCTGCTCACCCAGAAGGATGTCATCCGATTCAAGCCCTCCCTCTTCCAGCACATGGGCCTCTACTCCTCCTTCCAGGGCACCATCAACCGGCTGGAGGACGATGAGTTCCAGGCTGATGCCTTGGACCTTCCGGACAACCCACCAGCGGCCTTGTTCACCACCATGTCTGTCTTTGAGAACTACGATCCCCTCAAGGCTTACAGCACAGCAGAGGGGTATTTTTGGGGGAAAGACCCAATAGCTGGCAGTGTCTTCTCCATCGTCTTCCAGCAGCCGGCCCACATCACCCGTGTCCGGGTGCGCACGGGCTCCGAAGAGCGCCGGGGCGATTTCCTGCACGCAGGGGTGCTGGAGCTTGGCCGGCAGCGGCAGAGCGATGGCCGGGATTGCTCTGCCTACACCACCGTGGGCACCTTCGAGAAGGGGACCTTGGAGCGGCGGGGGCTGGAGAGGGCTGTTCCCGGCCCCGTGGAGTGTGTGAGGATCCGGGTCACCCGGGACCAGAGCGAGTGGCTCATCATCCAGAGCATCGACATCTGGACCACGGCAGCCACCTGAGCAGGCACGGGGCGGGTTGCCAAAGCGGCTGGATTTTGTACCAAGAGTTCCTTTATTTTTCTCACTCCCTTTTCTGATAAGGAGTTAAATTATTGACTCCCACTGGTGCTGCCAGCTGTCTCCAGAGGGAGGGATGGCGGGATGGCAGGTGGCAAGTGGATGGGGCTGGGAGTGGGGCCCACCAGGCTCCAGTGAGAAACGCAGGGGGTGTGGGAGGAGGAGAGGTTTGGGAATTTTCAGGCTGGGCGACAGCAAACATTTCCTCCCAGGAAGGACGGGTGTACAGGACAAAGCTAATCAGCTAATTAACAAACCAAATAATTCACCAGGCAGTGGCATTTTTTGCAACCTCGCCATGCCACCCCCGCCCCCAGCACCTGAGTTTTCTAACCCACCGACTCCCGATTTCTAACCTGCTGATTTTTCCTCTCCGGATAGGAAAAGCTGTTTTCAAGCTGTTCCTGGGAGGGGCCAGGGGAAAATATGGGGGTGCTGCTCACCAAACCCCTCGCACTCCACGATCAAGGGCTGCAGGGGGCCGGTGGCTTGGAGCAGGACCCCCCATCCCCACTGGTGACCACTGGTGCTGATCAGAGGGGCACCGGCCACCAGATGGACCCATCGCACCAGCTGAGTCCCTGCACGACCACCGCGGCAGCTCCCATCCAGCCACCCACTTGCCTTCAGAGCCTCCAAACAGATTTTCCCCCTCTCCGGGGGCTGCAGCTCCCAGGGATCACACCCTGTGTCCAAGAGGGAGTCACACCCTGAGGGAAAGACAGGGAAAATGGGTTTTCTTAAAAAAGGGGGAGAAAGGTCCAATGATTGACCACCACAGAACAAGGACAGGTAAAGGACGACGGGACCTCGCTGTAATGCAAAGCTCAGGGTACTTTTTAGCCCAGCGAGGCGCTGAAGGGTGACTGGGTTTGCGCAGGGGCACGCACGAAGCCCTCAAAGTGTCTGTTCGGATTTGTCTGGCACGATCAGCTTGGAGGGCTGGATCCCGGAGGGCTGGATCCGGCTAGGCAGCTCGATCAAAAGCTCTTGGCACTGGTAAGCAAGGCGGTGACCGGCACCTCTCCCAGTTAAGCTTTTAGCAACAATTTCTCATCTTTCAGTGAACAAGGAGGAATTCTGATCTGCTCGGCTTTCCTGCAAGACAGCTTGGAGCAGTTTGTCACTAACTTGTGCCAAGCACTACTCCTTGGGTTTGTTGGTGCTTGAAGGCTTTCCTGGAGCAGGACAGTCACCCTTTGAGCACACACAGGCACAAACCAGTGCCAGGGGACACACCCGCAGTGCCGAAAACCACCCAAGTGCTGTAACCACAGCTCAGCCTCAAGGTCCTGCATCAGCTGGGCACAGGACGGCGGTCTGGAGAGAAGCTGCTCAGTGCTGGGACCCCCACGCCTGGCATGATGGAACTTTTCCCTGAAAAAAAGCCAGCCACGTAATAGATCTTTGTCTGCGTTTTAATACCGAGATGCTACATGATAAACTCCAGCACCTTCCGGCCGTTATCAATGTTCTCAGTGGGATCAATATACACATTGCAGAATCACTTGTTCCCTCCATGCAGCCCAAGCACAGTTCGAGCTCTCAGGGTGTTTTGAGTAGCACAAGTGTCCCTTTTCCAGGGCCCCACGACCCAGACAAGTGTTTCCAGTGCTCCGGTAGAGCCTTTGCCCCAGTTCTCTTGGACACAAATGCCCCCGACCATGCTGTGAGAGCATCAGGGGTTACTGATGTGGGTACAAACGGAAAGCTTTCTCCCCAGTGTGGTTTTATCCACTGCTAAAGCAGGAAAAGATATAAATGTAAAACCACCTCTTACCTGTCAGTCTCTTACTTGTGAATGTACTAACCAGTTCTGTGATATTCACCTGCACGGAAACAAGCTCAGTTACGCTGGTGTAAATCTGGGCAGAGTCCACTGAATACAGAGTGAAAATCCGCTCAGTTTACACCAGGGTAAGTGCAAGCAGCAGCTGACCACCGGCAGGGAACCCCCTCCTCCTCCTCTTCCTCCCCACGCAATGCACTGGTCTCAGCACTACGATGCCCAATTAACATGGGTGCAAACTGGAGGAGGAGTAGGCTGCTTCATCCTGGAGGAGCGCCACAGAATTTATCCCACATAAAAATTATCCCGCTATTTTTATGCCCGGAGGACTCGGCCAGCTTCCAACACTCCGTACCCCTGGTCTCTGCTGCAGGCGGGGGCCGATGGAGACTTCAGTCCCAGCAAGTGGTGCCCGCCGGGGTCCAGCCGAGCGCAGCGCGCTGGAGCTGCAGCCCCCACTCGAGCCAGCCTGTGAACTGGGGCAGCAGCGCTGCGGGCGACAACCATTTACATGCAGCGACGGGGCTAACGATCAGCACAGATCCCAGCCGGGCAAGGGTTAAGGAGCCTCTGGGCTGAGAGGTGAAGGACAAGGGGACAAAACCAGAGGCAAGCATTGTGGTCTGCTTCTCTCGATGAAGACGGTAAATCAGAGAGGGTCAGAGCTTTCAGTCAAACACCACGGGTGTCCTGAAGGACGACTTGCTGCCCGTCTTGACCAGCGGAGCTACCCTGTCTTTTGGGGAGTGGTGCTGCACAGCTCAGCAAAGATCTAGCTTAGCATCTTGTGGCGGTCAAAAACTGTCTTCCTCTGCTCCTGCACCTGGCGCTTCCAGCGCTGCTGGGCCCCCTCCACCCTCTCCAGCACCGTGTTGGCTCTAGCGCCGGCTGGGATGGGGGCCGCGGCCAAGGAGCGAGCATCCTGGAGAGAAATGGAAAGAAACGGTGAAAGAGCTGAAGGAACACCCAGCCCAAGCACAGAAGGCAGCGGCTCGACTCTGGGAGAAATTTCAACTGAAAGAGCACTTTCAAGGCTTGAGCTGCCTGGACAAAGAACCTCATTTTCAGAGCTCCTCAACGCCAGCCCCCCAACTCCAGCTGGAAAGCTCGCGCTTGGGGACAACCCTCGGGAGAAGTCACAGGCCCCAAATAAAAAGTCCCCAGGAGAGGAACTGCGCTAAGTCTAAACCTCTGCTGGGAATCCACCGTTAGCGGTCTGCAAGGAGCTGCGCTGCTAAAGCAAACTGCATCACCCCGCTGAAATTGGGCCACCAGTTTCTGTTGTCCTTGGCACACTCGCTCACACAGTAGCTACTCATCTGTTTCTTGGACTTTTGTCCAGCCGTGCTGTTGGGATTGCTCCAACCAACCCCATTTACACTGCAGTAATGTCTGAGGGCACCTTGATGGTGCTCCAGATGGGGCTCCATCGTGGCACACAAACACCAAGGCCATGACAAGGCCTATCCCAAAGAGTTTACAGCCCAGTACACGGCAGTAAGATAGACATCGCCAAATATCAGGCATTTACAGTGCGCGCCTAGATATAAATCTGAATTATTCCTGTGGAGGAAAAGCATACTTTTAGGATATGATTCATCTCCTCCTGCAGGACCTCCTTTTTTCAGCAGAGGGAGGTAATGGCTAGACTGTGCACATCAGAGCAGCTGCTCCTCACTTACATTGGTGTATGGACAGATTGGGCTAAGCAGTTTGTACTTAAACAAAACATAAACAGGACACGGATCCAGTGGTTCTCTCAGAGACGAGGAAAGGAGAGTCTCTTCCAAAGACCGCAGCTTCCCCTCTCAAAGCGACTGAGCATCCAGGGTCAGCAATTGCTAGGGATGGCCTCGTCACGAGGGCAGGGCTCCCGCACAGCCCTGGGGCTCCACCGAGGCAAGGAACTCAGAGCTCTGTCCCACTTAACTACACCTCTGGACTAGGAAAGCCACAGGGAGAGCCATGTCAGGGCCGCACGCTGCACTAACGGGCAGTAAGTCTGGGACAGCCCTTGCATCCCACCAACGGAGCACGAGCTACGGATGCAATTGAGCATGAGTGCGTGCAGCCACTCCACTCCTCCACGCTAGCCACGGATCTGCCTGCAACACCCCCATCTCAGTCTCCTCTATTTCCCCACACGGGAAGGGAATCTTCACGGGAAGAAGAAAAGGTGTACAAGTCAGGGCGCTCTTGTTCTGAAATCCCCCTTGGAATCAGGCCTGATCATTCCCCCTAAAGCACCACCTCTCTCACAGCTGTTGTACGCCGGATGCTGAAATTGCATGGATTTCATGCAGCAAGAAATTTGTTCTCCCATAAAATCTGGGGGAGAGAGAGAGAAAGAGTTGGGGGGGGGGGGGGGCCTCCTTTTTTGTGCGGGTTCCC
>VZSF01000544.1:185-39939 GCA_013398295.1 Chionis minor
TACGGGGTGGCATGCGCGCGGGGGGGGGGGGGGGGGGGGCGCGGGGGGGGGCGGTACGGACACCCACAGCAGCCTGGCAGCCAGCCGCACAAGCAGCACCGAACCAGTCTGCTCGAGTTCAGTTGGAAAAACTGTCAACAGGCAAGCTGCTCCGTAAACACTTAGACCTACACCGGGGTGTGTGTAATTTCACTGTATTTATTGCCTGTTACATTCAGTGGACATTGCATAGAGAATAAAACCATGCTTCATTTCCAAAATGGGACCTTGGTAAGGTGCCGTTCCAGCAATTCTACAAGGCACTGTAAGGCATGAGGAGAGCGACCCCAGTACCAAAAGTGGTACCTGGTTTCCAGTAAAAGGAAAGGGCTAACAGTTGCAGAGAAAGGCACGATAGCCTAAATTTGGGCTTCCTCTTTAGCTCCCCCTTGACTGCTTGGCACAGATGAACGACTGTCTCAGATTAACCTTGTCGGTAAGCATACTTGGGAAACTAGACTGGCCACCCGCCTACTTCCCTGTTCATTACTGGTCAATTGACAAATTTGCATCTGATAACTGCAAACTTAATTCTTTACCTTAACTGAGACCTATGAGGGACACAGTATCTGTGCTACTTTACTATGAGGAACCCGGTATTGGAAACCTAATAGCAGTCTTCCCTCTTCAGCATTCAAATGAGTGAACAGGCCCAAATAATACTGATGACTACCTGGAAGTACTTTGGTACTGTCAGCACAGTACAGCACTTCAGTTCCATCACCTTGCGTCTCTGATGATGATCTGTAATGAGTGTCTTGTTCCTAAATGGAACAGGAGAACACTTACAGACTTTTTTTCCTTTATTTTTTTTTTAACTTCATAGCTACAAGAATTCTTGAAAAAAAACTTCTCATAGACGCTTTGCAATTTAGAGAAACGGAGAGGGGGATGAAAACCCTGAACAGCATGAACTACTCAAGTTAGTTAACTTACTTAGTATTTTGAGTTTTTGTGCCCAAACATCAGATAAGACTGGTGTAAATGTTTAAATAAATCCCCTCCTCCAAAGGAGGATGATAGTGTAGCTGCAAGGAGTCCTAGCAATCGTGCTGACCACATTACAGGTTTAGCGGGCATCATTAAGCTGCCTTGCCACACTAAGGATATGCTTCGCTCCCTTGCTCAGAAGTAAACTAGCTAGTTCAACACCAAGGTTCTCTGCAGCTTCCTGGGCCTGACCAGGGACGTTCTTGGCTGTGATGCCAACATGCTGCACATCGTCATTTGGTCCATCTTCATTCTGCAAATGTAAACACCTGAACATAAGGTAGCAGGAAGGAGCAGGCAACGAATGCTTTGAACCACATGTGAAACGGGGTAAAATCTGTGGTCTGAGGAACTTTGAGAACTGCACGCTGTTACCGTTTCCAAGGAACCAGACCAAAAGTAACAGATTTCAAAAGGTCTGGTTTTGTCATTCAGCTTCAGGTTTGGATTTTGAAGCCACCCACGTACCTGTTGGGGATAATGAACACTGGTCTGCATTGTCTCCTTAAGGCTATCGGATCCATCCAAACTGTAGACTGCTCCTGTCAAATACAACTTGGAAAGACACACAAAAGGGATTAATACCACATTAGCAACCAAACTCAAAGTCAATTACCACCTTTTAAAAAAAACCAAAAACAACACCCATGCAACACATACAGAGCTAAGTCTGGAGGGGGAAGACTTTTGTAGTGCGGTAAGATCAGCAATAATAGTGGTACAATACAAGAAAAGTAATCCCTGATAGGGAAGACGCAACTTCCCAAGCAAAAACCTGAACTTTTTTCTAGCTTCCCACCTCCTTACTCACACTCCGTTGTGTAAAAAACACTCTTTTTCTGGGGTCGAAAGCAAGACTTTCAGATCTCGGGGCATCATTGGTTTTGAAGAAGGGAGGGGGGGTGGAAATCTGGTACTTATTATAAGGGCACTTTCTAGAAGCCTTAGCTTCAGTGGCCAGACCCATTCTTGTACTCCTGCTTTGGGACACAAACCCAGAAGGCTCCAATCAGGAGCCAATAAAGCTATTTGCTGGAGGTTACCTTCAGGAAAGGACTGGGGGACACCTATGCGCTAAAATAGCTTTTCAGAAATAATGCCAGATAAATACCAAGTATTCCTCACCTGGCCATCTTTCAGCACGGTGTTGACAGCGACGGGGACGCTACATCCACCCTCCTAAAACAGAAAGCAGCTGACACCGAGGCCCCTGCCCAACACGTTCAAAGCAGAGGCCTCTGAAAAGTTTAGGCTGCACACAACCCTGCCTATCACTCCTCAGGCCCTCCTCTATTCAGAAGTAATTTCTACTCTGCAGCTTTAGGGAAGTGTAACAGGTTTCCCACGCTATGGCATCTGGTCAACTAGCAGAGCAGTATTTACCGCTGCAGGCAGAAGAGCGAGGATGCCACACCTACCAAACGTTTCATAAAGGCTCTCTCAGCAATGCAGCATAACACAGTGTCTGCATGATGCAGGGCAGATACCATATTCAGTATCTCTTGGTCTTTGGCACGAACTTCCACTGCTAAAGCACCCTATAAGAAGAAAAAGAAATACAACATGATAGTAATTCCTCAACTTCATGCATCAATCTGTGCACTCAGCATTGGTTATGAAACAGAATTCAGAGGCTTGGATGCATTTCACTAAGGGAACAATGTTTAGACATTTACAACTCACTGGTTGCAGAGACATCCTATAGCAGCTGCTGTAGAGGGAAGATCAGAACTTACTCCAGATGAGTGTTCAAGATCATGCTGTCACCTCAAACCATTCTGAGGCCTCTCTCGGTTAAGACTGCATATATAGAAACACCCACCCCAACGTCCCTTTATGACAAGAAGGCTGGATAAATCCAAGCTTCCCAACCTTATCTCAGGATAAAGATCAAGTACTGACTGACTAACAGTGACAAAATAATTCTTTCTCAAACTGGAAAAGAGATGGGGGGGAGGGAAAGTTCCTGACAAATGCATGATCAAGATCACTATTTCAGACTGAATTTGGAGATTCGTCGCTTGCAATCACTAATGCATAGCCAGCTCAGGTTTCACAAGTTTCATACCCACAGTGTAGCACTGTGTCAACTCAGCCACACAGCCAGCATGGGCTGCAATCCTTTGCCTGCCTAGAAACAAGCATTAAGAATGTGCTCCAAGGCAAGTGTTTCAGCTCCACCCTATGGGAGTTAGGACACTGTGCATAAGGAAGGAGGAGGGAGCGTCAAAGGGTAAAGATACCGCGAGGTGGCTCTGCACCATTATCCTGGTACAGCGCAACACTGACCCTGCCAGAGCCTGCCCCGTATCTGCCCCGTCACGCCAGTGTAGTTGTGCCACACTTTACCTTCACCATTTACTGTTTTTCCATTACTGATAAAAATCAGTCCCCACCACACTGGGTAACCAAGCTGACTACTGTTGTTCCCACATGCAGTGCCTGAAACCGCGTAACGGCCAACAACAGAGATCCATGTAGTAGTTCTTTGGCAACCAACACACGAGAAGCATTTGGCGCAATTAACCACTCTGACACATCGCCCCGCTGCCAGCTTTCAAAACGTAGTATGGGTTATGATACAAAAGTTGTAACATACCTGTCCAACAGCATATAGACAATCTTCAGGGCTTAGGAGCTGGAAGAAAGTAAAATCAGAGTCAAATCAAGTTGCGCTGTTCAGAATATAGGGAGCGAGAGCCAAATTCTGTGCTCACCTCTAACATCAACTGAATTTGTGCCTGACCAAAGGAATATCACCTCCCTCTTCCCATTGCCTCAGTGTTTCAACCCCTAAAGTGAGATAATGCACTTTCCTTCACCTGGACTATAACACTTGGTGAATTAGCTCATCAGAAAAATCTTAGTCACGCACACTGATACGTTGCTAGACACAAGTATTGCGAAACGCTGGGAAATTTATCAGATTACAAACCATTACTGCACCATGAAAAGCTGAACAGTATAAATTTCTGTACAGAGAAAACAAAACCAAACAACCAACCAACACCCCCAAAATCCTCCCTGAAGCACATCAAATCACGAGCTAATGTGGCAATGGATTCGGCAGACCGCATGCTCATCTTTGACAGGACAAACGCAAGCAGCTGATGGTTTGGCAGAGAACGGCATTTTTTCTTTTACTGCTCCTCACCTGGCCAATGCGATTCTCCCAGCCCATTCTCTTCAGCCCAGCAGCAGCCAGGATGATGGCACCGAAGTCTTCCTTCTCATCTAGCTTCTTTAAGCGGGTATTTAAATTCCCTCTCTGCAGAAGTGATTAAGCAAGCATAGAAACAGCAGACAAACAGTCCTATAACCACTTAACATTTGCCTAAGTGTATTTACACAATATGCAGAATCCAGCAGTCTCCAAATGAGAATCAGAGTACCTGAGTGTTCAATATGGACAATTGTTTCTTCAAATAGAATTTTGCCGAGCATTATGGAATATTAACTCAAGCACTAACTCTCAAAAGTTATGTGTGTCATTCAAGTACATTATCAACAGCTGACACCAACTCCTTTTGAATAGCAAAGAACAAGGTCTGAAATAACGGTGCCTTTTACCACTAGCTCAGTGGCCCACATCAGAACTAGTGGCTCAAATCAAATCCATGGTATTGGGAACTAATTGTCATTTCACCACAACACTGCGACAAACACACGGTAGGCACCTGTCAAGCAGTTTTTCAAACAATTCCTCAACGTAAAAATTCATCTCCATCCTGAATCTCAGCTAGATCAAAGCTGGCCCCTTCTTACAGCCTCCTGAGACAGCAGAGAAGAGAACAAACTATGGTACGCAATATACCCCTCTCTGAATGGGTCAGTGGAAGGCAGCCTTTGAGGAAGCAGTTTGTTCTTGTAGGTCTGGTGGTACAAATCAACCTCAATTCTAGATTTCACGTTAAGCTATATTTTCCTGTTTGCAGCTTTACTCAGCTCCCACATTTTGCCAGAAAAGGATACAATATCCCTGAATTCTAACTGAGGGAACTTCTTTTTGAGCTGGGCTGCTCTCCGAAGTGAACTGGTTCCAATCACACTGTGGGGAAAATAAAAGCAATGAAACCCAGAATACTTCTATACTTACCTCCGGCCAGAAAGATGTCAGAGCTTTCAAGGAAACAAATGATAACTTTTTAAATTTTATTTTTATCGAAACGAAGATCCAAGAACGTGCCAATGATTTGTACCTCCTTAGCTGAAAGAAAGAAAACCACTCTGTAAGGTTTAGCATAAAGCCCGACTGAAGCTAGATGCAAGGCAAGCCACTCCCAAGGAACTGATTTACAGGAGATGCTTCCAGACAGCAGGCCCTAGCCCCATCCCACCATCAATGACTGACAAAACTTCTTTTAAAGACCGCAACACTTGTCACAGAAAAAAAGCCTCAGCTGCCCCAAACTGAACCAGACAACTCAAGTTACCAAAATGGAGGGACTTCATCAATGACAGAAAGGCAGTGGGAGGAGAACTTTTGGAAACAGTAGCACGCATAACTTGGAAACCACAAAAAGCCACCAGTCTGGGCAGTAAGCATTTCTTTTCCAGAGATGTACATATTCACTTTTCTTGGTGTCCTGGAACCTAAAGCAGACATGATTTTCCTGCTATCCAGATGCACAGAAGCGCAAGTCTACATTTGTGTCACAGCTAGTTTGTTTCTTTTACTTCAATGCAGAAAAAAAAATATCTTTCTAATAGTGACCTTAATCCAAGGTAATCCAATAAACTCTATGGAAGAGCAGGGAACACTAGTCAGGTAATTCAAAATGGAGAAACTGCTTGTGCTCCCAGCAGAACCCTTAAGAAAGTGACGCGGAAAAAATAACAAGGAAATTGGAACTGGCTGGGTGAGCACAAGAGCACAGTTCAGGCCCATGCAAGCTAAAATACCTCACTGGACACCCTGTCTACATTGTATGCGTTCCCCTGCAGTAAACACAATACAAAGGAGGAGGAATTCACTCTGGAGACCGTGATAAGAAAGGGTCCAACTTGAGAAAAACACTGCAACTCAAAGTTGGCTCAAGAGATCCAACCTCACTTGGTGTACAGCACTCCTGTGAGACAGCATTGCTCTTTTCAGCGAGTGGGTTCAGTGTAACGTCTACAGAAAGCAAACGGAAGGCAATGTAAAACCACTACAGGATAAAGCAAGGAGCTCATTGACTTGCCGCTGGGAAGTACCAACCAACTCCTCCCTTCCCTTTTTATACCTGTCTTCCCCTTCCTCTGCCCACTCACCTCTTTTCAGGAAGGAGGCTCAGTGTTTTCCCACAGTTTTTGGGATGAAAGACAACAGCATCAAGTGGGTTTTCCCTTCTGCAAAATAATGCAAACACAGAATGACTAAGACATCATTTAATGGAAGGCTGTTAAGCTTAACACCCAGAGGAACCGCCTCTTGGCTCCAAAATACATGATCATCATTGTAAAAGCCAGAACTTCCAGCAAACCTGCTGGCTACAAGAACACTAGGACAGCTCTAGTCTTTCCACTGTTTCAGAGATTAATCAGAGGCTGGTCAAACTCTTAACACCTAAAGGACCTAAGCGGCCTTTGCCTTCCTACAACTACCAACACCACAAAACGCAAGTCCATGGGAGAATTGAGCCTCATGTCCAGACTTACTTGCAGACAGCGCCAATGGTAAAGCCAGGAGGAAGAGAAGTTGGCAGGTCCTTCAAGGAGTGAACCACGAGGTCAACTCTAAAAATTAGAGGACAGTAATCACTGAACTGATGGTTGAGCTCACATGGTACCTACCCGAGGCCTGCACAGAAAAGTGTGAATCCAGCCTGGGAATTAATTTGGAGAAGAGGGAGGAATTTCACGATTCTATAGCCAGAATTACTACAGAATTCTAGTGTTACTCCAGAAGAGCCACTTCACCTTTCTCTGTCCCTCTTTTCCCACCTGTAAAATTAGGACAATGCCTTCCTCCCAGCAGTGGCGAGACATGTTACAACAATCAGGTTGAATAAGGGTAAGATGCTAGAGATGTTCATGTGGAACGACTTATCAAACCAATATGCAACCAGTACACTGTCTGGTATTATGCTTCAAACTGAAAATAACAGCTAGCCAAAGTAAAAGCTACCTGCTTCATTACAAGGCAAACAAACAAAATTGTAAATGCATGAGTCTCCAGTATTTTTTCCACCGACATTACTTGAAAATGCAGTGTCACATGCCTATGTGTCACAGATGCAGAGGAGTATGTTTGTTTTTAAACCTACTTTAACTAAAGCGTAAGCACACCTGAAACCCTCCTCAGGATACTGAAAAAGAAAAAAAAGAAGGGGGGGAGGGGGGGAAAAGCACTAATCTCTCTCTGCTCCAGCAGGAGCCTGAACCAGGTTGTTCTGTAGAAAGAAGTTCTACAGCTTAGATTTCTTAGCCAGAAAGATACCAGAACAGTCAGAAACTACAGCAAGCCAAAGATGTCCAAAGAGCGCCATGAATGCCAGAGGAGAAAGAGAAAACAATGAGCTCTTACTCATTTCTTTCAAGTGCATTCTCCAGCTCTTTGGTGAAGAGGCTCTTCTCCCCAATCTACACACAAATGGAGGAATATGAATCACAAAAGAAAAATCTACAAATATATCATCAAATACAATTAATTCTTGCAGAGAGAAAGAAGAGAACCTTTACCTTGGACAGTGCTGTATCTAAGATCTTGTCTCCAGTCGTCGACATGGCGACTGGTCAGAAAGAGAGCACAGGAAAAACATGAGGCTTGGTCAGAGCACATAGGCCTACACTGGAAATATCTACAAAACACGAGCGCTACAGCGTCACACGCTACTGTGTGAACACAAACTCAAGATAAACATGAGAGCAGCTCGATTCTAGAAATACACACTGCACTCAATACAAGTGAAATTCAGGTTTCCTTCACTGTCCTCAAACACAAAGTGGGAGGGAAGAGGGCAGGTTTTGGGAATATCTGACCCAATGGAAACTGCCAGTCTTTCTCTGGAGTGCCAGTAAACAGGTACTCGGCGGTTCTCTTCAGGGCAAGGCTGGGCTTCCATTATTCCTGTACTGTTGAACACCTCAAGCCCTGGACAGGAAAATGTCCCTAACACGTAGCACAGTGCGGCCAGAGCAACGTCAGGTTCTCAAACAGAGCAACCTAACACTGCCAGCATAACATACTCAGATCTTCAGTCATCAGGAGCTTACGAAACCCGCCTTTCTTCCCTAGAAGAAACCAGAAGCCGTTGCTCAGCCACACAACCTAACTGAATTCAGAAGGCACTCTTTGATAAACGGGGTCCAATCCTCCTCCTCCTCATGACAGCACTCTACACACACCTCTTGCACACAAAGATAAGCGGCTGCCTCCTACTGCCATGCACCCCAGGGCAGCATCCAAAAAAACTTACCAATCTCAAAGCGGAGGTCGGGGTATAGCTCACGGAGCAACTCAACTACGCTGTCGGTCTGAATCCGGGCCAGCTGCAACAAAGCAGAAAGCAAAGCCCTACACAAAGAGCACACCACTCATACAGTGGCTAGAGAGGACTTTGCCATTCTTTGATGGTCAGGCATGCGTGACCACTACATTGTCTAAATCGAAAGCGCTAGAAATAAGTAATGCCAGGCAAAATCGCTCATACGTACAAACTTCTTTAACTATGCAAACTCATATCACGACCAGAGCATTTCACGAAGAACTTCTTTTATCGACTAAGTGGCAGAATAACATCTCCTTATGTCCAGTGCCACCTCAGTGATCCAAGCACTGACAAGCCAAAGCAAAGAATTTATCAAGTTAGGATGAGCGACTAGAGCAGAGCACTGTGTGTCAGGATTTGCATGTTCTACTTCCAGCTGTGTTGTCGAGGTCACCAGCTGCCTCCTAGTCACAAATTCCATTTCTCACTACCACCTCAGAACCTTTATTCATAGGCAACATTTACCTATTAACTTTTGAGTCACTCAGTTTCACCTCTGCAGATTGTGACTGCTGAAAAATGCCTGCAAGCAGACAGAAAAGTAAGCAAAACCATCCTCCTGGTGCTCAGTGATGACAGAACAAGTCATATAGCACACTAGGCACTTTCTGCTTTTATAAAAATATGAATTTTACCAGTACTGCAAGTTTTGGGAGAAGCCAATAGGATTTCACAGTGCTGCTGGAAAATCTATAGTTACTGGCAAATATGAGTTACTTACCCTCTGCAAGACCAGAGCTCTATGTAGAGCTTTTACAGACAAAGAAAAGTAACAGCTTAGGTCTGCATGGCAACCAAAAGATCTTAAAGCAGTAAAGTACAGAAAGAATATTCCCTTGCATAAGAACAGCAGAAGCAAGTAAAATATAAAGAGAATTACACTAACAGAGCATCATTCCACACACAAAAGCAGCAGCGGACTCAAGCAACCGCAGGTGAGTTTCAACTTCTCCCCCACCGATGAGCTGTGTAGCCTGGGGCAACCAACTTTGTTCTCAGGACTGTAGTTTCCCTACATACAAAACGAGTATAAGCAGCTGCTTCCCTTTGCAAAGTGCCACGAGAGCCTCAGGTTAGAAAAAAGAGGCAGCAAGCACGCACTATGTCCCCTGCCTTCTTCAAAGTACAGAATTCTTCCTAGAACACGCTACCAGAACGAACAAGATTATCTCGGAACAAAGGCCCGACGGAGCTTTATCTCCGTCGGCGAGGCTCCGAGGGAGCCCCACTGCAGCCGCCTGGCAGGAGATACCCGCTCTATCTCTGGACGCGGCCCTTGCGCCGGCCGAAGCCCTCAGTCCTTGGGGGCTTTTTTTGGGCTGCTGGCCGTTTTCCCCTTCCCGCCTCCCTACAGCAGCGGCACAAGCCGTGCAACCTAAAAGCCCGCAGCAAGATCCCCGTTACCGCGCTCTGCCCCTCCGTTACCTCAACAGAGGCCGCGCTATTTGGAACTGACCGCCACCCGCGCCCCAAAGACGCCGGTTTTACACCGTGCTCCGCTACCTGGCTCCGGCGGGTGCCCACGCGCACCGCTCTGCCGCCCACGCCGTTCGCGCCCTGCGGCGACAGCCTGGTCAGCGCCGGGTCCGCCGCCGGGCCCCCCGGCAGACCCCCGCTCACGGCCGCCGACTCCGGCGCCGCCATGACACCGCCTGTCCCGCACCGCTCCATGGCACCGCCCCGCCCCCCGACGTCACGTCCGGCGGCCCACATGGCCCCGCCCCCGCAGGCCCCGGCACTCGGTGGCTGCCAGCTAGTCCGGTTTATTGCGGCGCTGAGGGACAGAGCGGGGGAGCCCGTACAACCCGAGCGGGCGCGGGTGCCGCGGTCAGGTGCCGCGCTTGGTGTGGATGAGCAGCTCCCGCTGCAGGCCCGCCTCGATGGTCGCCGCCGCCTTTCCCGAGGGCAGGTCCGTGATGAGGGTGAGCTTATTGAAGACGCCTCGGCCGAAGTAGTCGGCAACAACAGAGAAGCCATCGTTGGAACACTTGAGCTGCAGGACGCAAAGCAGCAGCATCAGCAAAAGCTGCCAGCCCCTTTCCTTTCACCCCTGCACTGACAGCCTCTCTTGTAGAGACGCGGTGGCCCACATCACTCCCTGGCTGTTCCGCTAGTTCAATGCAAAGCCTGCACCGGTGGTCAGCTCCGCTAACGTTTGCTGCCACCGGCCGTTCCACCTCGTTTCGATCCTACATTTGAGGCACACACTGAAAAGGTAATGAACAATTACCTTAAGCAGGAAAGCGACTGCCTCAGCTACCCTCGTTTCCACGCGCGTTAACATGTTCTAGGCTAATGTTCCATTATGGACAGGGACCTGTAGCAGTGGGGCCAGAGGAGGCCACCAAGACGATCACAGCACCTCTGCTGTGAGGACAGGCTGAGAGAGTTGCAGTTGTTCAGCCTGGAGAAGAGAAGGCTCTGGGGAGACCTTAGAAGACACTTCCAGTCCCTAAAGGGGGCCTACAGCAAAGATCCCCCTACAGGGGACAAACTTTTTAGCAGAACCTGTTGTGACTGGACATGGGGTAATGGCTTTAAACTAAAAGAGGGAGGATTTAGACTAGATCTAAGGAAAATGTTTTTTACAATGAGGGTGGTGAGACACCGGCCCAGGTTGCCCAGAGAGGTGGTACATGCCCCATCCCTAGAAACATTCTAGGTCAGGGTGGATGGGGCTCTGAGCAACCTGATGTGGTGGAAGACGTCCCTGCAGGGGGGTTGGACTACATGACCTTTAAAGGTCCCTTCCAACCCAAACCGTTCTATGATTCTTGACTTCACCACTTCGTCCTTGGGAAACGCCATGCAGACACAATACTTGGTGTACCCCAACTGCACCATCCTGTCCCCGTTCTGATTCACGCAGCTTTTTCTCCATTCTCCTTGATTTATTCTATACAACTTGTTGACCAGCTGTCACACTGACAAATAAGGTCTCAACCTGTTTCGGGGTCAGGTGAGAGTAGTTTCTCTTTCATCTTCAGAGAGCATCAAGGACTCTACGCCCTATACGTAAAGCAGTCACCCTACCAGGGCCTAATGCCTCACTATTTGCAGTAAACATAACCTTGTTTACAAAATACTTTCAGCCTTACTCTTCTCTACCAGCCTCTGGGAATCTGTAAACGAACCTATATCCTATTTATTTAAACATGGTAAGACCAGCGACGTTACCCTACCTGATGCTGAAATTGGTCGTGCAGATCTCTCTTCTGCTCCTGGGCTCGGATCATGTCCATCACTTTGCGATTTTCTGGCATGCAAGTAGGACATTCCGAATCGCTCTCAGAGTAGCTTTCAAAGCAATGCTGGTGGAAGGAGTGACCGCACAGAAAGTGAACTGAAGGCAGCTCCAGGGCACTGGTGCAAATGCTACACTTGGTCTTCTGAAAGATCTTGGGACTGAGGGAGTGAGAGGAGGCAGAAGGGCGAGAAAGACAACATATATTTTTCCTTAGTAAAAGAAAGTAACAGTTCTACCCTATCCTATGTAAGATAAGACAGCATGCAGTCCCGCACCTTGCTTTCAGCTCTTCGATCTCCTGGCGGATCCTTGTAGTTTCTTCTCGGTATTTTTGAATTCTCTGCTCATCCTGCTCTATCTGGCGGCTCTGCTTCTGCAGCTTGTTGACAAGATAATCCTTAATCACAGACAGTGTGGCTGTAGAGTTATGAGCCAGCGTCTGCACAACTGAGAGCAACCGAGACGTTAGTTGCAATACAAGCAAAAATACTGTAGCTACACTAGTCCTACCTGAACTGACCACTTTCCTGTAAAAGGCCACTTACAGGCAAAGGCAATCACAGCATTCTTACTGAACTGGAGCACTCATTTAAAGACTCAATTTCAGTTTGACCTCTTCCAGAAACAGGTGACTGGGAGCATGTTTGGATAGCTCAGACCAAGAGGGGCAAAACAAGGATCTAGTGGATTGGATTCCATTTCAACTTCTCCACCAATGCATAGCAGGAGTTTCAGCAACCCCTTCACCTCCCCAGACTGACAGAACAGAAATCATGTACAGACACCTCTACCACAGATCTTTTTTCCCTAATTTGGGAGCTATGACTTTTCCCTGTAGAGCAGCGAATGAAGCACTTCAAATGGTGGACTCAAAATTTTTTGATACTGCTCTCAGGTTTCTAATCTACGGAGAGTGCTATAAACTAGTTTGGGGTTTTGGGTTTTTTTGGGGTGTGCTGCATGTTATTATTACCAAGCAGCGGAGGCATAAGATTCTTGTTCTCGATGTGCTTCAGCACCGCAGCAATATACTCTTTGCAGTCCTCCTCCTTCCGTGCAAAGTAGCTGAGAGCCTGTTCCCAGAGACAAGCCTCTTGGTCTCCGTACAACTCGCACACCTCGATCACCTTCTTGTACTGCTCATTCTGCATGTGGTAGTGCATGATCTGTTGAAAACTACGGGAGAGAGACTCGTTAGCTGCAACAATCCATCTCTGAATTGTTACAGGGACCTCAAGTTTTCACCCAGCCACGCAATGCCCATACATTCACACAGAACCCAAGACAGGTCTGTCATTTACTATCTATGTAACTGCCCCGCTCTAACAAGGTATTTCCAGCTGAGCAGCGATCTACAGTTCCTGTCTTGAGACACTAAAGAAGTCGTTACTATCGTAAGGCAGAGACAGTTATGGCTCAGCAATCCTTTCGGTGGGGGACAGGACTCTACAGACAAGAGCAACACTCACAGTTTGCCCTGCTCATAGAGGTAGAGGACACCATCCTTGAAATTGTGCATCTGACATAAGACCAAGGCCTTATCAAAGACTGTTTTGAACCTTCCACTCTTCAGGAGGGTGAGGGCTTCATTGTGCAGTTTCTCCTTGATCTACAGAGAAGGGGGAGAGGTCGGGGACAGCAACACACACAGAGAGACCATTTTGCACTGAGACCTGACAACAACTTGCAGCTCTTGCAAAGTGGAGGACAGTTTTGCTGTTTGCCCTCTATCCCTTTTAAGCAGACAGGACATGATTTCTTTCGCCTAAACAGCCAGCATCCTCAGAAATCTAAGCAAGCAAATAGAGCCACTTTTGTGGGACAGGCATCTGCCCACAGAGGTTGTATTGTCTGGAATTTGTTCTTAAATGAGATTCATACAAAACAAGCTCAGCCTCACTGAAAGGAGTATTCTCCCAGCTAGTAGGCTGCTTTCCCATTCATGTGCCATTTGTCCAGCACAACACATGTATTTCCTCATGTTATCAATGCCCATCTGGAAAGGTTACAGGTTGGCAGGAATGCAAATAGGACTCAAAGACAAGACATCTCCCTCTCAAAACACAAAGCTGGAGGAGCCCAAACCTGCTCATCTTGTTCATGTGCCCAGTTCTGGAGCCGAAGTTCCAGTAAAGTGTCATAGACACCCTGCGGAGAGTCAGCCTGCACCTCAGTCATGTGCTCCAGAAAAGCCTTCAGTTCTCGGGGGTTGTTTGCAAAGACTGGAATGAACTCCTCTGAATTAGCCTGTAACACAACCAGAAAAAAAATCAAGCACCCGGATCAGTCCCAGCCAGACGGGTGCTTCTTCCCTGCTGTGCAGAGTGCTTGTTCCCAGAGTCTATGATGTGACGGATATAGCACGGTATGGGATGCCGATTACAGGAGGAATTGGTTCTGAGCAATAGCTTTACGTGGTCTCTCCTCTCTGGGACTACCAGTACACCAGGACAGGGCTTCTCATTAACACCTAAAACATCAGACCCGCACCAGGAACACTTGCTTGCTGCAAAGTTACTACTTTAGAGCAACAACTCTCAGTCAGCACAAACCGTACCTTTTTTCCTTCTAGCATCCCAGAGCCTTCATTGTCTCCCGATGGCCGGTAATCAGTGCAAAGGATCTTCAGTAATTCCGTGGTCTCATTAGGGACATGGTGCATCAGGATTTTACCGTAACGTTTCATGTTACTCTCTGCCTGATCAAAAGGCAGTTTTCCAATGTAGTGCAAAGCCTCTTGGTAGTTCTGTGGATGCAGCCAGCAAAATAATCACATGACTTTGGCCTCCATTCTCCACTTCGAGGTTAGGACAGAAAGCATTTAAGACATTCTGCGAGTATGCCATGAATACTCTTTGCTCTGAATTATGACATAATTCACTATTCCTGCTTGTTTTCCTCCTCGGGGAGGAAGACCGGCTGTGGCCCCGGGGAAAGAGAGCACAACTTCGACCAATCGCTCACTAATGACCCTCCCTCCTCTTAAAGGGCACCGTAAAAAGCCACATCTGAAACAGAACAAAGACGGCCCTCCAATTTCCACCCCTAGTCTAGCGCAGACGCCAAAAGCGGAAAGCCAACCCACAAGCGGCAGCAGGTGTTGTTACTGCTGTCTCAACAGTCCTGTCGGTACGCTAGCCAGAGAGAAGAAGTCAGTGAAATAGTATTCTCACTAAAGAGGAGGCTAGAGAAGTGGTATTCTCCCCAGTAAGAACACAGGAGCAGTAACATCTCCTCACCTTGATGTCCTCTAGCTGGATTTTGAGGTACCATTCATGATGCGCATGCTTCTCTGCCAGGTACACAGCATGGGAGTAGTAACCCGCTTGACGAAGCACCTTGATCGCCGTTTCCACATCAAAGTGGACCTCACTCTCACTCGTCTACAAGAACAAAAGCAGAAAGATGGTCCCTCAGCAACATTCCCACAGTCCACAAGCAGCAATCACTTCTGTAAGAAGAGGAAAGTCAGAGCAGGGACAACTCAGTACCTCTCACGCAAGGGAAAGGTCACACGTGCAGAAAAGTAGTCTAACCTTGTCTCATTAGCTTGCCAGTCACACTGGCAAAAGCCATCGCGCTCCAGACTCAGGTGGCAAGCCAGCAAAACTGAGAACATAACCAAGAACTTGGAAATAAAGGAGCAAAGACAGAGGTACTGAGGACAAATCCATTCTTCTCTCTCTCAACAGACCCACAGGAGCCAATTTACAACATCACCGCTACCTCTTCTTAATTATTACAATGACGTAACAACTTTGCGTGATTTCACCTTTCCCCAGTACCTTAATGAACTCTTCCAGTTTGGAGCTGTCTTTGAGTTTGGTGTAGCAATTCAGCAGAAGCGTAGTATGGTCTGCATTGGCCAGGGACTGCAGGTGGAGCGTCTGCAGATAAGCAGTGAGGTTGTGGATACGCTGAGCGTCCAGGAATTTCCGAATAACGTAAGATGGTTCCAGCTTCCCTATAGTTCTGCGAGGGGAAATGTCACCTTACAAGACACCGTATACCCAGGAAGTCCAAATAAATGTGGAAATTAATAACAGAGCACAGAGATGCCTTAACTTCAGCAGGCACCAACCCACTGGGGACAAACTCAGCTACGCATCAGAAGTAACTAGTTATGGTGAAAATCCACCCATCTGCACACACAGGGAAACAAAGAACCCCCTACAAAGGCTGCAGTCGGGAGGATGGTGACAGTGCACGAGGAATTAATCCTCCTTTAAAGGAGGCATCGAGAAGACAGACTACACTCTGGCCATAACTAACTGGGAAGCACAAAAAACGGGGAACAAAAGCTATGTTTTCCCTCATGTCAGTCACACTGCTCAAAGTCAGCTTTAAACACTCATGCCCACACAGAGCAGTTTAGCCACAGTCATGCTGACGCTTAATGCGAGTTGACAATAAAACACATGCCAACTCTCGCTAGATACGGGAACTCTGAAGTTCCATTTCTACATGAACGTAACACTTTGTAGCATTTTAAAGAGACCGCACATGAAGTTTTCATTTTCAGCAAGCCCCAAAGCAGGCTGCTCGAGTTCTGAAAAAACTGAGATGTTTCAAGCCTAACATTAAGCTGTTTGAGCATTTTCCAAGAAGACTGCCATATGTGGTCAAATCACATCATTCATCTTACCTAGAGCAATCCTATGCTTATAACGATGTCAGCAGGCCCCACTCCATCCCAGTGTGCCTTCGTTAGTCATGTTAAAATATAATCAAAGAGGAGAACTTTATCCTAAGGTGTACAAAGCAATTTTTTCTGAGACTTTTCATCTCACTGACACATTTCTCTCTACTGCTAGAATTTTCACCTCGTGTCATGCTTTCTTTGTTTCGATTTTGTTTTATTGCCGGGCTGAAACAGAAATCAAGGCCTCCGTAGCTCCTACCTGTATGACCCCATCATGGCTCCACAGGACCCCCACTTACCGGATATACTGCTGGATGGCTCCATCATGGTTCCCCTTGTTATACAGATGATCGCCATACTGCCGGAAAATCTCTGACAAGCCATCGCTATCCAAGTGGTGGCTCTTGGCCAGGTTAATGGCCATTTCAAATAAGTTCTTTCTGAATAGCATCTGTTAAACACACGGTAAGAGTGGTATGAGAGAAATACCACCCCGCAAAACAAGTTGAAATGCACCTGGAAAACAAGTTGTTTCTTCTTTTCGGTGCCGTAGGCATGCACGAGCTCAGGCTCTTAAATACCAAATGCATTATAACGTTGATTATGCTGAAAAGCTATCAGATCACTTCTTACATAACTCACGTACCCAAACAGTTTGACTTTACAACATGCAAAGCCAGTACAATCTTGCAGACATAAGGCAGAGACTAATGACAAGACAGATTTACATACCTCAAGTTTCGTTTGCGTATCCTTCTCCTGCAGAACATGAATCTTCCCATCTCTGGTCAGTACATACAGAGAACCCCACTCTGCCAAGACATCCACTATATCATCGAAGATTGAGCTGTATGCAATGAATTTGTTGCACAAATCATAGATATTCAGGACTTGTTTGTCTGAATTCTGTGCCTCATTCCCAGCAAAGTCTGACCTGGAGAGCAGAAGACAGTTTTAGAAAACAGGGAGAGCATAACTTGAATTCTTGATACCTATGCAAGGAATAGGTCCAGAGAACAAGGCAAATAGAGTTCATTTGGGCAGTTAAACTCGGCAGACCCAAAGACAAAACACCATGTACTTATACACAAATTCTATCTATGCATTAGACTGTAAAATTCATAAGACTGGGAAAAAAAGCCCCACTCATTCAGCATGCTTAACGGTGCTCATTTCACAAGGGAAGTTAATCAATACATCAGTCTAGATGAATGTTAACCACCTCAACAAAGCTGCAATTGGCCCCCAAGAGCAAAGCTTCAGAGGGAAGAAGGAAAAAGAGGGAAAGCGGGAAGCTGCAAGACCGAGAAGAACTCATCTGTTCCAAGGAGCCCTACTTTGGAGATGTCTTTCGGTCCTTCGACACAATGATGAGGTACCCCCGATACCAGTGAACAATCAGCTTTTGTCCCTCGAAGGCAAAGCAGGGGCCACGTTCATCTGGCTGATAAAGGTACACACATTCGTTTCCTGCCACGATGAACTGGAGATCCTGGGAGGGGTCGCTGAGAGATGAACAATGCAATCCACAGCCATGAGTGTCTAGCTCCAGGTGAGGATAGTCTTTCACTGAAAGCATATAAGACTACAGAGGAAACGCAAGGTTTTGAGGATCACTCTGAGCTATACTCTGAAGCCAATGCAATTTGCAAGTCAGAGCCTCATTTTTCCCGTTAACTTCCCACCTGGATGTTCTCTGTGGTCACCACAAACAAATGTGTTGTTTTGCCAGACTGTCGGAAAGCCAGGCCAGTAATGGGATAACTGCCTTCATGTAGGATCTGGGTCTTACTGTGCCGGTCTCGAGTGATGTCTCCTTTTGTAAGTACAACGCTCCCATCCGCAAAACCTGATAAAGGGGACAGACTAAATTGTTAGTTATACAGCACACCCAAAATAGTATCCAGCGTAAGTTAGAGCAGGTCCAGTCAGCTATGCCACCTTACTCGCCAGCAAGGTATTAAGTAACAGGATTGCTGCAGGTTCTCGTGCCAAGGAAGCATGCAAGAAACCGCCCCCGATAACTCCCATTATGGTTCAGAGCTGTCACCCGAGTGCACACAGGATGCCACTGCTCAGCAAGATTCAATGTGCTTTCCACACACAAACTTCACTCGCAGGTCATTTTTGTTTGAGTCTGCCTGTGGTTTGTTTTACAAATAGCTTTCTCATCCACCAACTCTAACTATCACTTTAATTCGCTTGCTTATTCAGAACACACTACACACCACAAAAAGACTAGAGGGAGATTTCCTAAGAGCAAGTAAAACGTGCGGTTTTCACAGCTTGCTAACAGCTCCAGTCCAGCAAGTTGTTCCAGGGTGGAAAGACAAAACACGCATACGGAAAGCTTTCTGATTTCAGTGTAGGTACCAACTCACTGAAAGCACCTGTAACCTCACAAAGTTACTACTCCTACGCTATCAGAAGTTAAGCGTGAAATATTACACGTGAACGGTTACACCCAAAAAGGGAAATCAGTTTTTTTCTTTAAAAAAAAGGTTTCTATGCAGTACTTGAAAAATATCTCTCTGAAACATTAGGCATCATAAAACCCGTCTTTTTTTCCTGTACTACAACAAAAGCTAAATTTAGTACTAAGTTCAATAAACGCGTAACCTAACTGTCAGGGAAAGCTGACATGAATTAAAAATATGTACTTCCCTCTTAAGTATCAAAGTTATTACTGTAATACATACAGACTCAGGCTAAAGTTACCTATTTATCTTCTCAAGCTCTCCAACAGAGCGTGATACGCTATCTGTCTATAAGAACAACATAAAAACTACACGAGAAGAAAAACTGTCAAGACGCTGATTTTTGTACTATCTATTCATTTTCCTTACAGCTCAGCAAAGACCGTAACATTTTTTGTCAGCTATTACAGTTTAGTTTTACTTACCGATAGCCATGAAATTAAGATTTTCGTGGACAGTGAGGCAGGATACAACTGTGGGCTTGTTACCTGGTATCGCTGGAAAAATTCGCGTGCAAAGAGGATTGCCACCATCTCGTTTCTCCAGGTTCCAGACTTTAACCTACAAGCGACGACCATCTGGCGTAAGCAAAACGCGAGGTATCAGGAGGCCGAGACCCGGCACCAAACGTAACAGAATGAGCAAGCTGCTCAGGGGAAGAAAGACCCAGCCAAGGTAACTGCAGTAGTTTCACGAAAAACCCGTAACACAAACGCACTATCCTCTCTCTGACTTACCAAAGGGTTAATACCCTCTTCATCCTCCCCAACAGAAACCAAGATACTGTGCTGCTTCAGCTGGTACAGGTGCGTTACCCTTAACTTGTAAGCTTGGAAACTGCTGAGCTGAAGGGAGCGAGGCAAAAACCAGATCTGTCCTTCCATATGTAGACCACAGTTAAGGTACACAAGGGGGAAACCCGGCCCCGCCGAGCCCCCCGGNCCGGCCCGAGTCGCAGACGGCAATGCCCGGGGGCAGGGCGAAGGGCTTCCCGCCGGCCCCATCCGGCCCCGGCGGCTCCTTCACCGTCTCTCTATCAAAGAAGACGAAGCGGCGCCACTGCAGGTAAGCGGCCATCTTGGGGACGGGTCCAGCTCCCTCGCGTCTCACGTGACCGGCTTCCCCGCCCCTGCAGGTCACGAGGCAGCGCACGCGCTGCTCCGCACCGCGCATGCGCCTCCTCCCGCGGGGCGAGGTCGTGGCATGGCCTGACTTCCTTGTCGTTACTAGGGCCGCACCTCCTGCCGCAGTTAATTTTCCTACCAGCTGAAAACCCGTGGATCAAAATAAAGGCAGTTTTACAGGTGAAACACAGCTGCACACACAGGCAAAGCAAAACACGGAATTTATCCACTACTTCCCCCAGGCAGGGCCCTTCCTGGAAAGCGGGGCCTAGGCACACGGAAGTGTTCCTTAGGAAGACGCACAAACCGTAACTGCAAATGTTCTCTCCCCCTCCCCACCTCTGCGCTCGCAGTTTTTATTGATGTGCAGAACATCCCTCGCTCCTCAGCTCTCCCAGCTGCGTCCCCTCACAGGTTCTCGTGCACCCCCAGCCTGCTCACTGCTGGGCTGGAAAAAGTAGACGAAAGAAAACCTCAGCACCATACAAGTACTGCTTAGTAGTGGCCAAAGCACTGCTGTGTTACTTACTGTTTCACATGGGCAGATTTCCTGTGCTTTGACCTATGGAATTTTTACCCACAGCAGGCGAGTGCAGAGCCTTGTGAAAGCAAAATCCCATACAGATTTTTAACAGCCTGCACAAATCACTGTCCTCTGTAGTTACTTTCTTTCCAGTCTTCATCCCTTTTCCTTCACTGACCAGAAGATAAGAGGAAACACCCCTAGTTTTACGTGGCCCTGCACACTGCTTGAGTGCAGCTACTGCTCCTCAGGCTGGCTCTAGCTAAAGAATCCAACAGTTGGAAGAACTCCAGGATCTACCAAATCACCAGCTCAGCCTACACAATTACTACTGTGTTTATGCCAGAGAATTACCCACCAGGTTTTCAGATAGCAGCAAGTGAGTTCCAGCCTCAGGAAGGTCTCACACTGTTCCCCGCCACGCAGCCTTGGTCACAGCACTGCCAGCCTAAGGTTCACAAAGTGCTTTGAATAGGACACCACTTTTCCTCCACCGAATGACTTAAAGAGCCTTCTGATCAAGAGCTGCAGTCTCGCTTTTGACATTTGCCATGAAATTTTCACATTGCACTGCAGCTGTGTACACCAGGTATAAGACCTCTTCCACAAGGCTATCTAGGCACTTTTTACCTCGCTCCTGGTTTTAACTGCTGATGGTGCTCAGCTATTCTGGTTGCAAGAAGAGAACGGACCACGCATTTGGAGTATAGTAATGTATACACTGAAGCGTGGCAGCAGCTTTTCCTCCCTTTCTAGCCGGCGTTCCCTTAGGTGTAAGCGAGAAAAAGCAGTGCACCTTTCACACATACTTCAGCTGAGAGCACAAGTCACTCATGTCAGAAGAGCCCGTCACATCCCACGCCCTCTTTACCTGTGGAAGAGAAAGATGAAAAATGTAAAGTTAGAGCAGTGCTGCTCTGCCCAATTACAGAAACTCTCGTTGTCCAAGTCAGGGCCAATTCTGTGCTGCGATGAGCCACCAGGTCAAGTCCACCAGGTCAATCTAGTTGAGATGAGGCTGCAGAACATGTGACACACGAAGAGCAAGTGCCACTGTGGAAAGAGAATGCCTCTTGCAGCTGCACCTCACTGCTGAAGGCAGAGCGCCTTTCTGTTTATCAAGATTGACTCCTCTTCTTCAGGCTTCTCAACAAAGCTCGTTCCAATTGTCTGATGTGAGCCAGGGCTCTCGATAAAGAGGTCAGCATGCTTCTCGCTCAGTGGAATTAAAAGAAAACGTGAGACCAAAGTGGAGTTCCAGGGAGCTTTTATTGAGTTTAATCAACAAAATCAGGATTTTACCATTCATCTTTTTTGCACTCTGAACTCATGAAGCTCTTCATAAGTCAGTGCTGCGACACACATACAGCCAAAGAAACACATTCTCAACAAAATCCGAGCTCCACTGGAGAGTTTGCCAATTACCGATTTAACAGAAAGCCAATTTTCCCCTCCCTCCCCTGAATGTTTTCAAGGACTAGTCCATGTTTGTTTGCTGGTTAACAGTAAGAATACCAACTTCTTGGCTAGGGACCAGTGGATTGTGATATTCCACCTGAATTGCAAATAATTTCTTTTCTTGAAATAAAAGTTCCAGTTTCTTTCAATAAAGGGAACAGTGACTATTTTCTTCTCCTGACGCCCCTTCCCCTTAATTATTGGTTAAAATACAGCAAGACTGTATCTTAATAAACCCATCCCTCCCCCCGCCCCTCCTTACCCTTCCCTGACTTGTCTACAGCAGAATTTAACAATGCTTCCACATAGGGACATTTTAGCAACACAACAGTGAACTGAGCAAAACCGATAGGATAATCTGCCAAAGCCTCATTTTGAAGATTGGATGCACGCTCTTTGGTCCAGAGACCCAGTTTATTAGAAAGAGAAACTGTGATTCACAAAAGATGGACCAGAAGTTCACAGCAATCTGAAAACTCTCTGCACGGACCACTGCTGCCCAACCTTCACCATGGCAAATGTGCTGCTGGAGCTCCTGGGAACAAAATTCACTCCATCCTCAGAACGCAACAGCTGCTTAGCCCTAGCGGCATGACAAAGTCCGGTGCTAGGACAAGAACCACCACAACGGCAGCTCAGGAGACACGGCACAGTATCTCTGTAACCTCTAGAACAGAAACTGAGGCAGGACAGCTGTCTGCTCAGGTTTGTGTCCTATCAGTCATTTGGAAAAAGAAAAAAACAAAAACAACAAAACCAAGTATCTGAAGCATTTTTAAATCCTTGTAGCAGACACCCTCCCCCATCCCAAGTAAAAAATAAAGAACAAAAGATCAGAATGAGATGATTTGATACCAACATGTACACAACATGAACTCATGTTGAGCTTCCCTGTTCTTAACCACAAAAAAGTCACAGAGGGCAAAGGAAAGATGCTCCCATCTCATTCTGGAAATTGAAATATGTATTTGAGACCAACCCACCCCCCTCCCTTTGGCAAAAGCCCTCCAGCAACCGCAGTGCACTGCTGACAGCACTCCCCCAGGGACCTACAGTTTGTCTCAAGTAAGCTGGCCGAGTATTTGTGCCATCCTCTTCACAGCCACTTTTTCACTCAGCTGTGAGGCACCATTTCATCAGATTCACAGAGTGACACTTTTAAACTTGCAAGGGGAAAAGTGCAGAATACATCAGATTCTCATTCACATCATCTTTGTCAGAGGAAGTATTTGACCTAGGGCTCATCACTGAAGGCTGCAACTAATGCGTAAATGTGAAGGCTGGTATGTGACCAGCAAAAACAGGAGCTCACAAGGAAATCTCAGGAAGCTAAGATTTATACATGCTCCTCACTCCTGGGTAGGGAAAAAAAAACACAAGAACAAAAAAAAAAAAAACCCCAAACAAAAAATAATTAAAAAAAACACAAAACCAAAACAAACCCAAAAAAAAACGAAACTAGGATTATCCTAGTCATTTGGAGCATCTTTCCATTTGCAGTATCACATCTGTTAGAGATAGCCTACTAGCACCAAAAATAGGCTGCTTCCTCCTTGACAAGAAGCCACCTAAAAATGGTGCCCCCGATAGTTTAGGTAAGTGCCAATCCTCGATTAGAGGCCAAGTTTAAAGTAATACTTTCAAAAGTTCTGTGCTTTGAGAGGGACCATCAACGCATGGCACCAGGCTAACCTACACAAATCCAAGCAGGGCACACACATTTGACTCAACATCGCTATCCTGTTCTTGTTACATATGCGTGCCCTGGCAAGATACAAAACTTTTATTTACATTTTTCATGTCTTTGTTGCACTAAAGTGATCCCTCTTCTGTCTCTCTGGAAAATCATAAGCTGGCTGCAGTACAAGAGCAAGATTTTACTTTTGGTCAAAGTTACCACCTACAAACTCCCACCCCCCACCCCCAAAAAGCACCCCAAAATTGTTTACATTTAGTACCTGCCAGTCAGATGTAAGCTGTGTGGCTCACAGAGTGTCTGTGACCAAGCTCTTGAGTTTGTACTCTAGTGCAGCATTTGCTACAATTATGGAGTCACTGCTGACAAAAGGAAAAAAAAAAATCCCATACACAAAAACCTTTCCATCTTGTAAAGTTGTCAGGAGGCACCTGGTTTCTATTTATGATCCTCAAGGAAACGGATGGGTAAGTCCACCTTATAGTTTCAAACAATTTTACTTGAATTTAAAAAAAGGGTCAAAATGGGGAGAAATTAAGACAAGTAATTCCTGCCTCAAAGGTAAGCAAGCGTGGTGTGAGTGCAGCATCTGTATACACAATAAACAACTGAGCAAAAGGGACTGCATTCATCCAGGTGCCTTCTGACAGTGTTGGTGAACAGGCTAAAAGGGAATTTAAAAAGAGTACAGTTTTTGATTTGTCTCACTCCTTTTGCCTGTAGATCAGGCCAAACATCAAGCATGTTGGGAGGGGCACAATTTCAAGCAACACTACCTGACCAGAAAGCGCCTTTCAGCAATATACAATGCAAAATGACAGACAGCAATTCATGCCAAAACAGAGGAGATGGCAAGCAGCTTTCTGCAGCTTCTGACATTAACAGGGGTTTGCCCTTACCTGCTCACAAGTCTGTATAGAGGCCGCTCTGGGCAGAAAACGCACACTGCTGCAGGAAGTAAATCAATCCCTTAAAGCTCCAGAACTGTCAAGTTTATGCATGTAAATTGGTTGTCTATGGTTTCTCTTAAACCCAAATCCACGCCTTATGCATATACTGCTCAGCAACTCTGACACCCGCTGGATTTCCCTCACGCCATGGTGGAACACAGGTCATGGACCCCTTCAGAGCTTGTCAAGTTCCTGAAGTTTCTAAGGGGGAAATCAAAGAGCATCTCCCAACAGGCTGAGCTGCAGAATTTGAGGCCTCCCAGCCCCGCAAGCGATCTCTTCCATACGAGCGTCACAGGACAGCATTGCTAGCACCAGAGCAAACTCACTCTGGTAAGGGATGCTTGTAGAGGCCTGCTCTTCACGGAGGTCAGAGCACTTCTCATTGTTTAGTGTTGCAGAAAACTGAGCCCCTCTCATCTTTAGCTGCTCCCATAATCAGTCTAATCCCTTTAACCCCAGCAACCTTCATCACAAAAGAAAAAGTTATATATGAACCCAAACAGAAAAAAAAATCATATTTACAAAGTTTGTACAATATACACATCTGATTTTCTATGGGACACACTGCACCAGAGGAAAGAGGGCCATGGCTCTGAAACAAGTCTACATATCAAGTGCTGTAACTACTAATGGAGACTCTTATGGAAACCAGTCTTTAGTGTTCTGCTAGAGCATAGGGCTTTTCTTATGGCTCCTGCAAAGGATGACAGGCTACTCTTTCCTTCTGGAGCTATGACGCTGCACCTAATCAGCCCAGATTTTAAGTTGGTTTTGTTTTAAATACAGGTATTTACAGTGTGGGTGAACTGCAGATGCATATCAACTCCTCCAATTAAAAAAAAAAAGTTGAAGAAAAAAGTAGTATTACCAATACGTTTCACCTCCCAGCCCTGGGCTTGAGCACTTGGGGAGGAGGAGAGGGGGAAGAGAGGGGAACTTTGACCTGAAACCAAAAAACGGCTGTTGATTCCTTGGGCTGTGTCAGAAAGGTGATATTCTGAATGGTCTCATAGCATAAGGCACTTTGCACGAATAAGTAACAAGCTCTTTAGCTTAAAAACAGATGAGTAACCAGGGAGAAGTTGAAATGCACTCAGTCGATGGTTGAAGAATTTGAAATCGCAGACAAGCTCGTGTTCATCAAGATTCTTCTCTTTTCAGGGTTTATCTTCTTCCCATGCTGCCCCTCCCACCCAAAGGAAAAAAAAATTTAAAACCAGCAGTTAGTGCAACTAATGTTCAATCAGCACACAGTGCAAACAAGTTGAAAAACAAAAAGACATTCCTCCTTTTATCTTCTTTCTTCCTTGCTGCCGAATTTAAAAAGAAAAGGCCGAGCTTTTTAGTCTTCATTGTTCCGAAATGAAAAGACGAAGAAAAACCCACAAAGAGAAGGGTATCCCCAAAGAAACGATGTGTCACAGATCTGGATCAAAGGGCTTCACCTTCTGGCATGTGTAATCAAAGCCTAAAAAAACAAACCAGAAAAAAACCCACAACACCTACAGTTAAATCAATTCTATGCAAAACCAGAATGTAAGCAGTGAATCACACCAACTATGAAACAGCTCTGGAAAAGCAAAGGGCGTTTGGAATAGCTCCACCTCAACCACAGCTTTGCAGAGAAGTGCTGCAACCATACCTGTGGAGCACGACTACCTATTTGTTTCTTGTCCTTTTGGAAACAACAAACAGTTCTAAGGCAAGGTCACAGCACTCTCCTTAAGGAAGCTACCCAAGAACCTCTTCCAAGTTCATCATCTGGGTGGGTCTCTTTATTTATAAAAGATGGAAAAAGCTCACCCAACAAAGCAGGGGCTGCGAGTCAGTTTGGCGTGACTGCCTAGGACTTATCCCTGAATGATTTCAAAGAAGGGACATAGGTTCTTTTCAACGCTATCGGTTTGCTTTTATGGCCACGGGTTTTTTGTCACCTGAGAAGAACTTCAGCAGCTTCATTGGGATTCACTAATTCATGATCTCTGAGAAAAGTGCACAAAAGAATGATTTCCAACCCAAACCATACAGTGTCCGACCTTGCATGATACAGCACCTTAGCTAAAGCACAATCAAACAACATCCTATAGCTATTCTGCTTGACTGCAATTCAGGGCAAGTGTTCTTCTTACAAAGGACTCAACTCGGCAGTTTGTCCTCCAACAATTACCAGAAAAGGCCCACTTTGTAACAGTCTGACAGTGAAACCTCATTTTCTCTTAAAGCTATGTAGACGACCTCAAGCGGCAGCAAAGATGAATTACAGCTTCGTTACCTACTTGGTTTATTTGCAAGAGTTCTATGAACCAAAGGATGCAAAAGATGCAGCACCTTTAGCTTGAAGCTGTTCCTTCTAACCGGTGAGATGCTTAAGCTCTTCTGTTGGTGCTCTGTTCTCAAAGCTATCCGTTTTCCCCCTCTCACCTTTTTGAGGACCACCTTCCTCCCCACTCCTCGCCTATTTCTCATTTTAGCTAAGAATTACAGAAAGAATTCCTTACACTACTAGCAGTCACCCTGGCCTCTCCAAACACCATTTCCTGCTCCCCCTTTTCCCCTATTTTTGATATCCTTAGCATATGGTCAGCATTTCAATTAAAACAACTAAAAATTAGTCATCCTTTCCTCCCAGCTTCAGCACATCCACAGAATTCCTTGCACTGACAGTCTATTTCAAACCCTCGTTAGCATTCAGAGCTTCTTCAGCATACCAGTTTCCCTCTTCCCCTGCAGTAACATTCACACATCAGCTCTTCTTTCATCCAACACAACTTCTCTGTTTGGGAAAGCATTTACATACGCACATGTTTACTGTTTCTCATCTTCTACAGGTTCACTGTGATATTCTGCCACATACAGGCTCTTGTCAATGTTGCTTGGTATGGGTTTAATTTCAGTTCCCAACTGCTCCTCAATACTTTTCAGGTTGAATCGATCATCATAGGTGATCAAGTTGATGGCCAGGCCAAGATGACCAAAGCGACCTTGACACGACAAAAAAAAAAAAAAAAAAANGCAATAGAAGGCTGACTGAAAAAGTCTGCAGACTGTGGAGTTAACAACATCGCTCTCTGATCACACAAGAAAATTCAGACCCCGCCACAGCTCTCTACAGCTTTCACATCAGCTTTTGGTAATGAGTTTCATACTACTATAGGAATAAGAAAACCAAGGAGTTTCAAAATGCTCCAACCAAACCTTCTCATTATTTATAACAAAAATTCTTCCACTGATGCATTATGGAAATCCAGCCCTTCTTCCATAACAGAGTTCTTGGAACAAGCCTGAATCACAGAGTTCACGTACATCAACTTCGTTTACTGCATTTCTTAAGGATATATTTTGCTGATATCCAGACATTACAAACATACCTTGGAGCACATGCAAAAGAAAACTACGCCGAAGACACCATGGAAGCTAAGTTTTCAGTATAGAATTTACTCAAACTGCAAACAGGAGCATCAGTAAGTCTCCTGAGACTAAAGTAAAAATATACTTCTTTATTTTTCATTGGGCTGTTCAGGCCAGTTTCAAGAAAACAGCCCTTTATTCAGGTATTTGGGAGGACTATCATCTGAGATGATACCCAAAAATAAGTTTGTCTGAGAAATCAAAGCTATGTAAAATAATTCTCAGATACAGTAATAAAAAAATAGAAGCCAATTCAAGCCTGAGAAACATCAAAGTGATGGCAAAGTTGTACGTAAACCATGTTTCTCCTCTCACCTGATCTGCCAATACGATGGAGATAAGTCTCTGCCAGCTTTGGGAAATCAAAGTTTATCACCACATTCACAGCTTGGATATCAATACCTCGGGTAAACAGATCTGAAAGACAATCCAGGTCATGAAGAAAGTTAATTTCAATGAGATCAAATGCTGACTGTATCTGGGGTGGAAAGATTAACAATGATTAATTAACATTGGCTTGCGCTAGTTTTCAGATATAAGCTTAGACAGTTTACATACAATTCTGTTACATCATCTTCTTGCTCTTTACCCATTATAAACATGAATACTGCAAGAAGAATGACCAAAACACCAGATCTGCACATCTATGCCAAATAAGTAATTAGCAGAAAGCTGGGTGTTTTTTTTCCCCATTAGACTACTTCTGAGCAGGTCTTCCTATAGAGGCATTTGCTCACACGTGACTGCGTTGTCCATGTGACAACAGACTTGAGAGCAGAACTACATCCCTGTAGCTCAAGTATTTTAATTCTACTTCTAGTGATTTTTGTTAAGATGACCCAGGCACACGTAGTGATCAGCAAACACTGCCACTGTACTGCCCAAACAGGTCATATAACAGAGAACTCGATCATACAGAGGCCAATCAAAACTCTAAAAATATTTAAAAAAAATAAGCTAAAAACATTTAAAGAATCAGCAAAACTTACTTGAGTGATCCTAGCCACAGTTCTACCTAGATTTCGTAAACCTAACGGCCCAACAATTTAGAGACCAGTCATATGTGAAAATATATAGAACACATAACTAGTCCAGAAAATACTATCACAGTAAAAGGATTTGTTAGCAAGTTGCACCTTGACAGTTTGTCACAAAAGACAAAACCTACATGGCTAAAGGAGTGCTGCACCTCACTATGCACAGGCTTGACAAAGAATTCTTACCAAAACGTACTGTTTTGCTTTATTACAAATCCAGTGATCTATGACACCTGGGCTAATGGCTAATGCGCTTTCTATCACAACCTTGAGAAACAAGAAAATGTTTAGGAACTCTCACCAGTGCAAACAAGATTGCGGCATAAGCCATTTCGGAAATCGTGGAACACACGATTGCGGTGCTCCTGAAAAAAAAAAATATATATACGTGTGTAAACAAAGTAAAACAAAACAAACAAAAACAACCCAAAATCAACAAGCAGCTGTGACTTTCAGGTATATTCAAGTTACAACCACTGAACTTCAATCACATTAATTCCTCCCCCTCATCATTACAGAACAGCCGAGTCAAACAAAGCTGCTAATACCTATTTTTCAGCTCTTCTTACCCTTATATTTACCAGAGGGGCCCTTGGTACCACTTTTAGACAAAGACACTTAACTGACAGTGTTTTAAAGCCTCTTACAGTTGCATCAAAGCCATCTCAGAATTAGAGTATCTTAAGTTACAAGAAACATTTATCAAGGAAGTTAAACTGATATTTTGACTATCATCTTCCCCCAGCCCTCTGCCAAAATTCAATGCATGTTTCATTCATTCCCTTAAAAAATGAAGCCAGCAGTAACTTCATTTTCCCGTATACAGTATTGCTTGCTACGAATTCAGAATGAAGTGGGACAAGTCAGTTGTCTGTCCGTCACAAACAAGTCACTTCGGGCCGCACAAAGATTAAGTAATATCACTGATAAGAAGTGACATTAACAGCAGGAATGAACAAGTGGAAGGTTTCCACACAAACATACCTGCATTTGGTCACAAAGATCATCTACTGACTGATCAAAAGCATACAAAAATCAGACCTCAAGGAACCATTTGCATGTGTCTCTGTCCTCAATACCAACACCGCTTCTATGTCTGCTTAATTAGTTACTGGTCTGCATACGGCCCAGCAAACATTGGCTTTACCTGTCAGGTCCATAAACAGCAAGCTAGGTTCCCTCTGAAATGTTCATTTGAATTTCTCCTAGCTTACACGTAAAATGAAAAAAATATTTCATGTACATGCTTCACCCTTCTGACATCTTTAATATGCTTGCTGAAAACAAGGAAATTACAATTACGAAGCTTGAGGACATGTGAGCTAATGTACAATTAACAGAAACCTCTGCACCAGCAAAGCTGTGCTAGCATTTTTCATCATCTACACCTAGGCCACAAGTGCTCAGTCACTATACACCAGTCCTGTCTTTTGCCAAGAGGTTTGATCAAAGCCACCTCCCTGGCTTCTCAGATTCCCCTGCAGTCACAGTGCAACATCTACTGTTTGCAAAGCCATGCAGGGCACTCAATTGTCCGACTACTGGCTTTTTTGTCCTTTGTTTTAAATCACGCTCGCTTTCATCTGTGTCAGTTAGATCATGCAGTCTACCATGGCTCCCCACGCTGGTAAAAGCAAGGCAGCAGCAATAAGAAGCGTGCCTTCTGGCCACAGCCTGCGCTTACACTGGACTAATTAATCTGACCTGAAATACTCTTAAATACCTACTGACCAGCTACACTGAATAGCTTGGCAAGTGGTATAAGGAAGGGGGAAGGCGGTGTCTAAAAACAAATCAGTAGCAAAGCAATACATGTTTCAGTTTTCAAAGATTATGCACATTTGACAAAAGCACAAGACTTAATTCAGCTGTGCAGTAAAGCTTGGGGTGGTGTGGAATAAACCACTGTTAACTTCATACTCACCTGCCTCATTTTAGCATGGATATAGAAGCAGGAATAGCCCAGCTGGGAGATCTTTTTGGCTAGCAATTCAACCCGTTGAGAGGAGTTGCAGAAAATGATCGACTGGTTAATCTGGAGCTGAACATATAAGCACCATGCTCAGTAAATGCAGTATTTTAAATAAGAAATGATCCAAGACGTAAGTCTAAATCCCCTCCAGAAAGAAAGCAAAGCAGGTATACTGCTGGTAATTTACACACTATATACTTTTGTACAAGGGGGGTAAAAATTAACAGTTCTAAAACGCAAAGGTGCAGGACAAGAAGTATGCATTTTTAGCTTCAGCTTGTGTCGTAAGATTAGCACATTTTCAACAAGGAGGAAGTGTCATTAAGCCGTCTCTGCCACTCTCAGTCTTATTCTTGGTTCCGAAAGGAAAAAAGCTTCCGTATGTTCTCAAACCAGCACTACTGCTTACCCTGGAAAACAGCGTATTGAGGCAATGTACTTTCTGACGCTCGGTTACATAGGCATAGTACTGGGTAACTCCCTTCAAGGTCAGCTCCTCCATCAGATTAATCTCATATGGTTTCTGCAAATGGGAATTCTGAAAAATAAAGATAAGGATAAAGCAGGCATACCTACATGCAAAACAACTTAAGTACTTCCCACCCTTCGGCACATTTAACTTCATGGCAAGGATGCACTACTTAGCCACTTTGTGCTATACAGAAAACAGACAGGGGGGGAAAGTTTCACAAAGGATTACTTATAAATTCAAGGCAACCAAGCAGGCCAAACAGGAGAACCCTCTGCAAGCAAATCAGTGCAGAAGGCATGTAAGTGACATACAAAGTGGCAAACAGTACTGTACAGGCAAGAACTGTACATGCCTAGCTTTCCCATTAGTGCTACTGTGGGTCAAAAATTATTTTCAAACTTCTGTGCTAGATTTAGGCCAATTTAAACAATGAAGCTTGTCCGCATTTAAAAAAAGAAAGAGCACCACCTGTTCACACACTTTCACATGCAATGTCACCACCATCATACGTATATGAATACATCCACACTCACCATGAACTTCTGTACACTCAAAGGGAAAGTGGCTGAGTAGAGCAAAATCTGTCTGTTTTTAGGTAGCGTGAGAATAATGTCTTCCATTATTTGAACAAAATCTTGAGACAGCAACTTATCAGCCTGTAACAACAGAAGTAATAAAGAGTAAGTTAAATTAACGGCACAAGATTTCAGTTTTCTAACAGTACCATGTTGGGGGGGCTGGAACAAAACCCCAAACCAAAACACCTGGAGCACCATCCCTACCCTTACGGATGGGACTGTCCCCTTTGGAGCACAAACCACACTCCAAAAGATGTGTGATTTAGCTGCTGGAGACAGGATTCATCAGTAAAAAGAAGTTTACCCTCTCCTCATTTTCAGCACTTTGATTTCAACAGAATCAAAATCAGGAGAAATAAGTGGAATTTAAATTGAAAACAGTTATCAGGGTTCCCAGAGTCATGCAGGAGCTCTCCCACAGCTATTTTCTCAACCTCTCACTCAGAAGCCTATACACTACTGGATGTTCGTAAATCAGCTTTATATAGAATTATGTCATAAGCACAGCTCACTTGTTATAAACTGAAGCCAAATGAAATGTGTTGCTTCATTTCAGAATAGACTGTTAAACTATTCTCAGGAATAGCAAAGATGACAGGGAAAGCAAATCTTCCTACGCTGTTTTCTTAAAAGACTCACATGCAGAAAAATTCTTCTGCCAAAATACCTTCTCAAAAATACTGAGAAATGGATGAACTAGACAACCTCATTGTGCCTCTAAGCAAAGTTTGATTTGTTGCTGCACGTAATGAGGAGACTGAGACACATCATTGCTTTGACATGGTGTTAAAATCCCAAAGGTTTAATATGAGCAACTTGCCTCATCCAACACTATCATTTGGACGTGCTCAACTTTCGCTACTCCCTTCTTGATGAGATCGAGAATTCTCCCAGGGGTAGCTATCACCACATGCACTGTAAGGTTAGAAGAAAAAAAAAAGTTAACGTGACTAAAACAATGCTTCCAGCATTCGAGGCCACAGTTCATATGAATAGTTTGAGAGAATAATGACAGCATACAAACAGCAAATGAGACATTGTTGTCTGTGCTGTAACAGGCAAACAATAACAATAAGCAGAAATTCCACTGCCACACTGCAAAAGACATGAACAAACAGCAATTGTAGCATAGCAAAAGTGCTCCAACCTGTATCATCAAGCCTCATTATGTCATCTCGCAAATTGGTTCCTCCTGTTGTTGCCATCACTTTGGCACCTCCCATGTGTTTGCTGACTTGGATACAGATTTGACTGACCTGCAGAGCTAGTTCACGGGTGGGAACGATCACCATTGCTGAAAGTTAAAAGTGTCAGTGTGAGTTACTAGTAACACACTGTATCTTAATTACTAATCCTTAAAGGAGACAGAGACTTTATGAAAGCTATACTTCTATGGTTTTGGAGTTCCGCTCTGGATATCCTGAACAAGACCTAGAAACTGCTTACAACAAGGTAAATTGTTGTAAAAGGTAAAATTCTCCATCTCTTGATACCCCTTCTGCGCAAGCCCCCCAGCCAGTATGCTTGCTTATTACTCTAAATCCACTTTCTAGGCAAGACAGTAAAGTCCAGAAGGTGTCTTCCATTGCACCCTTTAGAAAGCAACTGTGGGACTTTCAAAATTCCACCTCCCCTCCACCACTCTCCATTAACTTTCTCTGAAAGCACAAGGAGATACCCTACACTGCTCAATGTGTAGGTTACATTAACATTAAAACATTAACCAGTTTTAGATTCAAGTCTGATAAAACAGTCGCTGATACCATTACCTGGCTGCAGCTAAGTGAGATCCATCTCAACTGACCTTGTATATTGTCCTTCTTTAAGTCTAGCCGTTCAAGTAAAGGAATGAGGTAGGCTCCACTCTTGCCTGTTCCATTTTTCGCTCTAGCCAAGATATCCCTACCAGATAAAGCAATGGGGATGCTCTCCTCCTGAAATGCAAAACAGACAGTGCATGAGCCATCATAAGCCAATCACTAACAGCCTCACACACAATCAGACTGTTTCATGAACAGAATATCCTGCAACCACAAGCATCACAGACTCACAAGAAGGAGCTAAACCTATCAGTAAGAGTTCCCCAACAAAGCACTATCTCCACTCCCCATATCCCATTTAAAAGTCCTTATCTTGCCTGGTCATAAGAGAACCAGGGATCAAGTACCTCAGGAACAGCAAGCCCATACTGACGCATTAGGAAAAAAGTAAAAGATTAGGAAAAAAAGTGAAGAAAATTACATTCACTAGTCACTTCTCCGGAAAAAGAAACCCACCTATACCTTAACATCAGAACAACCTCAGCATGTGTAATTCAAACCTGCACGCTCCAGTGATATACTTCTCATAAAATCAGCAGGCCCTCCCTTTTGAAACTTCAGCCATTCAAACACAGGCCCCAAGTATTTTTTACTTTACTGTCTTTTACAGCAACATCTAAAGACCCCTCAGCCTTTTGGAAAGGTGGTATGTTTAAAATCTGGTTTAAAGCAGACAAACTACCTAAAAACCATAGCTTTCTCATGCCTTAAGAAGATAAAGCGTAGAGCTGTGTCAGTGACAATCCACCAAAGAGCAATTTCTAAAAGAGAGTTCAACCTCTCCGCCCCCCTGAAGTTGACACATCAACAGTTATTAACAGAACAAGCCCTAGAAGTAAAAGCAAGATGGAGGGACAGAAAAGTAAACTTGCTAACTTACTAGTCTCTCTCCCATAATCTCCACTATGCTCCTTTCAGGTGCTTACAATAAAAAAGCCAAGACTGTGTGATAAAGCCACAGTTACCTTTGTAACAACTAAAGGTATGGAGCCTGTGGTAGGTCAGTTTTTCAGTTTTTTCCAGAAAATTTACACAACAACCCTGCTTCTCACTGGGACTACTTGTGTTAAGGATGTTACTGAAGCGAGGAATAACAAGCTAATGCCTCCAGGATAAAAAGGAAAATCCAAGTTAACTTCTCTAAAGTGTAAGCCAGTCCCATCTCTAAGTCATCCATTGCATGACTTGGTGATTTAGTTACGTGTTAGAAATTCTTGCCTTCCCCAAAGGGTCACCAAGTCCTACTGTTCAAAACCCCAGTTTTCCCCAATCATGAGATGAATACCCAACATCAAAGCATGAATAAGAATTTAAATAAATTTATAAAAATTAAACACTGCTTGTAAGTAGCCTATTTGTAAATAACCTGAATAGGAGACGGTTTTTCCCAGCCCATTTCAAAAATTCCCATCAGCAACTCCCGTTTCAAACAGTAATCTTCAAACTCGTTTCCTTTTGTGGAGGTCACGTCCTGAATAATCAGAAAAAGCACATCCAATAAGATTAGGTCGTACAACCTGCAGCTGTAGATTGGTTTGACTCAATGAAGAGATTCACCATGCAGAAAGTCCGCAAAGTGCGTTTCACTAAATAGGAGTTCCACTAATGTGTGCAATGCCATACAGTGGAGAAGGAAGCATTAGCTTTCTCATTACCAAATACACTACTGTGAATATAGACTAACATCTTTTGATCAGTCTTTACATGAGACACTGACAATAATCAGTCCCATGCTGTAACACTAATAAAGCAAGAAACCCACAGTAAACTCCATTTTTGAGCCTTCCCAGAGAAGCATCTCTTACAAGCAGTTATAGAGCAAATTACATCTTCATTTAAAACAACAAGAGCTGAAATGCTTTTGAATCTTTGTTTAGGACAAACATTTTGTCACTGCAGCTTCTCCCACATCTTTTATTGAGTACTTATTCCTACAATTCAACCATCCTTACCGAAGTTTTGATTCTCAAATCCTTTGGAGGGAGTTTTAAAGTCTTCTTCCAGTCATCACCAGGTCTATAGGAAACATAAAATATTTTAATAAAAATACTTTATTTAATATTTTTTTAAATTTTATTTTCCTCAATACAGTGATGGACATTTAACTTTTTAACCTCCCAGAAGCTAAAAGCACCTACACATATGAGCTCAAGTCTTCTCTGAGCTAAGCAGGATGCAACAGGCAGGATATTGTGAACAGCAAAAGTGAGCAGCCTGCCAAGCTCACAGAGAATTTGTGAAATCTTTATCCAGTCATGATTCAAGTCCCATTTTTAGGGCACTGAATCAATCCAGAACACAGATGTAAAATTGAGCACTGACTCAGTCATATGGCAGAAACTGACTATAATAAATCCACACAGGAATATTTCATCACTTAAAAGGAAAAAAAAAAAATCTCATGCCCAGGGAACATCCATTCTTAATTCGTGAGTAATGTAAAAAGATAAAAAACACTTTTGAGGAGAAAATTAAGTAAGCACGCACTCCACTTGTTGATCAAGTGTTGTCTTTTTCTCTCAACAAGATGTAGACACCCATCCTCTTTTAAAAGCCACTATACAGGGGAGAGCAAGTCCTTCTCTTCCCCGATCCCAGAAAGTCACGAGTTAATTTTGGTAAGTTTAACTCAACAGTTTCATTACAGTAACCCATTTTGAAAAGAAAAAAGGGAACCGAGTTAAGCAAACTTTAAGAACTAGAATATTCCATTATACATCTTCTGATGACAGCTAGCATTTCCTTTGCAAATAACTGAGTAACAAAAAAAAAAGTAAATGTTTTTCAGGGGGAGGAGGAACCATGAGGCGGGGCGGAAGGCGGGGTGTGTGTATGTGAAAAGGAACACATTACCATACCATCCAAGTCTTTTACATCTTTCAGAATTTCCAAAGAGCATACTCACGTTTTATTAGCACACTGCCAAAACCAGTTTGATGGTAGGAGGGTATCACAGTGGTACCACATTATCTCGGCTCAGGCTTTGATGAATTAAAGCCAAAGCACTACACAGAAGAAAGCAAGCACTACTATTTAAGATCAATGACAAAAGATAACCAACTTTAAAGAATTTCTCACCATGAGAAAGAATTGCAACAAATAACTGAAAAACATACACAAGTGGACTGAGACTAGGTGGTGTTTCCTCCTCTGTCTTAAATTTCAGTTCAGTTCCTTCCCACTCCCCAACTTCCCTGTCATACCACTCGCAATGAGCAAAGAAAACAGGATGCTGCTGCTGCTCAGTAGGCTACCTCTGACAAGCGGCTACATGCTCTGAAAAGCAAGATGTCAAATTCAATTTTCACAAAAATCACATTGCAAAGATCACTGTCAGAGAGAAGCTCGCACATGGAAATAGACCTTGCTTTTCATAATGCCCATCACAGCACGCTTCTAACTGCCAACATCACAAAACAACAAAGGAATACTTCTTAAACACAGGAATGCAAGAACACTTTCCCATACGTGACTTTTACACATTACTTTTGTGGCAGCTGATACAAGCACTTACTTAATAGCGGTGGTCATACTCTGTGCTTGCTGTTGAGTGCCGTTATTGATTGTGTTGGCATTTTTCAGCTGGTTCATCTGTTGCTGAGTCTGTGTGCCTCCACCTCCTGGGCCCCCGCTGGGTTTTACAGGGCCTCTCAACTGCCCATTCTGACTGGATAGACCCATTATAACAGGGTTCTCTGTTCTGGCCGTGCTCATGTTTTTATTTTTAAAGATGTCTTTTTAGACTTCAAAACTTTGAAAGTCAGTACAGAAACTGTAATAACAGTTTATTAGACTCTCCAAAACGAAGAGATAAATAAGTCTTGCTCAATATATGAGTCCTTTATTGCAATGCAGGCAAGCACCTGTAAGTCACTCAAAAGTAAAGTAGTAACTTGCTCTGATGCACTGTGGATCAACTTTTTTTTAAAAAAAGCCCTCTAACAAAGTTGAGTTATATCAGAATTCACTTGCTTCAATCTGAAAGAGAAGCAGACAACAACAATTAGCATGTGGATTTTTTTTCTACATAAAGCACATCAGTTTACCTTTGTATTTTAAGAATCACTTCTTCCCAGGCAGCGTGCAACAACAGTACTTGCTTTTCTGTTTTCTCAGTGATAACTATCGAGATATGCATAAAGCTTTTTTCCCCCTTTCTGTAAAGCTGTGCCCACCACCTTCAGGCAGCAAAGATAATTTTCTAGCCAGCTGTACTTTTAGCAGCATTCCAGTGAGTAACCGTTTGAAAAACACTACCTGGCCTGCTGCCCTTCCTCCCTCCGAAAAGTAAGCAGGAATTATATCAATTGCTTTGCCAGTTCTTGAAATTCCCCTGCTTCTGGGACGCAGCAAAACAGCCCTAAAATGCTAAGCAACAAGTTACACACAAGTTTGTGACAGGAAGCAAGACCACAATATCAAGCAGACACTCCAGTCAGAACTGACAAAACTCTTAAGCTACTGCGATCACCCTTTTCACTTCAAAAGGGAAACAGAAATTACATTATTTTTGTAGTTTAAAAAAAAAAAACACAACCCAAAACAAACTCAAACCCCCCCCCCCCCAAAACCACCACCAAACCCACAGAAAACAACTTACCCTCCTCCAACCCAAAAAGTTGGTTCAATGACCTTACTCAAACTTTTTAATTGGGTATTGATTAACACCATTCAGAACAGCGAAACTAACGATACCATCAAGCTGAACTGACAGTAGCTTCCTGTTTTGTTAAGTCTAAATGACTGAGCCTAAACTGAAGTGGTGAGTAATATACATTTACACTAGATATCTAGCTTCCTGCTTATATGTTCCGCATGACGTTACCTTCCAGCTGTCAGTAACAACTCATACTGGGCTCAAAAGATAACATTTGGTACACATGACTTAATATTGACACTGTATTTAACAGAACGGTTGGCAAAACTGCAAAGAGGTAACATAAAGTCTGCACCTTACATATGTTAAGTAAGCACAGCCCAGAGCTGAAAAACTCCCTACGACAATATTAGGGAGCCAAGACATTCCTAGTCAGAAACCTTTTGGAAGCAACAGAAAGTAGGCTTGCCTGTACAATTTCTCGTCACAACATGTCTGTATCTTGGGGAACCGAAGAGGAAAAACCAGCAGACTGCTGCTTCCCAACTTCAGTGGCCATAAACACACATGCGTTTCCCCACTGAATAAAAGCCACATTCAAGAGCATTTCAACAGGATGAAAAAGGAGTTCAAACTCTTCCCAGACTTTCCAACTGTTTCCAAGTGTGTCAATTTGCTAGCTTCACAGCAACGCTTTAAAGTTTGAAAAACGAGGATTTTTCTGCTAGTTATCTCCCTGACTAGAAGCACTGCTTCAAGGCATCTTTGAAAAAATACTTCTCCTGCCCATTAACTTTGTAAAAAGCAGACGAGTCACAAAAGTAACCCGGGCCCAAAGAGCAACGCCGACTTCTCCTCCAATATTGCAGGAGACGAAACCTCTCAGTCCCTTCACCTCCCTCGTTCGTAACTACCCTTTAAAAGGACGGAGATTAAAGGAGAACGCCCGACCTCATCGAGCCCAAAAAGAGAACGAAACGAGGCGCGCCACCATTTCGCAAACCACCAGAAAAAAGCTCCCCCCACACCACGACTCTCCTCTCCGGGCGGGCCGGCGGTCGGGGCAGCCGCTGCTAGACCTTTCTCTTCCTCTGGCCGGGCCGGCCTCGGCACAAAGCGGCCGTGCAGCTCGCCCGGCGGCCGTGCCCATTGTGAGCCCGGGCCGCACTGCGGGCCCCACCGCCCGCCAAAGCAGCTGCGCCACACCGGCACCTCCCGCCCGCCAACAATGGAGCGGCCCCCGCCCGCC
>VZSF01000544.1:41078-55959 GCA_013398295.1 Chionis minor
CCCGCCGCCCCGCTCCCGCGGACCCGTGCCCGCGCCGGCGCCCTGGCCCATCCTCACCGCCACCAGCCGCGCTCCCCCCTCGCCCAGGTATAAAATCCTCTCGCTCCCCCTTGGTGCCTTGTTATGGCGACTCGACGCTCCAAGATGGCGGCTTCCTCCTTCCTCCCGTGCGCCCTCCCCCTCCCGGCTGGGCAGGCCGGCCACGCCCCGCACGCACGCACGCACCTTTCTTGGCCACGTGACCGCGCCCTGCGCGCGGCGGGACGGGGAGCAGTGGGGCAGTGCCGCTGCCGTGTCCGCGGTGCCCGCTGAGCCCGGGGCCGGCCGCGCCGAGCGGAGGCGAGAGAAACAGTCCCCGCGGAGAGCGCGGGCACGGGGCTTTTCCGCCGTCGCTGGCGGCAGGTGGAGACCCCCGGCCCGTGGCACAGGGTGGGCTGCAATAAGGTCTCCCCGGAGCCTTCTCTTCTCCAGGCAGAACCCCCCCCAGCTCTCCCAGCCTGTCCTCCCAGCAGAGGGGCTCCAGCCCTCACATCGTCCTCGTGGCCTCCTCTGGACCCGCTCCAACAGGTCCATGTCCTTCTGCTGTTGGGGCCCTGGAGCTGGAGGCAGCACTGCAGAGGGGTCTCCCTCGAGCGGAGCAGAGGGGCAGAATCCCCTCCCTCGCCCTGCTGGCCACACTGCTGGGGATGCAGCCCAGGATGTAGTTGGTTTTCTGGGCTATGCGCACACATTGCTGGGTGATACCCAGCTTTTCATCTGCCAGCAACTCTTGGAGCCCCCCTCAGCAGGGCAGCTCTCCATCCCCCAGCCTGTATGGATACCGGGATAGCCCTGACCCAGGTGCAGGAGCCTGCACTCGGGCCTTCACACAGACCCATTTCTTAAGCTTGTCCAGGCCCCCTGGGTGGCATACTGTGTTTCAGGCATGTAAACCACACCACCATCATCAGCAACCAAAAGAATACATGCTTGTGAACAGAGACAGACAGATTGTCTACTAGCAATGGGGCTGCACTGCTTCTGCGGCTACAGAAGCTTTTTTGCCTATTTAGGTATCTCTAAAACAGAGGGGGACACGTGGTGGCAAGAGTAGAAGCCACCAGCACTGATGACTTCTCTCACTCTAAAGCAGCACACATCTCAGACCTCATAACAAAGCCAACAAAAAACATTTCCTGCTTCCTGAGAAAATGCCTGGAAAGTTAACGCAACTTCATTTTGTAGTCATTAACACAGCTAACAGAAACATAAGAATAAAAGACTGTCCCACAGCATGCAGGAGCCATAACAACCGAGCACGACAGGTTAGAAATAATTATTTCCTTTTTAGATAGCTGTTATTTAGACAAGAATTTTGACAAACTGAGGCACAATGGGAAAGTAATCTTAAACACGAGGCTAAAAATGCTGGTAATTCCAAAACTGTTTTGCAGACAAATTTTTGTTCAAATATTTTCCCAAAAGAGGCACAAAAAGACAGGGCAACCCATTTTTTCCACCTCACATTGCCGTTTTTTCCTAGTTCCTCACATCTACAGCTGCCTTTAGATCATTGTTTATCCCTACCCTCAACAGCAAAACACACAGCACAATCATCTCCCTCAGGCCTTGCGACCATTCCAGGGTAATAATTTCACATATTCCTGCCCCATTCTCACAGGAAATAAGATCAGCACAGCATTGTCCTTCGTTTCTTCCTTTTGTGCACTCCCAGATGACCTGCTGCTCTGCTGTGGGGCTGCTGCCATGTCCCAAACTGCCCTGCCCTGGGCCAGAGAGATCACTCCTGGTATTGAGCTCCCTTGCAAGCCTCTCTCCCACCTGATGCATCCGTCTCTCTTTTTAACACTTCTGTACCAAGCATGGCAAGAGAAAAGGAAACCCGAAAAGACAGGTGTTGTGCCTTCAAATGCCAGGGGAGTGAAAAAGCTGCATCTCACCTGTTTCTTGCTGTACCAGCTTGTCGTGCCACTTGTTGGCCAAAAGGCGCAGCCGTTATGGCTGGAGAAGCCTTGATTCCGCCGTTGCCGCAGTCAGAGGCATACACTGGGCACAACCTTTGTTTTCCGGCGCCTGCTACTGCCCTGTCCCTGCTGTGTGGGGACCAGCATTTCATCTCAGCTATTCGTAGGGTTAAGCATTGCACTTCACAACAAGATGTACAGGAAATAGCATGCTCTAACCTTAAAAGAACAAATGACAACAGAAATTAACAGATTAGTAAATATGAGTAACATCTGTAGGCAGCACATGCTTCGCAAAGCTTTAGTTGTCCTAACAGCGAAGACGACAAATGGAAAACATTAGAGGTGAGAAGATTCAGGAGCCAGAAGCGATCTGGCTTTTCTTGAGCAGAGCTCAGAAAGTCAGTGTAATGTCAAACTAGTCACTAGACATGCTTACTAGTCACGTCATAGTTATACAGAATAGAGCAACTTCATACACAAGTAACGCATGTTATCATCCTTACAGAAAGCTGAATAATTTCCTATTATCAAGAATACTGTAATGAAATTAAGTAAGGGTGTGTACTCGTGGCAGAAAGTCAGAGTTCAGCCAGGAATTCCCATGTACTGACACCAAAACACTCCTTAAATATTTATCGTTGAATTTTGTGATGATTTTCTTCCATAGTCAGTTCCTTACCTGCATCTGAAGTCACATTGTTTTTCCCTTAAATTTCTCCCTGTTTCTTTTTCTCCTATGCTCTTCTCTCTCACCTTTCCCACATTTCATGTTACAGCAACACACAGATCACGTAAGTCATGTCTGTATGGTAGCAATCTTTTCCTCTGCGTAGCATGTGTTTGCAAGTGAAATCATTTGTATCTATTGCTTCAGAATGGGCTCCCTGAACCACCACACATGAGAGCCAAGCTCACGGCCTGGGAGGTGTTTCCAGCCTACAGTTCCCCATAGCTGCATTCTGTCTCTCTGACCCAGGATGTTCTGCAGCATCCCTATCACCTCCAGAGTGGCAGTTTGCTTTACTCACAGGGTAATTGGGGCTGGAGGAGGGCAGCATTTGTTGAAGGTTACAGAACCAGTCCCAAACACAGCCTGCCGTGGGGAGCAGCACCCTCGTTGCTAGCCCTTAAAGGAAGTCCCTGATGCTGAGTGCACCACCCTCCAGTTCTAGCTGAATGAAAACATCCTTCCTAACCTCTGTCTCCCGGGCACAGCAGTACACCCCTTCTCACCTCCATCAGCAGGTCTCCATCATGTCAGGATCACCAAGCTCCTGCTAAGAAGCATAAGGGGCAGATGAAATCAAGCGGTGCTCACCAGAATATTGCCACCTCCTTCTTCATCAGTCTGAATCCCAACAGACTCTTAGCTGGTACAGAGGCTTGGTGCAGCTGTGCCCAGACAAGAGGAGGTACACTTCTTGAACTGCCTTGGTGCCTCACAGAGGAAAAGCTTGCTGCCAAAAGCCAGCTGCAACGCCATCCTATCCTGCTGACCTAGACTGCAGCTTTCACTCTGTGAATCTACTGCTGTGACATTACCGTGACAAAATGCCCATTTCCCTGAGCAGAGGAAATCTTGATTTCCCATCTTTATTATGGGCAAAATGAGTGCTGCAGGAAGGTGTCTAATCAAGGGTCTTCGCTGTATGTCGTACAGCGGACCAGCCTCTGCCAGCTAGCGCCCTTCCTTAGACATGCAGAGTGGCCACTGAGGCTTTCCTCTGCAAGTTGCTGCACACTCCCCTGCGCCAAGCCGAGGGGCGAAGCAGCGGGAGAAGGAGCAGAAGACAGCTGCAGACCACTGACGTTAAAGCAGCCAGGAGGACCCTGAGGCAGAGGGTGCTGATCATACAGACCAGAGCCATGCATTTCATCTCGGGTGTCTTCAAAGTCTTGCACAGCTCTAGAGAGGTGCCTGGATGTGGGGAGGTTTCTGGTAAGGGTGTCCCCTGGCACAGAGCTTTCCAAAGCCTTTCAGGCTACCTGGGACGAGCACAGCCATGGGCAAGAGCCGTGGAGGTGTCCAGAAAAGACCTATAGACGATCTGGGTCTTGTCTGGTACAGACCAAAGAAACGCGGATTTTTCAAACCGTACTTTAAAAATCAGCTTACAGCACTAAAAAGGAAATAAAAAATGATACAGATAGATGCTATTCTTCACATCAATTAGGTCACTCTATGCCCGGGGCTCATTTGCCTTGCAAATACTCCATTGTTACATGCTGGGCTCCTCCCTAGTCACTTAAATGACTAACTCCACCCCAAAAAAGAAGAACTTTTGCTGAAACTGCCAGAGGAGAGACGGATCCTGCCCCTGAAACCATGGGGCCTGTCAGCTACTCATCAGAGACCTATGACTTGGTGAGTCAGGCCTGGCTTTGCTTGTTGGAAAGGATAACGGGGAGAGCAGATAGAGCTGGGGTGGGCTGAAAGACCTGGTTTCTATCTGCCTGTCTTCTCACCCTTCCGTTGGCAGAAGGAGCGCTCGAGTAATTTCTTATGCCAGCGCAATCAGACCTTGCATCCCTCAAGTCTGGACTTGACCGATGAGGTGACTGCAAGTGACAGCGCTGTGCTTGTGGAGAGCTGGTGTAACGGGGCTGCAGCCGTTGTGGTCCAAGGGTGCCACGTATTCCCTTGGGGACAGCTGCCTAACTACCAGGACCTCACCTGCAGATGTTCTGGCCAGCACTGAGCCCAGTTGCCGTCCTTGCACAGGGACCAAGACCTCAGTTGCTGCCAAAGGGTCAGGCAGCTCACTGTGAGAGCTGGGCTGCCGCAGCCCCGTCCTGCACTGCCAGCCTGTCCCAGTCTCTCTTCCCTGCTGCCCGGCTCTGCACAGCCATTGACACAATGTGGGTGTCAAACACTCGTTCCAAGTTGGGCACCTTTTGCACCAGCCTTTGGTGGTATAAATGACTGTGCACACAGCGTGCAGAGCCCTGGAACTAGATACTCATCTAGTATCTTTACATAACAGGAATACCCAAGTAAACCCAATGCTATTTCTCTGCATGTGAAAACACTTGGTACAACTATATATGCTACTAACCCTGCTTGCTTTCTCCATGAACGGGCTGCTGTAGACTCTGCTGAAACAGTATTATTTACAAGAGGGGACTTTTAAAGAGGGGAAGATAAATTGCAAATACTTCTTCTAATAGGGAGTGATGACACTGTATATTCTGCCCTGTAGTTCTCTCCCCTGCCTTTGCAAGTGAAAGACAGCAGCTGCACCTTTTAGACTATGTTGTGCTATCTAAGGGGAAGTCCACGGCACAAGTATCATTAGCCTGGTTTTCAAATGTTGCAGATCAGAATTTATTTTCTAATACAGTGGCTCTCTACAGCAGACCTCAGGTTTTGTTTAGTTTCTCTAAAGAGAGAAATGCTGGATTTAATCTTTACCAGTTTTTTCCATCCCTCCTTTGTCCTATACACCAGGGAAGAGAGAGGAGGGGGGGTGGGGCAAGCCCTACCCTCCTTATTTTTTCTGATTCATCCAGTATAACAGTTATTTGTGAATGGTGATCCTCTTTCTAGAAATTTTTTGCAGAAGACAATTCTTTTCCTGACCTCTGCTGAAGTTCAGTGGCAGCGCTAATGCCTGCTGAGAGGTTAAAATCAAACTCACACCATTTTTATCTCCATGATAGTTTGTTTCTCCAGCTGAACTCTCCATTGGAAATCTGTCCCACCACCAGAGAAGCAACAACGTTGAAGCATGCCATCTGCCTCCCCGTGGCCTGTCACATGCTATAAGCAAGAGGCTGCTTGTGGCAAAACCGTGTCATTTTTAATGCAGGGGGATTAAGGGATTTGTTCTTTGTATACAATACCGTTCCAGAACCTTAGCTTAGCGATTTTACCTCTACGGTGAATTATTTTAAGTTATAAAGGAGACCCTGTGTGAGGGGGAAACTCGGCTAACTTTGGGACCCAGCACTGACAATCAGGTGCCAGAGCAAGAACAGTTTTATACCTTTTGTCAAACTTCCCATGGTCGGGAGTTTGTGACACGTGTTTCCCACCTCTGCCTCCTGGGAACTTCCCAGGTTTGTCTCCCTCCCTGGAAAAGGCCACAGATCTCACTTGAGCAATGTCACATTTGCTTTGGCAGTGCCATATGTTGCTTTACTTATACTAGGCACTTGTAGCAGCAACCTACACACAGCGATTGCAAAAAAGACCTCAGCGGTGTCCTGTCAAAGCAGGGACATAAACCTCTCCCAGTGCACTCACCAGAGGGGATCAGTCAACCAATTGAGCAAGTGTAGAAGGAAAAATGGTGAGAACATTTGAGCCCACAGGGCATTTATCTCAGTATCGCCCAGTGAGTGCAGCGAGGGCCTCACCTGAACTTTGATACCATATGGGACGACTCATCTCTGTAACCCTGGGGAAAAGTAACATGCCCAAAACAATAACCCCATTTCTCCACAGCAAGAAAGCTTTGCCCACTTAACCTTTCTCAGCTGCAGACTAGAGAAACAAAATACAGTTGCAGAAAGACCACCGAGATCTCCACTGAGTCCCCTGAGGTGCTGCAGGCCACTTTTCATTATAACAGGACTGACACGACTCAAGAGCCATAAAGGCACCTGTGCTACAGTAACGTGGCATTTCCACAGGCTTTGCTCTTATTAGTGGGTTTCCCTAGTTCAGCACCCGGAGAGGGGATGAACAGAAGCCCTGCCAGTAACTTGCGTCGATGCGTGCAATTTCAATTTCAAGGCTTTGGGAATGAAATGGGCTTCTCCTGGCCCTGGCATGGGCTAGAAGGGAATAGCTCACATGGAAAATCCCTAATAGTGCACAAGCTGCCTCTTTTCTGCAGCCAGATGTTTTCATACCTGGCAGTTGTGGGGAACTGAGAAAAGCAGCTGACGTGGGGAGACCGGAATAACTCTGAGATGTGGGGAAAAGGGATCCCTGAACAAAGAGTTCATAGGAACGGGCTTCCCCGGCATGCGCTTGGCTGCTCAGTTACCGAAAAAGGCACCACTTTATCACCCACCCCCAGATCTGGCTGCAGTTGTCTTGCAGGACACCTGTACAAAGGGCTCTCTGCACGCACACTGTTGCCTTCTCCCATCCCAAATCAGGCAGCCACCCACTTCCAGTCCTAGAAACGGGAATCCCAGCACAGTCCCCAAAAGCCTCGGCTTGTCACATTTGGTGCATCTCCTGCAGCCCTGGTCCCTGCCCTTCCTGTCTCAGCCTGGACTCTGACTTTTCATCCTCTTTTATTTGTCTTCAACTCATCTCTGTCCACTCCCACGCACACTCGCTGCTCTGCTCGGAGATGCACATGAGAGGATGCCTCAGACACAGCTCAGCGCACGCTTCCCCTGCCCATGGCGAGTGGCTTACAGTAAAAGCCCTACCTGCCATCTTATCAGCAATCAGATGGTGTCTGATAGTGGCATTCAGCCTCCACACCTTCAGCTCCGAATGCAAGGTGATGCTGGAAACCGCTCAGCAGACAAAGCTGTTGAACACCACACAGGCTGCCCATCCACTGTTGTCAGTGGCACTAGCATGGCTCTAGGCAGTGCTCCAACACTGGCCAAATCCAGCCATTTCCCATAATTTCCTTTCTTCCTATGAAGCTGGAACCCTCCAACCTCTCCCCAGTGAAGTCACCCATTCCAACACATGTTCTCTTTGGGGTTTTCAGCATGGTCACCCATGCATTCTGAGCAGCCTGGTTTGGTCTCTGTACCAAATTGCAAAGGTTTTTGGATTGGTTTTGGGTTTTTGGGGGAGATTCAAGCATCTGGCCCTGGCCAACGCATCACTAGTTTCTGTGTGTACTGGTACCTACTGACACAGGGGCCGGGTACGGACTAGGCAGGAAATATTTTCAAGCCAGAGAGAAAACAAACTGGGAGGGATTTCTGAAGGCTTTGGTCTTTAGCAGCAATCTCCGGCCTCCAGAATCATACCCAAAACTGGAAAAATAACTGGTCTCCAGGAATACGAATGTTTCTCTCCAAAGGCTTGCAGCCTTACCATAACAATAGGGGAAGACAGTCACATGCGTTTGAGGTTTTGGGCAGGGAAGAGGACTCTCGGCCCTCGAGAGCACGAGCTCTCGCTCGTTTGGGAGGAAGCACCGTGGCATCACAGCAGAGTGGCAGCACTGCTGGATGCAGAGCTGGTGGGGAATGGGACTGTGGCAAGACTGTCTGGCTCAATGCTCTTTCTGGCAGTAGCCAAAGGTAGAGGGCAAGAGCTGGGCAAGCTTACTCCATACTTTCCCCACGAGCTCACTTGCCCTTCTGTTGTCCACTGCTCAGGGACTGCCCGAGCCAGCCGCCTGCTCCATACATTCGGTAATGCTCCGTAGACTTCTTCCACATCAACACACCCAGGCTCCCCTTGGAGTCATGCACATTGCTTCAGTAGCACAATGGTTCAAGACAAGCACTGCCACTGAGCTGTCACCTCTTCACCCCAGACAGCCGCGTGCAGAGGCACCCAGAGCCTTGCCCAGGGAAGGCAGCCTGGGAGAGGAGAAACATAAATTGCCCTTCTCTAGCTAGACACAACGCAGGACTCAAGGCTCATCATGGTGATTTGTCTTTGCAGCACATGTGGGGAGCAAAAAAACCCCCAAATCAGCTCTAAAACTGTGTAAAGCAAGGCTAGTATTTTTAGATGGGAACTTTGGCTGATGAGGGAAGGAGCAGCAGGTGCAAACGGCTACAGCTGGCAGTGAAAGGTATGAAAGCAGCAAGCAGAGACTTCCGCTGTGGTTGACACTGAAGTCTCGTCACAGGTCTCCAGAGAGGGTGTGGGTGGGGGAGCTCAGGGTAACTGCTGCCGAGCTCTTCCCAGTTGTCACTAATTTCTCAGCTTGCTGCAAGCCTCCCCTGCCGCTCTCTTTTCTGCCCATCTGCATCCAAGCCCCTCACTTTTGTGATCACAAAAGCTACTAGAGACCAGCCAGAGCGTGCCCCTGGTCCAGGGAGGTCATCCCGAGCACAACTGCAGCTTTCCAGCACTCAGGACTTGTGCGCAGTCTCAGCCCAAATACAAGCTGCTCACCTGGCAAGGAGCTACAGCAGGCCAAGCACAAAGCACATCTGCGGTGGCCCTATCACACTTTCTTTATCGGGTGTCAGCTCAGGGTCCGAGTGGTGTTTTCAGATTCCCTTTCCTGCTGTGACTGCAATTAATTCAGAACCACATTTACCAACAGAACAGATTTCTCTCTCCAGCACCCATCCCTGTAGCTATGGCACCATGGTGCCTCAGAGGTGTTCCTCCAGTCATGTTTGAACACCCGCCCCACACCTTTCTCTGAGTGCGTGGAAAGCAATTCCAAGCATGGGTGCTGCTGTTCCCACTTTGCCTTGCTCTGCCCCAGGCAGCTCTGAGGAGGAGAGGCAGAAGGGGACAGGATCAGTGCAGATAACCTGAGGTACAGATGTGCTCTGCAGTGAATCCCACAACCACCTGACAGCAGGCAGGCCAGGGACAGTAAGTGTCAGAAACAGGTGGAAAGATCGCAAAAGCTGATAGAGGAGGGTTCTGTGCTGTGTGAGAACAAAAGCCACCAGCAGCTAACTCAGCAAGAACCAGAAGATGAAACTAGTCATCTGTCTGGATACCAGAACATCCCCAAATACGCTTGTTAAAGATTACAGACTGAGCAGCCCTCGATCATACGCAGTCGTTCTGGCCAGCACTGAGCCCACGTGCCATCTCCATGTGCTGCTGCACCTCCTGGGACCCAGCACCAGAAAGGCCTCCCAGGTCATCACACTACAGACAGGCAGCACCTCCTCCTGATGCAGATGGGCTGCAGGACACGGGGATGCTCCACTCTGGGTCTGCCAGGTGCAGCTGAGGGACTGGGTTCTTGTGTTCAGAAACTCCTCTTGGGTAACCCAACTCTCTCTCTCTTCTCCAGAGCCAGGTGGAGCTGAGTGGTTACTATGAAGCTGAGAACACCACCCCGTCTTTGGAGGGCTACTTTTGCTTCAACCCAGCCTCATCTGTGGTCGGCAACCAGAGAGACCCCTTCAGAAAGGTCTTCATGCCCCTCATCTACCTGCTGATGTTCGTTTTGGGGACTGTGGGCAATGCCCTAGTCCTGGTCATTTTAGAGAGGTTCAAGCGGTCTCGCACTACCACAGAAAACTTCCTCTTCCACCTCACCCTGGCAAACCTGGCACTGTTGCTCACCTTCCCCTTCAGCGTGGTGGAGAGCTTGGCCGGGTGGGTATTTGGGAAGTTCCTCTGCAAGATCCTCAGTGCTGTCCACAAGATCAATTTCTACTGCAGTAGCATGCTGCTGGGGTGCATCGCGGTGGACCGCTACCTGGCCATCGTCTATGCAATCCACACCTACCGCAAGCGCAGAGCTCGCTCCATCCACCTCACCTGCATGGCTGTCTGGCTCTGCTCGCTGCTTTTGACCTTACCTGACCTCATCTTCATGGAAGTCTGGACAGATGACAGCAACCGCAGCATTTGCTATTTTCCAGAGGTTGGGATTGATGGCAACAATGTCTGGCTGGCGACCCGCTTCCTCTACCACACTGTGGGCTTCTTTGTGCCCCTGCTGGTCATGTGTTACTGCTACATGGCCATCGTCCGGGCCCTGTGTCAGTCCCAGCGCCTGCAGAGGCAAAAAGCTGTCCGCGTGGCCATCCTGGTGACAGGCGTCTTCCTGCTCTGCTGGAGCCCATACCACATCGTCATCTTCCTGAACACGCTTACCAAGCTAGAAGCCTTCACCAAGAACTGCATCCTGGAAGACCAGCTGGACACAGCCATCATGGTGACAGAGGCCATTGGCTTCACACACTGCTGCCTCAATCCCATCCTCTATGCCTTCATTGGAGTCAAGTTCCGTAACGACTTCTTCCGGATCCTGCAGGAGCTCGGCTGCATAAGCCAGGAGACCCTGCAGGAGATCCTGGAGGTGGCAAGGAAGGGCAGCGGGATCGAGTCAGACAACACCACCTCTATCTCCACTTTCTAGCTGGAAAATCTGCTGACAGGGTACAACTGGCCTGGGGTTTGCTGTCTCAGTGGCACACGTACTGTGGCCTCACTCCCAAGTTTCACAAGCATCCCCATCGCTTTCTTCACTCCTCAGGAAACTGAGGTCCAGTAGCCACCAAACACCCAAAGCCCACCAGATACCTTCCCTGGCTCCTTCTGGTTCTCATACCTGTAGAAGTCTGTCTGGCAGCTGTTGGTGAATGCTGGCTGTCCGATGGTCACTCTGGCAGGGCTGGATGAACCTGGGCGCATTGAACCTGACGTTTCCACCTCTCCCTTGAAAAACTGACTGTGGGTGTCCTGTGCACAGAACAAGGCACAAGACTGGGGTGCTGTGGGCAAGGAAAGAAGTGCAGCCAAGTAAACGTGGAGTTGTGTTAGTGAGCGAGGACTGAGGACAGAAGCTGAGAAGGTCTCCATTTCACCAGCTGAGGTTGGTAGAGACATGCCTGAAGGAAGCAGCAGGAGTCAATGGCCATTGCAGCTGGAACAAGAGATGCAGGTAGGACTGGTGGGGGATGCAGAGCTCACTCCAATAGCATAGGCACACAGTGCTGGATGGTCTTCTGCTGCATGAGATCCCCCTGGCCAGCCGCAGCACGTTGATCTTCCCAACTCGTCTTGTGCCAGGAGGTCCTGCCACAGACTCAAAGATTTGACTGTCACAGATTCCTTTCCTGACATCAACTGCATCCTTTCCCGCTCACTTGATCTGTTTTACTGCTGTTAACAGCTCCAGGGAGTGACTGCTGAACCAAATGCCTGACTATGCAAAAGCTTTCCTTTAAGGAAGAAAGCCATCTGGAGAGACAGTTTCTATCTTGTGACTGAGCACAGGGGAGATGAACCCATGGTTTTGTGAGGCTGAAGGTGTAACTTTTTTTTTTTTTTGCAGCTAGTTGTATGGCACTTTGTGGGTTCTGAGAGCAAGAAGACCCATTGCCCCAGCGTAAGGAAAAGAGCTTGTTTGCATAACTTCTGTTTCTGTTTGGGCTGAGAGGGAATGTAGGGTCCTGCTTTGTACTGTGCTTTCTGAGATTTTTACTCTGCCTGCGCCTACCGGGCTTTCAGAGATTTAGTGCATCCAGGTTTACACAGAACAAAGCTGGGTGCTGACCTTGCCCTGAACCGTGAGTATCCAATAACTGCTCAGATCTGGGCTGCTTGATAACAATTTGGTGCAAAAGAAGTAGCTTTCACCATCATTAACTATTGCACCGCAAGCTGGCGTGCGGGGCAGCCCTAACAGACTTGGGCAGCCTGCTGCCTCCTAGTTGGTCTTGTCACGTTTCTCTTGCTAGCTAAGCGGCGCTGTGGCCTGAACTGTATGAGAGCCACACGTAACAACTATCACACAAGCACGACCCTAATCACGAGCACACTTTAAAATCCGCTCTACCAGTCACCTCACTTTTTAAGTGAAGTTGGAACAACATCAGTTCTCCTGATGCAGCAGGAATTTTGTCCTACACACACTTCTGAAGTCCAACCCACTAACAAAGGGCTCGGTTGCTGCTGAACTTCACCTTACCCAAGGGCCCTGCTAAAAAGACCAGTCATTACGGAAGGGTTTGCATTACATTAGTCCAGCTCAGGCAGAGATCTCAATAGCTCATTCTCAAATTGTGACTAGAGGAGAAAACTCCCCAAGCATAAGGCTTTTATACAAAGAGCAGCCCACCATTTCCTGTAGCACTGCATCTTCAAAGCTGAAACCTGCAGGTAATGACAACCGTGGTTGTCTAAGCACGTATGTGCGGCAGAGGAAGAGCAGCTCTCTGACGCCTGCCCTTGCCATCTCCACGGTCCTACTGGTGAGCAAACTCATTTCAGTCGCACCGTAAACCCCACCCCAGCCCCAGTTCTGATGGGAACTATATTCCTACACAAAAATGTTACTGAAGAAATGAACATTCAGAGTGTAAAATTCTTACAGTGTTCACAGGGTAAAAAGAAAATCTGGACGCAAAATACAGGTGAAGAGATTATGTGTCTATTGTTACTATAGTTTTTAGTACTGGTACGTTGGTAAACTTTTAGAAAGTTTTGATGTGAGCTGTAATAAAGTTTAATAAAATAATCTCGTCTCATATCTAGTGCTTGTAAGCAGTTGTCACATCGCTTTTGCAAGGGAAATGCATCAGAGAGCACTAAGTGGGTTGATGGCACCTTTCTGACAAGCGCGGCTGTTCGCCCGTGGAGACCACAGGGCACCTCACTCAGATTTCCCCTCACCAATTCCAGAGAATGCTCTCCTGTGTTTGGAGTCACTCCAGAACTACATTAGCTTCCTGCTCTGCAGAGCCTGTTCCACCAGCTGCAGCACCTCCTAACCCCAGGGGAAAGCTACCCTTGCACCCACGTTGGGCCCAGCCAGCCATCCAGCAGACCCTTCCCCAAACAGCAGACATTGCTCCTCCTGCAGCTGACTGCAGCCAGCCTGCTGAACGGCGACAAGAAGAAAGCAAGAGGAACTCTCCTTCACCGCAGAGGAAGCTGGGCTTTCCACTGAGTGAAATCCTCCCCTTCTCAAGGTTTGCATGGCTGTTACATGCCTTGGCCCAGAATGGGCTTCCCCGCTGAGCGCTCGCACTGCCAGAGCCACCCCCGGACACTGCAGCCCTCAGAGAGCCCTTCAGGCTCCCCCTGTGGAGCTCTGCTCAGGCCCCAGCCCACCGCTACAGGGTGGCCCACGGGCAAGGCCACACCACCACCGTCCACAGCACACACTCATGCGACCCTGGGCCGCGTTCTGTAAACAAGTCTGGAGCAGACAACCTGGAGAAAGCCCTGGTCCCTGCTGAAGGCAACCCCAAAGAAGGGGGACACCAAGGCCCCCACAACAGCACGTAGCTCTGCGTGTCCTACTAGGCAACCGAGTCTCCCAGGGGACAGAGCTGGGTGTTTCAGCACAGCATCCTGCTACACACGCACAGTGATCACGGGGCCGTGGCAGGCAGCAGAGCGTGCACCCAGGAGTGTGAACCAGGGAACGCATGAACGAACGCGTGCCTGGGAGTGCTGCAGAGAAGGGGCTCTCCCCACGCCCTCGCACCCTTCCTAACAGCACCAGCACCCCCCGCCCCACTGTGACTCACACAGAGTTTCATTTTCCTTATCAAGAAGGCAACCTGCTTCCTCACCCCAGTCTCCCAGATTGAAACAGATGCTCAAGCACTTCAACATCTGTATGGCTACCTGCCATGCCTTCCTTACTTTGAGCACAGCTGGCCCCGGACATACGGCACCAAGGCCTGTGAGCTTGGGTGCTGGGCAGCATGCCACGTTCACCACCCCAGCTCGGCGCAGACAGCAGCACGACCCCTTTCTCTGAGCCCCCGGCTTCTCATCCCGCTACCCTCACAGCACGCTCGGCACTTGCTCTGGCTCCCCATAAGCACGCAGCAGCTATGGCACATGCGAGCTTTGCCAGGCCACAAGATGCCGAGAGCAGGGGGGAGACCACGGGGCTCCAGGCACCAGCGGATGCGAGCCCCCACTCTAGGTCACCTCTCCACTCTGCAGTCCTGCCCAGGGACTCGAGGCACCCAGAGTGGCACTGCCTGCCCCCCACCCCCCCTCCCACCAGCCCTGTGCATGCCCCTCCACTTACCTGGGAGGATCGTTCCATCCCACATCCTGCAAAGGTAGTTCCCCAGTCCTGGCTCAGCTTCCACTGCCCTTAAGCGACAGGTACAGGGGCGCAAACAGGTCTGCACCAAGCGCAGGTCTCCCAGCTCCCCCAAGGAACTTGCAGCCATCTCACAAAAGGGAGACCTAAAGTACTTATAGCAGGGCCAGCTGAGCCTCTCTGATCAGCCCCAACGTGCTGCAGGTGATGCCGGCTGAGGTCCCTGGCTGGGCTGAGCACACCTGCTTGCAGCCCCGC
>VZSF01000544.1:56044-105423 GCA_013398295.1 Chionis minor
AGGCACCTATAAAACAGGTCAATACATTACAGGCAGCACAGATACCCAAAAACAAGCCTAAAAATTGTTTCAAATAAAAACCAATAAGATGTCTTCACATATTGTATTTATATATTTATATTTATATATATATTTATATAATGGTACAAAATGACTGGGGAATTTTCTCCATGGGATGACAGAGAACAGGTCAGTCACCATTACCTCAACGTGAAAGCTAATTCCGGATGTGTGATTATCTGACGTACTGAAAGATGCAGTTTCCCAGCATTCGCTTTTTTTGGAGCTGGAAAAACACGGCAAAGTCATGGCTAAAACATGGGCAAACCTTTTACTGTGATTAGGTGGAGTCAGTACACAGAACTCAAGCTGAGAAGCCGAGCAATAAACTACAAGACACGAGACTAGACACAGCTCACGGCAGTGGCAAACCCTGCCCAGGTCTAACAAAGACTGGCTCTTACTGAGCTTCCAGAGAAGCTCCTGCCATATTGCTGTTCACAGATGCCGTTGGGAGTGGCGCCCGGGGCAGAGGGGTGGTTTGGCAGCACTTCTTCTCCCCCTCATTCAGCCATCGCAGCGGTAGGGGTAGGGCTGGCTCCGGGGCAGTGGGATTCTGCGGAAGAGCGCAGACTGTCGCTCTGAAGTCCCCAGCTCTGACCTAGCATCAGGATTTCCCTTTTGTATCCAGGGCTGCTGAGTCAAAGTGCTTTGCTTCTTACTCATTTGTCACCGAAGGACAGGTGTTCGTCCTGACGCCAGGCAGAAATAGCATCCTTCTGCCCCGTCCCTGAGAACTGGCAGCACCGACCTCCCTAGCAGTGCACAGTGGTGCGCCGCAGCCTGTGGACTCCAGCTGACACAGGGACAATGCGCTGCCGCAGAGCAAAGACTGCAAGCCCCAGGCAACTTCGGGCAGTTGGGCTGGGTGAAAGGGACAACAGGGAAGGTACGGACATGTGGAGATTTCAACCAGACTAAAACAACAGCTGTCTATAGACAAACAAAAAAACCTCTCACATAGAAAATATTATGGCTTCAAAGTAACGAAGACTAGCTGGTGGGTGGTGAGCAAGATTTGGGGCTGGCATTGGTATTTAGATGTTTATGAGAAACTACCAGCAGCCAACAGCCTGAAGTGCAGCCAAGAGAAGCCACAGACTTTCAGGCAAGTCAAGCTTAGAAAGAGCTACATCGTCCCATGTGAAACGCACTCTGAAAGGGCAGACAATCCAACCTGCTAACACACCAGGTCCAAAGCACACTTCGCTAGCCTGGCCTGAAGGTTATTCCTCTGCTCCAACTGCCAAGGCAGGGATGAGCACTTCCCGGGATTCTTCCCATTTTGCCATCTCCAAAAACACTGCTCACTCACATCATACACAACAAAACCACACAAAGCAGGTGACCGGAGTGAAATCCTTCCTCCAATCCAGACCCGTGCTCCCCACCCAGTACTGCTTGCTACAAACCGCCTCAAGGCTTCATGGTATTCCAAACAGGACTTTGTGGCTCCATCTTCTCACAGATGGGATCAAGACAGACACTGGGCTGATGTTTCAGCACCCACTGGCCTTTCTGAACAGCTTCCAACAGGATAAAAGCATTGCCATTCGCTCACTACTTGATAATCTCCCTTTCCGAAAGCCCTCCCTCCCTGCAGTAGCAAGGAGGGAAAGGTGAGCTCTGTTACAAGAGAGGTAGTATGCAAAATCTGGCTCTGCAGAGGTAATCCTCCAACTGGTGCTCCTCAGGCAATCGCGCGCCCCGAGCGCACCGCTGGATACCCATAGGGTACACCACGCTGGAATGCAGTCCCTGCAGACATCCAGAGCTACTGCGGTGTGTGCCGAAGTGCACGCGCATCACCCCACAGTCCCCTCCACGAACAAACACAGGAAAGACCATCAGTGCCACATGCAGGAAGACCTCATGGAGGGGAGGATGGGGAGGGTGGAGCACATCCAGAGAAGCCGGAGTTGTTCGAACAGCACGCTTCTGCCAGCCTAGGAATGAGTGGCTGTAACGCAACCTTGGCCTCTTCTGTCCAAAGCACAGGATGGCTGCACTGCAAGACAACTCATACCGAGATGGAGTATCGCGTGCAGGAACAGGTCATCTTTCATGTCTGGACCTTCATCGTGCAGAAGGGCAGGGCTGCTGTCGGCAGCTCAGGGCAAGATGGAGCGAAGACTGCCTGTGAAACTCCAGAGAAGAAGGATCGCAAAGTGTGAGGAAGACCTGGGAGAGCATTCAACGGCAGAGGTAGAGGGGGCACGGCACAGTCGTCAAGGGCGATAGATGGGTAGAGGACTGGTGTAGGAAGGCTGCAAAAGAGCAGGGTTCCCAGCTAGCCTCTCCAGGAAGCACAGGAATGCATCGCCTCACTCATCTCGGAGCCCATCGGTCCCCAGACACTGCACCACCCCGCCCACAGGGGACACAGCGTGAAGAGAAGACAAGGGACTAGAGGCTGGTTGAGACCTTCAGGTCCAGCACGTTATCATCCGCGGAGCCCAGATCCTTGCTGCTTCTCCAGCCAAAGGGCTGGCATCCTCCCCGTCCCAGCCATGGCAGCTTCACCACGGAACAGCCATACCTTGTATCACGGGAAGCCGCAGCCTCTGCCCTGCCGCACAAGCGCTGCTCCGGCAGCGTTTCACCAGGGCCGCAGCTCTGACCTCCCCCACGGTCATTGGTTGTGTTCGTGTACTCGTCACAGCCTCCACAGGGGCCTAAGGTCTGCGTGAAACTGTACACCCTGCACATGCAAACCGTTCAGATGCGTGAACAACACAGGTTTGACACAGTCTCACTCTACAATGGGATTTCTCAATGCCCTGTGCACCCTGGGGGATCCTCCTGCCTCCCCCAAGGAGAGTTTTCAATCCTTGTACACTGTTGCCTTTAGCATGTTTTTTTGTTCCTGTTTTTTTTAAAACATGTTTTGAGGCTTCTATTAAAACACAGAAATACAGAACAATTAAAAACCAGCACAAGTTTTGCCTTTCCCAGCGACCTATTTACAGCTAGTTCCAAAAACCCTCTTGCACATTTTGGTTGCTTAAAAACAAAACAAACAAAAAAAAAGGGGGGGGAGATAAAAAGGTAAAAAGAGAAAGAGGAAAAAAAAGGGAAAGAAAAACACTTGACAGAGGAAAACCGTAAATGAAAACTTACAAACTGCCACAGGGTCTAGACGTCCCTGGTCACCACGCAGGGTCCAAAGTAACAGCCCTACTCCCAGCCCCTCTACCCTCCCCTTCCCCAAAAAAGAAAGGAAAAAGAAACCCAATTCATGTCAAGTTTACTGCACATCTGGTTTTCTGTGTAGAGGCGAATCCGATATGAAAATCATCCCACGTGGTGTCCTCCACCGGCATTGGCCCCCAACCCTCCCCCAAAGAAAGGCTTAAAAATGTTTGTCCAGGCAGCCAGGTCTCCTCCCCACCCATAAGCGCCGGCTGGGGTTAGAACGGCAGGTTCGCCATGTTCCCCGGCCCGGGGATGTAACTCATCTGGCTGTCCAGGGAGACACTCCTCTGCCTCATCTGGTGTGTGACCATGAGGTTCTGCTGAGGCGGGGGCCCCATGAGAGAGCCCTGAGGTGACATCATGTGTCCCGTCTGAGCATACATCTCCCCTGACACAGACATGCTCCTCTGCTTGGCCTGCATGAGCATGAAGTTCTGCTGGGCCATCAGGCTCTGCTGCGGAGACATCATGCCCTGGTGCATGCTGTTGCCCATCATGCCTTGCTGGGGTGGTATGCCTGTCCTGCCCAGCATGGGCACCTGTCCAGGATGGCACATGGGCATGCCGAGTCCCCTCTGCACGCCCTGCTGCCCGGGGAGGCTGGGGGCATTCATACCTGGCCGCACCGGGGGCTGGTCAGCCATCATGTTCTGCAGGTTCATGAGGTGGAGGTTGGAAGGCTGCGATTTGGGTGCTTGGCTGTCACTCTTGGGGAAATACTGCAAGGTGCTGCTTGGCTTCTCTGACGGGATGATCCTGGACAGGTCAAACTCTGGGATGCCCGTGGGTGTGGGGCGGATGACTTCGCTGAGCTCGGGGTCATTCAGCACCGATGCTACCCCGGGAAGCACGGGCGGGTAGGGCTCGCCGATCCGAGGAGGGATGTTCTTGCCCATCATGTGCTGCTGAGGGGGCATCTGGCCGGGCTGCTGGGAGGGAAGGTCCTCAGGTGGCAAGGGCATCCCTGGCGGGTAATGCTGCTGCATCCCAGGGCCACCTCCCCCACCAGGGGCCATGGGCATGCCTCCGGCGGGAGACGGCATGGCGTTGTGGGGCTGCTGCATGCGGGGGAACACAAGCTGGTTGGAAGGAATCATCTGCGAACTGTTGGGCACAGGGCCACACTGCTGGTTCAAGGAGTCCTGGGGCCCTGGGGGCAGCATCATGGGGTTCTGAGGGGGGACGCCTGCCCCCGGCGCACTCGGGTGCATAGGAATGTTGGAGCCCAGAGGATTCGGCGAGGACATCATGGAGGTGGGGGGTGGTTCGTGGGAGAGGGGTTGCTGACCGGGCATGTTCATTCCCATGGGGCTCTGAGATGATCCAGGCCCCACGGAGTTCAAGTGCAGTTGATTCGGCTGATTCCCTGTCACACCTAAGGGGAGGAAAGAGACAGAAGAGTTATACTTTGCCCACAGACCTCTCAGGGATGCAAAATCCACACCTTGGAAGCCTGCCGAGCACGCCTGCTCAGAAAACCCTGAGTGTGGGGTGTGACACTCAGTAAGCAGCCACAAGATGGACTCACAAAGCACCAATGTCAGAAAAAAGCGCTCCAGACTCCAGGTCCCCGAGCCCATGAGCAGCAGAGCGCTAATTCCAGCTTCATCCAGTCCCACGCTGGATTTGTAGTCCCTTACAGCCCACTGATTTTCGAGTCCTGGCTGGCTCTGCACGTTAGGACTGTCCTACACCATGATCTCAGCAAGGCTCTCAGCTGCCTGAAGGCGCCGAGGAGTGACCCTTCACCACTGCCTGCCTGCAGGGTCAGCCACCCGGCAAGCTCCTGTGACCACACAACCCCAGGCGGCAAGAAGCGGGGGGAAAAAAGAAAAAAAAAGCCTAAGAGTCAACAGCCCAGCACAGGTGCTGTCCGGGAGGGAGGACTGTGCTCACTGATCAGCAGAGCAACCAGTGCCTGCGGAGGGGTCCAGGTTAGGAGGGAGCCAATGCATTTGCATGCCTGCGGTCAACCTAAGCGACTACTCAGCAGTGGAAGAGGCAGAAAGTCGATTTTTCATTTTGAAAACTGCCAAAAATATTTATCAGACAGCTTTAACCCCCTAAATCAAGTGGCACAGCGTGCTGGAATTCCCCTTTGGGCTAGTCACCAAGTGACGAAAAACACTCATTTGCCTAGCTGTCCTCAACAGTGCCACCAGCTAGCGGAGCGTATCTGGCTGTCGCCTACTGAAATCAGAACTATGCTATGACATAGCCTTGCCTGTGCAGGCACCTGGGCCGCGCTCAAAACACTAGACTCCCAACCCTGTTCAGAGCGAACCTGTCTTGCTGCACAAGAACACAAGGGCTCCAAGCAGCAGACCTCTGCCTGCGAGTCCTGGACCTGAGGCGACTCCGGGAGCCACAAAAATCCAGGGCCAATGTGTCTGCACAGGGTAAAGGCAGTTCTGAAAACTTCCAGAGCTGGTGGAAGAAGGGTGCCTCAAGTGCCAGACTGGTTCATGTCCTTCCAGACAGCACATCCAAGCCAAAAGCTGATGGACAGCCTGGGCACAGGGCGGAGAAGCAAGCACACTGTTATGAACAAGGGCAAATTTAAGCTATTTGACATGGTGGTCGGTGGGAAAACAGTTTCTAATGCCTCCTCCACCTGGTGTCTCAGGCCTGCTGGCAGCCACAAGACAGCCTGACCCTCTTGCAAGCCCAGCCCTGGAAGTACGTACTTGACATGCTTCCAGGTGGGAGCATAGGCCTGTCCGGCAGCAGCTCATCATCAGAGGTGGCAATGGTTTTGATGGCATTGTGGTAAAGCGGTGTGGAGCTGGGCATGGCATACTTGGACATCTGGGACATCATCAGCGAGAGGGGATTCTGGGAGGGGGATGGATCTGGAGAGGAAGTAAAAGGCATGTTGGGATTCATGGTGCTAGAGGTGTTACTGGCTGGCGCGGAAGAGCTGCTCCGAGGCCCAGAAGGGAGAGAACCTGCAAGCAAGAGAAAGACCATCTGAGTACTCCCTGTGCACCGTGGCTTGCTCCTGTCTGACAGCAACCCCATCCCCTCCTACCGACAGTAGCGACCAGAGGAGGCTGCAAAAACCCAGAGATGGCACAGCCAAGCACCCTCCGGACCCTGAGGAGTCTCATGTGGAGACCTCGCTCCAGAACGGTGATGGACTTCCACCTCAAACTGCACCCAACTACCCAGGATAGACACATCTTTTGCTGCCTTTATCATAGAGCACGAGCCGGGGCTGAAGTAAAAGCTGCTCTGTTTGCCCTCCCGTCTACCTGAAAAGATACGTTTGGACTCCTGGAAAGAAAGACTTGCTTCACTAGACGTAAGGGCACACACAGGCATAAGCGTCTCTCCGCTCCTGTGAGAGCATGCGGGCTGGAGAGAACCCACTCACCAAAACTGAGCACGCACACGCACTCACACACAAAATACCCGGCATACCCTGATCCAGTCCTCCCATGGAAGTAGACGAGTTCATGCTGAGAGACTGCTTGCTCTGGTTGACTCCTGGGCTGGGCATGGTGGCTTTGGGAGAGGGCACCCAACCCGGGGAAGGAACAGCCATAGAAGGGGACTTCAGGCGGCTTGGTGAGCCAGTTGGAGACCGGACGTTAAGCGAGGAGCTCATCACCTGGGGGGATTTGAGGGGTCCAGACTGGTTTGAAGGTGGCATGCTGACCATCTGCGAGGGCGTCTGTGGGGACTTGAGGTTGGCAGAGGGGGAGGTGACCAATGGCGAGTGCACCTGGCTGAGGGTGGGAGACTTGAGGTGACCCATGCTGGGGGAGTTCATCTGGCTGATGTTGATGGTGAGGTCAGAGGGCCGGCGGCCCAGCCCCCGAGAAGGTGCTGGGTGCATGTTGGCCAGGTTGCCCCCTTGCGTGGGAGTGGGATTGGAGGCCGGAGGCAGAGGGATGTGGCTGAGCCTGGTGGTGCCACTGATGCTCCCTACAGGCATGGTGCCCTGCTCTGGGCTGAACATGTCCGAGCTGCTGCCCATCTCCTGGGGCATGTTGGGGTAGGGCCCTTGCCCGCTCGAGAAGCCTTGCTGTCCTTGGTTGGGGAACTGGGAGGGAATCATCATTTTCTGAGGTCCCCCCAGCATTGCGCTGCCATTGCCATTCTGAGCCCTTGCCCTGGCCAACTCCTCAGGGCTCATGCCCTGGTGGGCCATCATGTCGGGGCCCCTCATCTTCTGCGACATCATCATCTGCTGCTGCGGGGTCATCTGGACATTGAGGTTCATGTTCATATTCATGTTGACATTCATGTTCATGTTGAGGTTGCCAGGGCCCATGGGTGCATCCATGTCCCGAAGGCCCGACTGACTCATAGGGGGGCTCAGCATCGCCCGAGTGCCTGCAAAATCCATTCCCATTGGGGCACTGCTCAGGCTGTCCCCTGTTATCTGCCCAGCAAACATGGATGGATCCATCTGCCTGTGAGCCTGTATCATCCTCTCCATTTCCATACCCTGGCTCATGGAGTTGCCAGACATACCCATGGGCCTTTGCATTGCCACTGGGCGTTTCTCCATCAGCTGATGCCGCAGGATCTCCTCCCTGGCACGGGGATTCATGAACCTTTCAGGGTCCCCTTGCCCCGATGGGTAGGGCAGAGTGCCTTGCGGAAAGTTTCCGGGGCCTCCCATAGGAGGCATATCGTCGCTCCATCCCATGCCGGGCCTGACTGGCCTCTGCATGGCATTCATGGGCCCAAGAGCATCCAAGGGCATGTTCTGCATCCCTCCAAAGCCAGAGACTCTCTGCATTTGATTCCCAGGGAATCGTGGCCCTGGGAAGGGTGGCCCCCCCCGCAGCTGCATAGGGTCCTGCACATCTATGGGTCCCCGCAGCTGACTGCCCATCCCCGGTGGCCACTGCTCTCCAGGCTTGCTGTGGTAGGGTGGCGGGGGCCCACGCATCATCATGCTCCCCATCGACTGCGGAATCATGATTTCCTGCATGGGCCGGCCGTGGATGCTGATCTGCTCCTCTTTCCGTCGCTTTTCCTCATAGTACTCCTCCTGCAACTTCCTCCAGGCCACTTGCTCCGGTGTCAGGCTGTCCTGGTTCAGCCGCTGCATCATCATGTTCATCTGCTGCCCCATGTCAGCGCCTGGGTGGTGGGGCACCTCGTGTTCCAGACTAGGCCCACCAAGGCTCTGGGTCTGGGAGATCATGGACTGCAGAGGCTCTTCGTACTTCTTCATGCTGGGGGGTGGTGCGGGGGGCTGGGCAGGGGCAGCCTGCGGCTGAGGGGCAGTCCCACCCTCACCTGTGTTTTGGCTGGACTTCATGAAGGGCTCGGCCTCCCCGCTGCGCAGCAGCAGCCGCTCAATGTCCCGCAGGGTCTGCAGAGAGCGCTCTCGGTGCTCCAGCTGCTCCTTCGAGAGCCCTTCCGAGTTCATGGGGTTCCTGGGGCCCAGGCCTGCCTGCCCATTCCCCGGCATCCCTGGACCCGGGCCCTCCCCGAGGAGGCCGGAGCTGGACGTGGCGGAGGAGTCCACTTGACCAGACTGCATGGTGTTGGCAGACGCGGTGGGGGTATTTGGGTGGTTACTCCCAGGCTGGTTGCTGCCGCTGTTGTTTCCCAAAGAGTTGGGAGTCAGATCTCTCCGGACATCTTCACTTGTCCCTTCCTGGGGCAGGCTGCTGGGCGCCGGCAAAGGTGCTTGACTGATGGTCTGAGGTGGAGGCGGAGGCTGTGGCGGGGGAGGTTGCGGCTGTGGCTGACTCGCCTGAGGTGCTGGTGGCTGGGACTGTGGAGTGTTGGCAGCTGGAGGGTTGATAGGAAGTGGCTCAGCAACCCCCAGCACTTTAGGAGCTGGCACCTGGCAGAGAAAAGGGAAATAAACATGAACAGGAAAAACCCTGGGTAGGTATTCTTCCCTGCACCCCACAGGAGACCTCTCTGTCCCAAAAACATGCCCCGTGGCAGCTCATCTTCATTCCTTGTGGGGAAGAAGCAGGCCCTATTGCATGCTCTGGAAAGCACAATCAGGTATTCTGCCCGCGTGGCTGCAGGGCCCCAGCCCAAACCTTTCACAGCTGACAGCAGCCAGCACTCACTCTGAAGAGGTTCCACAGCAAAGCAGCTTTCCACCCCACCGAAAGGGCATTCTGACAGCCCCTTCCTCTACCGCTGAGCCAAGAGCCAGGGGAGAACAGCCACCTCGAAGGGAATGGTCAGTCAGCAGCATGTGCCGCCAGAACCATTTAGTTCATTGCTGGTATACCTGGTCTAGCTTTGCCCGCGGGACGTTCTGCTGATGGTAGGCCAAAATGGAGTCAGCTCGGCCCTGCAGGACAGCTTCTGCAGCTCTGGGGAGAGAGCACAAACCGCTTGAGAACAGGCATGGTGCCCCATCCCACCCATCCCAGGCCCAGGGTGCCACCTCTGCTCTTCAGTCCTACAGGAGGAGGGAAGTCTCTGGAGGTCACCGAGAAGGGGGGATATTCTCAGAGTCCTCCCACCTGCCTTGCACAGGACTCAGTGAAGTTCTCCAACTGATGATCGCTAGCCCTGGGATCTTCCTCTTCCCACATCCTGTGATGGGCACTCGGCTCTAGCTAAGCCTGAGCCACTAAGGTGGCTATCGCTGAGATGCTCTGGGATCTACCACACCCAGCCTGTGGTATAGCAGAGCTCTAAAACTAAACAGTCTTGCTAAGACTCCACGGCTGAGACAACGCAGGACAGAAGTGGAGGACACCAAGTGTTACACGGCATTCCCCATGACACTCAGCCCCTTGGATACTTCCGAATCACAGCAGCAGTCCACACTGCTTCAGGTGAATCTTTTTGTTGGATGCTGGCTAGATGTCCTCAATGGCACGTGTTGCAGACCACAGTGGCCAGGCATCACTGGGAGGAAGTGGGCATTTAAGACAAAGCTTGCCCACCAGCAGTAGCTGCCAGCAAACTTCCTGAACTTCAGGGGGGACCCGCTCTGTGCAACCAAAGCAATGTGGGTCCGTCCAGCTCTCTTGTGCTCAAGCACAGCAGGCAGGTGTCGCGCACCAGCAGAGGATGGATGGACAGGGTTTACTGCTTACGTGTTAGCAAGGTGCGTTGTAAATACGTAAACGAACTGCGAGGGCTGCTTTCCTGTTCCACCGCCTCCACCTCCTGTAGCATCTGGCCGTAAGCCGGGGGCAGCACCATGAGGCACGCTGGAAGAACTGCTCTCGTTCAGGTTCGGCAGCGGGTTGGACCCTGGGCCAAGCTGCGAGGCCGTGGACATCGCAGGATCTGCTACATTACAGTCTGCGGGAGCACAGGGGAGAAGCGGCTGAAGGCAGCGCAGCGGGAAAGCCCGAGCGGCCGCCGCCGCGGCTCCCAGGGAAGGAGCAGGCAGGAGGGAGGGAGCGGGCCGGACCTGCGGGACAGAGACCTGCGGGACAGAGGCAGAGCTGCCGCCAGCCAGGCCACCGGCAGGTGGCAGCACCCACCTGCCTGTCCCCACCGCCGCCTCCCGGTGCCCCAGCACGGGGCCTGATGCTCTCCTCTCCCTGCCCCCGGGAGCAGGGGAAGAGGGGATACCGTCCGCCGGAGTGGTGACTATTAATCGTCCATCATTACTAAATAATATTCCTACTTAATATTAATAAGCATTGCAATTACCAGAGGCATGCAGCGCCTTCCTCTTGCCTAGCTCCACACACACACACACGCACCACCGCCAAGGCAGGCTCGCCTGCTCTCCTCCCAGCAGACCTCCTGAACACCAGCCAGCGCCAGCAGCCCGGCCCTGGCACAGCAGCATTGAAAGAGAAGAAACACCACCGGACACCTGGCATGGGGACACAGGCCGCTGCCTTGCTGCCTGTACAGCCTCACCTTGACCTGCTCTAAATTAGGCAGATCCGGAGCACGCTGAGCCAGGGACGTCACACTATCCCTTCCCACAAGGGCTGTGCCGAGAAACACAAGGGAAAGTCCTGGAGAGGATGGCTACGGGGCACCGGCAGGCACAAAGGCCACCTTCTACTTGGTTTCATACACTTCCCTGTCCTCCATCACCTGCGGGCCTTGGACCACAACAGGACCTTGCCCTGTCCTCTCAGATATTCTCTCTGGTGCAATTTGAAAGTAAACTGAATTCTAGATGCCAAAAAAATCAGTTTGGATGCTTCTGGAAAACAGGAGACACCTACGGTTTGTTGTCCCAAAGGGTACACACCAGCTTAGCCTTGCCAGAAACACTGTCAAGACCCCAAGAACCTCTTTAGCCTCCTTTGGCTTTAAAGCACAGCTGCGGAGAGCCGAGTGGATGGCCTGGCACAGCCTTAGCTGTTGTGACAAGGGCAGTGCATGTCGCGTGGTCTGGCTGCCACTATGATCGTGGTAGGCACGCTTAACCAGATTTAAGCCAGGCACACTTTCAAGATAGCCATTCTGCCTCTGGTATGGCCAGAGCAATGTACAGCAGGGACATCCAACCTCAACACCTTCCCCTCCAGCATCTCAGCAGCATCTCCACAAAGTAGGTCCCCCACCTCGCTGCGTGGCCACAAACACTCTCGCAGCACAACGACTGCCAGCTGCAATGGCCCACTATGCCAGGCACCCGGATAAGTCAGCACACACAGGCAAAGCTAGAGGTGCCAGCACTGTCTGCCCTGCTGAGCTGCAGGAGGGACCTGGCTTTGTTCAAGCTTCTAAGCTGGTAAGGAGGTAGATGCTCACTGTGTGCACTGCTGATGGGCTTGTCGTCTTCCTCGCTGTCCGGCCCAGAGCACCATTCGTCCCCACTGTATGGCTGCTTCCTTTCCAGCACGCACCGCCGCTTGCTACGGGGAGCCACCTCACCTGCAAAGGGACAGAGCCATCAGAAGAACTGCGGAGACCTGGCGGGGGCTGGGAAGGCTGGGGCCCTGCCCAGCTGTGTGCTGCACGCTGGCACTGCCAACCCAGCCAGGATGCACTGGGCGAGAAGCCTTGCCCCAGTGTCTGCCCAGCCCTGGTAAAGGTCCTGAAGCACCTGCTCAGTCTGGGCTCCTTGTCTTTGCAGACAGACCTTTGCAGCTCCCCTGCGAGAGCTAGCATTGCAGAATGAGATCTATTTCTTACTGTCTGAAAGGAGCCTGCAAACACAGGACATGTCCAACTGCAGTTCCAAACTGGACAGCTTTGGGTATTAAGCTGAAATTTAAGGGGTCTGTGATTTAGCAATTAAAACCTGAAAATGGCACAGAAGGGGATGTTCGCATTCTTTGTAGGAACAAGAGACAGACTCTGCCCTTCAGAGACATCAGGCAGGCAGGGGCCTTTATGCCCCACGGGTGCTCTCTCCATTTCTCAAATGGGGTTAATGCAGCTCAGAGAAGATGTGGCTTGTCTAAAGGCACCCAGGGAATCAGACACAGGATGGGTAACTTCTGGTCCTGTGCTTTAACTCTAATATAACACTGTCTGGTGGTTTCCAGGCCATATTCACATGATCTACTAGTGCACTCCAGCAGGAGTATGGGAGATACAGGCATTCACGATCAAGTTATTTTAATAATTTTCCTGTGGATGTCTGGGTCACAGGCCAGTACTGGGATAAAGCCGCAAATGCTCATGACTAGCGGCATACAGTAACCCCCCAACACAATGGGGAAAAAGCTCTCCTTGGGGCAGGTTGTCTGTTCAGGTATGTTCTACCCATTCTTCCAAGGCACAGCTCTGGCAAGGCAACGCAGCTTTGGCTGCGAAGCCAAATGCTGAAGGGCATGAGCCAGAACAGCAGCTCTGCGTTTGGGAACCACAACTGGGTTGCTGGTCCGCACCGTAGCTGGGTGTGAGTCTTGGTTAGAAGCAAGGGCACCACTGGGATTTCTCCTCCGCTAACACCCTGCAAGATACTCAAGCACTCCGTGCAGCCACTGAGCACAGAGCTGGGTGGAACGCAAGAGGCTACAGGGAAGGCTGGTGAGGACAGGGAAGCCAGAGGGTTTGGAAGCACTGACTCAGCCCTTTTCCAGAAGCCACGTGCTGTAACACAAGAGTCATCCATCGCTGACGAAACCACAGAACTGTTCAGACAGCGACCCTCGCAGCACCTCCTCACTAACCACGACCGAGTTGTCAGGCAGCTGCAAGAACACCACAAAGGCAGCTCTTTGCCAACAGCAGGGAGACAGAAAACAACTCAACTTGGTTGCAAGTTGAAAGTCTGCACACTGCAAAGCATAGGTGTTTGGTGCAGTTTCAATGAACCGCGCTCTTGCTTAGCTGGCCTCAAGTAGCCTGTGAAAACCGAAGTCCCAGATTCTCAGTGTAACAAACAGTTTAGGGAATGAAATGCAAAGACAATGCTCAGCCACTCCAGTCCCAAAACTGTGGATGTGACAAGCAGTGATGCAAAGACACAAAGGCAGCCAGGACAAGCCCAGACAGAAGCTGCAGCACAGAAACCCAAGATGCTCACAGCTGCTCCCATCCCAGGTCCTGCCAAGGACGCTTGGAGCAACTATGAGGACGTGCTGAGGCAAGGTTTAGGAGAGTATTACCTTTTGATTCTGCGTCCTGTGAAGGGGTGCTGGCTTCTCGCTGTTCTCCAGAGTCCACCGAGATGCTTCGTTCCCGTTTCACCTTGCCCTTCAAGGAGCTGAAGTTTGGGACAGCGTTCTGGCTGTTTTTCAGTCCAGAGTTGCCAGGGGAGATCTGAGTGGCCTTGCCGCCATGGCTGCCCGCCCCCACACCCTTAGAGCCCAGGTTGCAGGTGGGTGCTTGGCTCACGTTGTGGTGCTGGGCTGGGGCACTGCTGCTGCCTGCCTTGCCATGGCTGGGCAGTTTGTTGTCAGGGTGCATTGGTTTGGCTAAAGCTTCCCACAGCACCAGTGGAGGGAGCTCCCAGGCCTTCGGTCAGAAACCTGCAAGAGAAGAGGGCAGTGAGTGAGTGTCATGTCCCTCGTGTGTGTGCAGCTGCTGGGGGCACTGCCCAGGGCCGGAGCGCAGGCTTGGTCACAGTGCCAGACAAAGCCTGTGGCAAGACACAACCCAGAGCCGCTCCTGCCTGGAATTAGCCCTGGCCCCTTCAAGCAAACGATCCTGCTCTGCAGTGAGCTGTGTGTGGACAAGCAGTGAACTCCCACCCAGGCACGGCAGGCTTGCCAGCGCTCCAAGGCACAGGTGTTGGACGCGAGGGCCCTCGTTTCTGAGGCTGTGATGAGAACGCAGTGCTCCGTCCCAGCCTGGCCCTTGGTGAGTGGGAAGGATCCTTAGAGCGATTTCGCAGGTGTTCCCAGAGCTCAGACAAGTTTGTGACCCTGAACAGAAATCTGGTGCCCTACTGGTTTCAGGGACCCCTTCTATGGCTAAGTAAGCTTCCTCTGCTCTACAAAGCACACAGGAGACAGCGGAGCAGACAGAAAATGGTCTTGACACAAGACACAAAAAAAAAGCTGAGATGAGGCAGGGGAGGACTAAGAAGGTTGAGGCAGCTGAGGAGAAGGAGGCGTCAGTGGGTTACAAGGCAAGGGAACAGCCGGGAAGTGCAAGCACTCAGCTAAGTGGTATCGTATCCGTCTTTCCCAGGAGCCTGAGGGACCATTCCAGCTGCTGCGGGACCATCCCGGGTCCTGCTCCAAGGCCCTGGGTGAGAGGGAGCGTCCACTTCAGCGGCAGCTCCCAGTCCAGCAGGATGATGCAACGTGCCACGGCTTTACTAGGATCAGGGTGAGTCTCTCCTGCTCCAGACCCAGCCCAGCCTTCTGAATAGCCCCGCAGGCTGAGGCAGAGCCTTTCAAGGAAGAGGCGGTCAGGGCAGAGCACGCGGGCTTCTCGGCTGGAGGACACGCATGCAGCTGAGCAATGCTGCAGCAGCCCTCCTTGCAGGTTCTATTTGCCTTGGCGGAATCTCTTACGCTCACACTGGGATTCTTCCCCTCGCAGCTCTGCACAGGCCTTAGACGTGACTGGGATGTGGCTCCACAGTACCTGAGCACATCGTGTGTCCTGGAAGGCTGCTCCCAACTCTGTTCAAGAGATGACCCTGGTAACTGCAGGGTGCATCCCTCCTGGCCTGTAAGTACCACCCTACTTGCAGCAAGTAGCCTTCTTCAACATGGCACAGGCAGTGTGGGACATCAGTCAGCCACACCTCAAGGGCTACCGGAGCGGGCAGAGGACCTCCCTGACCTTCAGACACAGCTCTTGCACACCGACTCTTCCTGGCCTGAACCGTGTTCACTGCTAAGCCCTCAGAGGCAGTCCCAGGGCAGAAAGATGCACATCCCCATAAGAACTACTCCTGGCTGTCTTCATCTAGAGCATGTAACTCTTCCTGCATTGGGGCCCCGTGTTCCTCTGCTACAGCCTCCTCGCTACCCCAGCCAGTGACCCCAAAGCTGCAGAGGCCCCCTCCCACCCATCACAGTCTTCTCGGCTTCTCAGGGAGCAGGGGGGGAGAGTAAACCGCACATTCGTGGAAATTGAGGGACTACTCTCTGTTCGCTTATGTCTGCTACATGCTTTGCACAACCCCCCCACGATGCACTCAAGAACCTTTCCTGTGCATAGGCAAAGAAATTTCCCAGCCCACAGGGGTTACAGGGCCCGTGGTCTGCTCCTCCCATCTGGTCTGAGCAGGCCAGATGCTGCGCACAGATTTCTTCTGCCACCCAGGGACAGGAAGTACCGGCTCCAGACCAAACCCCGCATCTCTAAATAGCGCCACAAGAGCTCAGCAGCACTACGCACGCTGCTCCTGGCTTGCCAAAGGCGGGCCCGAAGACACACCATCAGCAAAAGCCAACTGCTCGCTCTGCTAGGGCAAAACACTGTCCCCAGAACAGCGCACAAGCAAAGAGCAAAGCACACTCGGCAGACCCGTAATCCCTGAAAGACGGCGATTGCCACAAAGCACAGGCTGCAGCTTGCCATCCACCGCCAGTGAGCTCCTTGCCTGCACAAGGGACTTCTCGGCACCTGCCTCCCTGCGAGGCAAGGCTGAGCCAGTGGCTGGCTTGCTGGCACGCCGCGGCGCCTGACCCAGAGCAGCCTGCACAAGCGGTGCTATCGCACAGCCCACCCAGGCATTCCTAGCTAGTTAGGGAGATCATTCGTGCGCAGCTTGGCCTATCACCGCTTCCTAACTAGCGAGTCGTTAGTTGCTCCCTCCTCCTCCGCCTCCTCCCCACGCACCTCGAGAGGCTCTAGCCTGGAGGAAGATGGTGAGCCACAGCGCTGATTAATTTTCACAGCACATAAGGGAGTTGCTAGCCCTTTAAGTGTCAGCCAGTCTCGCTCGCTCACTCTTGTTCTCCAGGGACCTATTAATAGCAGCTGGAAAGATCACATCACTCTCTGGATATTTATACCCCTCATTCCACACCAGGAGAGATTTATGTCAGAGCTGCTGTCCCAGTGCCTGCCCAATTGCTCTGTCAAACCGCTCGCAGGGGGAGGGGAGGAGAGCAGGGAAGGAGACATAGAGAGGGCAAGCGGGGAGGAGGAGAACGTCCATATGGCACAAGCTGCAGCGTTAAGCACGCACGCTGCCTGCAGCCGCTGCCTGGCCAGCCGCAGGGAGCCTTCAGCCCCACTGGAAAAGGCTGCTGCCAGACAGCATTCCAGAAAGCAAGCCCTGCAGCAGCTCCCGCTGCTGGTGGCCCAGAGCCCCCGCCTGCTGCGCTGCAATCTTTGCAACACATTGCACCGCAGTCCCAAGGGTCACAAATCGACTGACACCAGGGTGCAGCTAGCCCAGCCAAGGAGGTGCCACCACTGCTGTCCATATCGGCGACAGGCTGAGAGATGCAGGTCTGCCTGCAGCACATCTGCACAGACACAATATCACATGCCAAACAGATCCCAAAGTGCCTCACCAAAAATGTGAATGTTCAGCAGCATTGCCGTACAACTCTAGTACAGCACAGCATGGGTATGTGAGTACCCTGGGGAGGGAAGAAGAAAACCGAGGCTCCGCTAAGACCATGCCCGCAGAATCCAGAGACGAACGCTTGACGTGCTCCCCCTACCCCTCTAGTTCTCAGGGCAGATTGCAAGGAACACACACATCGATCCCAAAGGACCTGGCAGCTGCCACAGCAAAGCCTTTGGACACTGCCTGCAGTGTGGATGAGCTTCACTGGCTGCAAGGTCCCTCCAGAATGTAGCGTTTTTGGGGCTTTTGGCGGGGAATTTTCCTTCATTTTGGGAGTAGGCTGCTGCTCCAGGGAAGACATCCAACGCCTTGCCTCAGCCGGCTGCAGGATGGAAAGCCACCCTGGGCTGACTGGAGGCCCTGGCTCAACCTTGGGAAGCTCTCCTCTTCCAGCCTGAGTGAGTCCGCCCACACTCCCCTCGCAAATCCTAATGGCAGCAAGGCCAGAAGCAGCTGCCTGCGGATTCCGCTCTGCTTTCAGGAGTAGCAACAGTTGGATCCTCTTGCAGATGGATAGTGGGGATCCACCCCAGCCTCCCATCTCTCTGGTTGCAGTATGCTGATAGGCATCTCAATTGCTCCTTGCGCACGCCCCTAGATTCAGACTGGATTCCAGCAGGCATGCCGCACATCTGGACCACAGAGGAGAATTAATTAGAAAGTAGATACACTGACACAGGGAGACAAACGATCCAAAACATCTTGAAAAGAATGCGACAAAAAGGAGATTGCATAGAAATCTGGCTCCCTCTGCAATTTAGCAACACACCCACTCCAGCCCAGTAGTTTTAAAGACAATAGCAAACTTAATTCCCAGTGGTTAAAGCAAGGAGCCGAGACTCCTGGCTTTTACCCCCAGCTGCCACCGATTCCATGAGTGACCCTGAGCAAGATGTACTGTTTCTGGGTTCCTCAATTCCCCTGCCATTAAAGCAGGGGGGACAACGCAGCCTACCTCATGTGGGGAGGGAGGCTTACAAGGCACAAGAAATACCTCTGTTGAACGAAGTGGTACACCTAAATGCAGAGGGAGAACATTTGCGCCTGGTACATCGGAAAAGCCACAGCTTTAAATCAAAGACTGGGACCTCAGCAGACAAGAAACCTCAAAACAAAACAACAAAACCTGCTTTCAGTAAGTCTCCTCCAGTCGGGTCTGAACAGCAGCAGAGAGGGAGGAGGAAGCTCCGAACGAGCAGAGACTGGGCTGACATATTCCCAATCCCGGAATTGCTAGCTGATAGTTCACGAAACCTGAAACCCCACTGCGCTCCTGGAGGGCTTTCTGGTGAATCATGCTCCCGCTGGCTCCCAAGGACGATAACACGGATTCCCAATGCTGCCGCAAGAATGCGGAGCCCGCGCTCCCCTCCCGACAGGGCAGGGTGGCCTCACGGCCGCCAGCCTGCCCACCCCACAGCTTCCACCTCTGGGTGCTGGCTGGCATTGCTGCCCTCTGTCCTGATCGGGAGAGAGGGTGAGAGGGGAAGCCAGGAAACCAGAGTCACCACAATTCCAAAAGGAAGGCGCTTCACCACAGGAGAACTCTTGCGAAACCCAGACCACTCCTGACTTGCGCATACACAGCAAAGACCAGAACCCAGGCCTCCGGAGCTGTGCTGACATGCCCCACAGCTCGTGAACACCCAACCTACCAGACGAGACAGATCGTGACAGAGTGATGCAATGAGCAGAAAGTCACCCAGCCCCTCTCCGCCAGTCAGTCCGGGAAGTAACAAGACCAGGCTGCCATTGTAAACACCCTCTGAATGCTGATAACCACCCACCCGCTCACTACAAGCAGCAATCCTGGGACAAGCCCGATCCAAAACGTCTCACGGACACCACCATGAACTCAAGTGGACCACCTTGGCTTTGGAAATGAGAGGTCCTAAGCAAGCCCGAGGGCTTCTTGAAGAAAGGCATTAGGCAGAGAACAGCAAAAGGAGAGACCTGAAAGACCCACCGCCCCCTCCTGAATAACAGCCACTCCAAGTCTGGATGAGATTGCAGGCACATTGCCAAACACCACTCCTAGATTACCGGTCCTCCCAGGGTTAACAGCAGAAGGGGCTGGAACATGTCCAAAGAAATACCATGCTATTTCATTACAGTCAGTGTGTTTCACTGAGGCAAAGACTACAACAAACTGTCCAGAAGCAAGATTTTCAAAGTCTGAGACTCTTGTCTCATTTCTGATTTGAGAAAAAGACCAGAATCAGAAACTTGACCTTTTCCATGCAAAAATGGTTGTTCCAAAACAATCCTTTTCGCAAGACCATTCATTGGGTTTTGAGTCTGTTCCAGTGAGAAACAAAGCCTTCAAAAACAGTAGTGAAACAGCATTGCTGTCACCCAGCCAGCTCCAGCCAAGAGTCAGCAATGGGCTCAGACGAGCCCTGGAACCCACCCGAGCCCAACAAGCACTGCTCCGAGCCAGCATGCTGTTTGGTGACCGACGATTGCAGGAGCATCTCCCTAACACCTGTATGGGAGCACTTGCCTGAACATGGTCATCACCAGCAAGGACAACCTTAAGCCAGGCTGCTGCTGCTGCTAAAGGCATTCTCATTTGAGCCTTGCTTCAGCCAGCTGGACTCAAGAGACACCGGGAGGCAGGCAGTTCCGCAGGGCAACGCTCCCACTGACAAGTTTTGAACGCATCATGAAATTACCTTGCTCTTACACCATCAGATGGAGAAGCCCGTTTTCTCATCTATTCGTTTCTTGGATCCTGCTCACACCCTTTTAAATGGCAGAAAGGTGGTACCCTCACAAGCCGCACGGCAGGGTTCCAAAAGACCTGCACAGAGAACTAATGCTCCGTTGAGTCCTACCAATTCTCAGAGACATTTTGGCAGGCCCTGCTGCTCTCCTGCCATTTGAAGCTGCCTTGGGAATAATGCATTTCGGCAGGGCTGCCTGGCCACAAGTCTCAAAGGTTTAGGAAGACCAAACCTCAGATTCACATTCCCTTCCACCTAGGAACAGACACCCCCATAGAACACAGGTGGAAACGGAGGCTCAGAGAGAGGAGGTGAAGTGGGAATGCCGTTTGCTTTCTGCCCCACATCCTACTACCTTTCTCCTGCTGCAGCTTCAATCCATCAGTGTTAGAAGCGCTATTCTTAGCACCTCCTTGCCCCCAGCTCAACGTTTTTTCCCCACTCTTCTGATGCCTACTGCACCCCAAGGCAGAGCCTGGCTTCCTGTCCTGCGCTTAGGGAGTTTCCAGGTCTATCACCGAATTTGTAGATCCTTACAGCTTCTGAGTCCAACTGGCACGTTCCCTACAGAAACCCTGCATGTGCCAGACATTACTCGACAATCACACATGGCTCTATGGGGATGATAACAAGGAATTACTTTGTACACCAGCTTGTGCGACCTACTGGGGACAGGTCAGCGAGAGACCTGCAGGAAGCTCCAGGTAGCACAGCCACCCGCACGCTGCAGCTCTGCAGGCTGTGGTGGTGTAACAGCATCTAGCAGGGCAGGGAGCAAAGCCAGAAATCTCTTCCCAAGGTACTGCTGGTGCTCAGGGAGCTTCGATTTCCTCTGAGGCAGGATCTCTTCCCACAGTACGAGAAATCTGGCCAGAGTCAGGGGCTGCTGTGACAGCCGGACACCCCCACGCAGCCTTTGGTAAACACCTCAAAGATCTTGGCTTGCAGATGCCAGTGACGTGGCTCACGCACGTAGCAACACCGAGATACACAAAACACTTCTGCAGCAGGCACCTTGCATCCGAGCCCCTCAATCGCTCACTGCTGGCTGTCCCAGCTCAGGGCAGGACACCACCCCGGACCGCAACAGCACGGCTGTGCTGGGGTGCACAACAAGCCCACCTATACACAAAGCGGGTGGTTTCCCTGTGAAAACCATCACAGCAGATAACACTGCAGGCTATGATGCACAGCCACAGCGCAGACCTCCCTGTGCATTTGCTGCATGGGATTACAAGACCTCCTCAGGCAATTCCCACTGTGTTTGCGCACTAGGCTTACTGGGATTGGGTGAGTAATGCTTAAAACTCTACCTGGTGACCTGCCCTCTGCCATACCAGCTCCTCTGAGTAGCAGGGCTCATAGGTGAGACCTTGAAATCCCGATGTTCCCACAAATATTACAAGGGAGCCAACTCTTGCCCAGAGTCATGTGTGCCGGGTAAATGCCTGATGCAGCTAAGCCTACGAGGAGGGCATTTCAGCTGCCCCTAGAGTTCGGTAACTGCTTTAGGATCCTTCAGCAATAGCTAAAGAAGCCCGCGAGATGCCAGCAGCACGCAGGACCGGAACCCAGCAATGCAGGAGCTTCATGAGGAGCTCCTGAGCCCCAAGACAATAATTTCTGCTTTTCTTTCTAGCAGAAAGTCACCCCGCAGGGCTTTGTGATGGACTAGCTGTTGTCAACAAAGACATCGCACTTGGTCCCTTCCCTCCACACTGTGTTCAAGCCAGAGACATAAGGGTTCCCAAGTGCCACAGGGTCTGTTGCCCACAGCTGGTCCAGCTTCGTCCCGGGTGTCCAGAACCACCGTGAGATTTTCTGGTGTGTCGTACCCCATGCCCCATCTCTGGGCCTGAGGTGAAGACTGTGGGACAAAGCCACTAGGTGTCACCGTCACCCAGGGCACCTGCAGCCCCACCACGGCTGAGCACTGGTGAAGTCACTGCACTTCCCAGCTGGCGCAGGGGCTTTGCGCCCAGACTAGGGCCTTCCTGCACACCCCAGCCCTCACACCGGGGACTCTGCAGGGTGCAGAGGGGTGTGCTGGAGGACAGAGCCATGCACCTTTTCGCCGCAGCAGGCGCCTACCCCACTTCCTCAGATAAAGGCACCCCCGACACTGCGAGCGAGAGCTACACACCCGATGCCACCTCGCAGAAAATCTGCCCCAAAACAACAGCTCTCCCCTTTGAGCTCAACCATGCAAGCTCAGGCCGCTTTCTGGCCTGAGAAAGGGCAAAATCTTCGCAGGACACTCCTGTGGCAGGGAGACCCCTCAACACTGCCGTGTACCTGAGCTGCACTGCACGGTACAAGCAGTGGTGCAAGAAGCAGGTTTGCCTTTGAGGAGGCTCACGGCAGAGGAAATGATACATGTGAAGCCACACAGAGGACCGTTTGGTCTGACAGCCCTACTTTGACTTGGCTATATGCATTTTCAGATGACTCGGTGTCCCAGAGTTCTCGGCCTGCTCTCAAAATAGAGTTGGGCTCCCTTCCTGTGCCCAGTCCTGGCACTAAATGCAACGTACAAAGGACACACCTGCACAAAAAGCAGAGGCAGGAGAAGCTGTGGGGCAGGAAACCACCCGGACCCCACCGCTGCATCTGCACACGTGAGCGCATGGATGTGCCCCAGCTCACCTGGGGAGGGGGAGCCGACAGAGAAAACGGGGAAGAGGGGGAAATCAAGACCGACTGCCCTAGCACCTTGCCCCTGCGCCGCCCTCTGCCAGAAGAGGTGCAGAGATTCGCCAAGCGCTCCTCCAGGGTTATAAATACCAGCCCGGCACGCAGCAGGGCCTGGTCTCTATATTTAAACCCCAGCTGAGGTCACTTCCTTTTCCCAGCAGCTCCCTCCAGCCCCCACCCTGTCGCCTCTTGTATTTGCATGCCATCGTGACTAAGGCACATCGGGGTTTAAGGTCAGAGGCGAAGCGGCCGCGCATCTGCCTTGCAGGAAATTCCACCCTGGGAAACACTTCACCTTCCCCAGCGCTGACCAGATCGGCACGGGCAGCCAGAGACCATGCCGCTGAGCTGGGGCGGCTGCCACAGGTGGCACTGAGACGCCAGCGCTGGGCTGGAGAGGGATGGAGGGACCTGGAGGAGAGGAGAGCCCGTGCTCCCTCCACCTGGATTTACCGTCAGAGCCTGGGCTTCAGCGATCTGGAGCGGGGTTTCCCCACTGTGCACCCCAAAAGGGCAGCTCTTCCACCTCCTCACTACGCTTCACCTCCCAGAAGCCTCCTCCACACCTCAAGCTGAAATTCCCCAGCTTCTCCCACTTAGGGGGTGCAAAGAGGCTCAGCCTTCCCCACAGACCTAGTCCCAGGTCCCAGGGCTACTCTGCCCTTATACAAACCCCCCTGCAGCTCACTGAGCTCCTGCAGAGACACTACGACCTACCCCTGACCCAGGCCTCCAGCCACCCCAGGACAAACATGCAGAAAGAGCCAGGAACCGTCCCATCTCACTAACTGCAGCGCTCTGCGGGGACAGTGAGACCCCTGTTTAACAGCAGCCGTACAGCCACGGACAGGGAGGAGGGACCCAACAGCAGCCTGAGCTGGGGGCTGCCCCCCTTCTCCACCATGACAGAGAGGGCTCATGAACTTACGATGCGCAGAGTGGGCAACGGCTTCTGACATTGCTCCAGCTCTCACACCTGAGGCTCACAGGAGGCTCTGGGGTTTGCAGTGGTCTCTGCAGCCAGAGCCCAGGTGCCCAAACTTGGCCAGATCAAGCTCTACAGCAGTTTCATTTGCATTTGGTACAGTAACCAGAGCTATCAAGTGCTCCCAGCTCAGCCCTTGGCCCTCCATGCTCAACTCTACTTAACGCCATTATTTAAAAAACAGAACATATCAAAAAGAAAAGTTATTGCAACAACAAAGACCGAGGTACAAAGAAGGGGGGAAGAGCACAAAGGGCTACGTAGCGGGAGAAGTGGAGATCACGGATCTCAAGGAAGCAGGGTAACTATTTTGGTTATGACATAAGCAAATTAGCCATGGGGTTTGCAGTAGAACTAATTGGTGATGCTCGCACAGTACCTATTGGGTTTCAAAGTTCTCGACTGTCTGGCTGACCGAGCCGATTCGCAAGTCTCTGGAGCTAGCACGAGACGCGTCAGGATTGACATCTCTGAAGACTGGCAGCCAGAAAGTTTCCCGTATGCAGTCTTGGCATGCCAGCCAAATGCCTCTTCCTCTCCCTCATCCCACAGGTTCTGGAAAGGAAATCTGCGACAGAGCAGAGGTGCTGAGGTGGCTCTATAATTCCCAGAGTCAGATGATGGGGAAATCAAGCAGGGCAGAGGGCTGCGGGGAAACATCACTGCTACCAAAAGATGGACAGTGCAGAGCTGGCCAGCGGAGAGGGCTGCAGGTGTTCAGCTCCTCTGGCTGGTGACAGGGTGTCCTCTCGGGCACACGGACATCGCGCTCTGGGTCCATGCCTGCACCCCCGGCAGTGTCAGCACACCGGCGAGGCATGCCTGCGCCTCTACAACAACAGGAACCAGAAGCCACAACAGGCCATGAGCAGCTCGTTGGCCCGCGATCACGTTACAGGACAGGAAGGAAGCAGGCACTTTGATCAGGCTGGAATCGCTTTAAACAGCTTCCACGCTGATACCTCAGCCACTGGAATTAGCACCCCGACACCCCAAACGTCCCATTCCTAAAGACAAGTCCTGCTCTGGCACACGCATCTGGGCCAGAGCAACACAGTGGCTGGCGGCCATGCCAGGGCTGGATGAGGGCTGATCCCAAGGCGAGGTCAGGGCAGCGAGCAGCATGGAAGAAAGCAGAGAGCCTCCCTGCGCCTTGTCAGAGGAAATCAAGGCTCAGCGGGGCCCTGCCTCTCCGTGTACATCTCCACCACAGGCGTGTGCTAGCAAAACAGCAGTCACTGGTGGGTTTGGAGGCTGCTGCTCCCCGCCACATACCCAAGGTGGCAGGAGCTCCTCCACCCACTGCTGGCAGGCAGAGGGTTAACGATGCCCAGGGAGCTGCAGGCAGCCTCCTCCTTGCCCTCTCAGGAACAATGGGGCCATTGTGGGAGGCCAGGCAAGTGTGGGCAGGTCTCTGGGACTGGCAGTTACCCACGGGGTGGTTCGTTACTGCCACGCACTCTCCTCCTTGCTCAGGTAGGAGGAGAGCAGTGGCTGCAGCGGGCCCTGGAAGAAAACAGGGCCAGCCCAGCCGCAGGAACACCATGCCAGCATGCCCGGTGGCCCTGCCGAGCAACCTCGCTCCTACCAATTTGTCTGGGCACAAAATGCAGTCAGACAGCCACAGGCACAAAGCTGCCAGCCAACACCAGCATGCAGCAGACCAGACTGCGAGCCGGCTGCTGAAGACTGCCAGCACCACACCTGGGTCTCCAAGCAGGATCAGCTGCACACTGGGATGTGCTTCAGGGGGACTGGAGCAGGAGGAAGCATGTTTCTCTCATCCCAAAGTTACGTTTCAATGGCGAGTGCAAGTGCTGACCTGGGACTAAGAGCTTCTGGGGGACCCGAGAACTCCTCAACTTGACAGACATGTGAGCAGTGAGAACACGACCACGTACAGGGATATGACAGCGACTCCTTTCCAAGCCTCCCAAGTCTGAAATTGGGATGAATAAGCAAAGGAGCAAGCAGCTCCAACCTACTCCCGCTCTCCTACAGATTTGCATCTCCCGGCTCCAGCACATCAGTGCAAAGAGAACGCATGATGCTCTGCGAATTCACACCCCCGAGACACAGCTGATCACCGACACAGTGGCAGCACCGCTGGGAAGTCCTACGCCGAGGCAAGGCCAGCACTCTGTCACGCTCCCAGACTTTCCGGCAGAGCCTCATGCCCCCTTGGGCATGGGATCAGGGTATACAACAACAAACTCAGCTCACTGAAGTGTACGCTCGGCATCTGCACGAAACCCTTGGCTGGGAACCTGACTCCCGATGAACAGCCCCACTTACAGCCACCGCGTGCTGCCTCCAACATCAGAAGCAGCTCCGGCTGGTCCACAGGAGCGTAGCGGTGGAAAACAGCCCTGTACCGCTCGGCACGGCCTCCCCGGGACCCCTCATGCTGGGCACAAGCCTGCAGGCCATGCTGCAGAGTGCAGCTCCAAACATCTGGATTAGTCCAAGTTGTGACAAGGGGAAGGTGCAGCTCAGGTATACACTGTGCCTGTTGCTGGGCACAGCCACCGCAGCTCGAACCCTACGGGACCAACTGCCTATCCATGGGGGAGATGTGTCCTTTTCCACTCAACACAGCAGCTTCTTCCCCCATCTCACAGCTAGACTCAATCTTCCCATTTTGAGGAGCACAAATTCTCTGACCAGCACAATTCTCTGACCTGGCAGCATTGGCTCTGCCAGCAATTCCATCTCCGTTTCTTTTTTATCCAGTCTCTCGGTGTCCCGCACTAGCTCAGGAGCACCACTGCTCCCTAATTTTCCCAGAGCTGGGCTGACAAGCAGCCTGAGCAGACTCACACAGCTCCCTAGGGCTGCACCCCGGGTCGTGCTTTCAGAGCTGGAGGCTTCTCCCCTGCAACTCCCAGATAACTCTTCTGTCATTTCTTCACATTTCCCACCTGAGGGCATTGCTTTCTTCCTTGCCCCCAGATCGCTCTCCTGCTGCTGTTACTCAGCTCTGCCAAGCCCACTTCAAGACATGCTATACAAGTTAAATACAACACTGCTTCGGGTCCCAAATAGGAGGCTGGCTGCTCTCAAAGAAAGGGCTGCAAATAGATCTGTCAAGGTAAACGTGCTATGCTCCCCACCTTGCAGTGGGGAGCAGCTCTGTTCCGCAAATCAGGACAGCCTGCAGATGGATTTTGCTCTTCCCTAAATCCTCAAGCAAGAGAGCCCGAGATGAGGACAGGTAAAAACAGCTGACGGATCTGACAGCGCAAGGTTTCATCTGTGTATCTTTACAAGACAGCATGCCTGAAAGAAAACAATCTCTCCTTCCAACAAGGAAAAGGAAGAATCTGGGTAACCTCTGGCAACAAGAGGGGAAAAAAAACCCCACAGGGCAAAAGGGACAAAACAATCTTTGTCCTCCTTTTGCTGGTCACACAAGCACAGGGCAGCCTCAGTACCTGCTGCCCCAGCTCGGACAGCAAGTACTGGGCACACCAGCCCCGTTTCACCAAGGCTTATAGAAACCAGCCTCTATGGTCCAGGGAAAGCCATGTCTCTGCGCTCAAGAAAGAGGTAGAGCATAGATGGGATTTCCAGACTACACTGATAATCGGCTCACAGAAACCAGATAGGAGAGCACACCCTCAGAGGTCACCACTCGGCTCCACAACGTTCACTTCTGACGCTGTTCCTTTAAACGTGGCTCCAGAGACCACACAAGGGTTAAATCTGCCTATAAATATCTGTTCTCAGCAGGGCTGCTGCTCTGAACCCTCCAGCCATCTGTTCTAGCTTTCCCCCGTCTAAGACTCTAACATCTGAAACACGCTCACAATTCTTAGGAGTGCTCCCAAAAATAGACCAGCACTGTGGCTTAGCTCTGTCGCCTGCGAGCACAGGAGCATCTATGCGTGCGCCTGTGCCGGCACAAGCCTGGAGCTGTGCGAATACAAACACGTCTGCCTACGATGGCGAGCAGGCCTGCACCAGCAAGGGTCTATTTGCATCCATGTTGGCGTGGGTGTGCCTGCTTAACCGCAGATCCATGTGAATCCGCACGAGCGTGTTCACGCTGGTACAAACCTGCATCTGTACGCGTGTGCGCGTTTGTGCCGGTGCGTGGGCGTGAGAGAACGTGGAAGCCTCTCTACCAGTGGATGCAACGGCCGTCCTGCTGTGCCTCTTCCCTGGCAGGACGTGGCCAGGCACCACTCCTGCTGCTCAGCCGCAGCGTGAATCAGGTTGTCCTGCGAGGCCCCGCTGCCCCTCAGCCTGTGGCCCTGCAATCCAGCCAGCCAGCCAGCCTACCCTACAGCGCAGCAGGGGAGGGAGGACGCCACTTCTCTCGTTCAACGCTTGGCTCAGCAAATTCACCAACCCCACCTCCAGGCACCAGAACCTCGCTGTGAAAGCAAGTAAAGCCTGATCTGTGTGAGGCCAGAGACACACCACCCTGCTCGCATCCAGCTGGGGCTTGCAGGATTTCCTCAAGCACTCCACAGAGAGAGACAGGGCAAGACTCCTGCTGCAGACACGACAGCTTTCTCTTGGAGCAGAGTGGGCTCTAAGTCTCTCACAGCTCTTTCAAAATATCAAAGACATGAGTAGGTCCACCCTTCTGACTGCCAAGGCCATTAGCCTCACTCCATGCGGGCAAATCTGGGAGACAACAATCATCTTCATCCTCACAAGGCGAAGTGTAAACAAGCTGTCCTCTCCCAAATCTGGACATACCGTCCTGGAGCAGACCATCTTCCTGAGCATCCTGAGGGCACGACGCTGTCCACCTGCTCTGCACCAATCACAGCTCACACTCAAACACCCGTTACTCAGCGGGGACCATTATGAAGCAGCTCAGCCCTGCCTGCTGGCCCTGATGATGCCACATCACAGGGCACTGTGCACGCAGAGCCACATGGAAGGGACAACTGGTGTCCATCCTCCACGTAGTGATGACAGCCCGAGGATCAGACAACAGCTAGGTTCTCATCTCTGCCTAGCTCCGTGAGAGTGATCTTCCCTTCAGACCAAGTAAAACTATAGGCAAATCCTCCAACACAAAAGTACCTGGCTGCAGGATGGGATGGGACTGCCTGAGGGCGCTCCATTTCTGCCAGTCTTTAAGCACCACGGCAAGGTGGTGGGGAATGGCTGCCACAAAGCAGGGCATGCAGAGCTAAGCCCCCTCAACCAACACACATGCACAGAGCCTATGGCTGAGAAGCACCACGGGGGGCTCTTCAAGACTGCACCTGCACGTGGCCTGGTGGAAGCAACCAAGGCTGTCATATCAGAGCACTGCACTACTGCAACGTCATTTGGCTTTTCCTGGAGTGCATTCCAAAGGGAACCTGACAGGTAGGAAAGTCAGAGGGCAGAAAGTACAAACCACCACAGTTTTGCTCAGGGTTTGCCGAGCTGCCCAGTCTCTTCCACCCCTCTGATGTTCGTGATAAGACAGGTAGCTCCAAGGACTACAAGCAGGACTTTCCGAGACGCCTAAAATGCAGGTAACACCTTCAACTTGGGTGACAATGTAAATGGAAAGAGCCTGAAATTCCAGCTTTTCACTTCAGGCTTTGGTGGGGAGATGTGCTGGGAAACAGCCTCAGCAGAGTCAACAGAGCTATACTCTATTTCTGACAGAGGGAAAAAAACCCCATTGATCCAGGTATTGACTCGATGCAGGAGTTTGTGTTTGTTTAAAAGTTTGCCCATGGGTCAGGCCTTGTTACAAGCGTCTTTCCTGGTGATGAGGTTAGAAACAGACTGTGCCAAATGCCGGTCATCTGCCTGGGGAGCAGAATGTAAGCAGGTGTGGAAGTTAAGCAGTCCCTTGGGGATGCTTCCCTCCTCCACTCCCCCAACATTAAAACCATCTTGTGGGGTGGAGGAACACCACAAACAGCTGTCAGGTGGCACCAGCATTTTGAGGAACACAGCGCAGCTAGGGTGTAAACAGGGGGCTGAAGGCCAGGCATTTTGTCAGAGGTTTCAGATTATGAGGTGGAAAGGATTTAAACAGCAGATCCATGTCAGGATTATTTTCCCCCCACCACTCTTTCTCTCAGAAAGAGCAATGGGATTTCAGGATCCCCACAGGTTTGCAATCCAACCAGGCAAGGGGCCTGAGAACCACAAGATGACACTGACCGGGACAACATGGAATTGACAAGTCTCACTCCCTTCTCTCCAGCAAAAGCAAAAGCAGACAGGTGAGTACCAGGATCAAGCAGGTACCCACTAACACAGGCAACCTCTAAAAGCACCGCACACCAGTTTAGATCCCCAGCGGAATACACATTTGGTGGAAAATAATTGTCTCCACTTCAGCACCCGGCCACAGATGCCAGCAATACGCAGGTCACTCTGAGTTACTACATTCCCTTCCAAACCATTCCCACTCTTCTTCTGTCCCAGACATTTGCAGAGTGAATGACCGCAAATAAGCTTAAGGAAAAAGCATGGCTACATCAGGCACAGTTATTCTATCAGACACACACACAGGTAATTCTACAGCGCTCTCTTCCCACACCTCCTCAACCTTACGGGCACGAGCTGTTAAGAGATGGGGGAGAGAAAAGAAGTGAGGACAGGCTGAGGACTAGGCACAAATGAATGCAGGAGACACATCCCCAGCAGCTACCTCCTGACCTCAAAGCTCCTTCCCTTAGTGCCCAGCAAATGTGCAGCATCCATTGTCCTCTACTGACTTCCAGCCCCAGAAATCTCTGCCAACACCAGATGCCAGCAGCACTTCTCGCTTTTCCTCACCGCTTCTGTCCTGCTATCACAGTTCCTGCACAAACCGCAGACGCATGCACACTGCAGTGTTTTCATAGCTGCCTCCAGCTGTATGGTATAGGCAGGGCCACCGACCGTCGAGAAGAGGTGGGGGCACAGCTACGAGCATAGGGAGACATCTTCTAGGGACTAAGATAGCTATCGCTTCCCTCACGTCTGCCTTCCCCACGTGACACGTGGCAAAGAGGCTCGGCCTTACCAGGAGCTCACAGTCATCTTTCCCCACCGTGTTCTCAAGCCTCCTTGTGCACCTTTAATTCAACAGAGCAAAATATTCTGGAGGATTTATTTTGCCTTTCACATTTCTTAACCCATCACAACCTTTCCTGCTAAAATAAAAAGCAGTAAATCAATTTCTCCCCTTCCCTGCCTTTGCTGCCTTGGAAGCGTGTCTCGCAATTGAGCGGTGATATATGATGGAGGAAGCAGCAAACTAGCTCAGACCAGTGTGGGTATCCTCAGATACCCGCATGGCTCGCAGCAGACAACCGCCCGCTTGCTCTCATGCAGCCCTCTTGCTGAAGTACACAGAAGCCAGAGTCAGGCTGGAGCGTTTGCTGGATTCATGCATTCGAAATAGCAAAAATCAACATACAAATTAAGAAAGTCTGTCACCGAAACCAACTGGCCAATTTGCATCTGAAAACTGCTCTTGCCCGAGGAGCCTCCTTTGTTGTCTCAGTATGTTCTACTCCTGCAAGGTGCCGCACAGCCAGGCACCCAGTGACCCCCAGGAGCTGGAACGCACAGCAAGGTCCCACGACCTGTCACACAGGAGCCAAGCTGGCAGCACTGGGATCACACCGCCGCACTCCCTGCACCACCTCCCCTGCACCCTGGGAACAGGTCACAAGGCTGCCCGCAGAAGCGGGGTGCAAAGGGAGTAAAGACATTGACCGCCAAGCCACAGGCCATGGGGCAGAAAACCAGGCCCCTGTGCAGGCACAAGCCTCGGCCCAAGCCCAGCCGCCTCTGGGGGTAGGGATACACGCGTCGGGAGCATGGCTTGGGACAGTGGCTGAGTGGCTTCCCTGAAAGTCCAGGGGAAAGCTGAGCTCCCAAGCCGGGATGCTGCTGCCTGGGAACTGACAGTCCAAAGGGGAAGCCCAGGGATGCTGCCAGTGGCAAGCAGGGGTTCTCAAACCTTTCGTGTCCATGCCCAGGTCCCAAGTGCCCTAGTGCAGCCGTTTCACCCTAGGGCCCGGTGCAGCAGGCACGGAGCGAGCCGTGCAATCCCGCTGCTGCGGGGAGCGACACTAGCGCTTACCAGTGATGACTTCCAGCGCGGTGGAAACAGACAACTCCTGCACCACCCCGTGGCAATGGCGCCCACAGGAGATGCCGGTGCCCCTGTCCCCAGGAGACAGGTGTCGCGTACAGCCCAACAGCACACGGTGCCCAAAAGCTGGCCAGCTGTGTGCCGAGAGGCCAAACACATCCACTCCCCCGCGACCACACAGGGTCTGGCTGCCCCTCAACAAGGTGTCGGGCCGTTCACACAGAAGGGTTGTTGGCTCCCATCTCCCCAGTGGGAGAGCCAACCTCAGGGCGCATTTCACCAGCCACACCTGTGCCACAGCACCATTTGCAAACAGTCTTGAACAAAGCTTTGCCTCTCACCTCCTCCTGCCCCTCGAAAGCCAGCCCACAGCTGGCACGGCTCCCGGGTGCCAGCAGCCGAGGGAGACCCAATCCTCAGCTCCCGTCCTCCCAGGCCTAGCCTTGGGCGAGACACTTGACCTCTCCATGTCCCTCCATCTAATTGCCCGCAGGAGAGCAGATGCTGCCATCGAAGGCCTGCGCGCAGCAGGCAGCTCCCCCTCCTCCCAGGTAGCATCACTGCGGGCAGAAGCAAGAAGGCAAAACCAGGCTGCCACCCTGCACCTTCTCCCCCCTAGACCGATTCTCAAAATAAAAACCAGCTTCCACTTGTCCCGGCCCCGAGAGAGGAGGAGGCAGAAAGAGGTTTGTTGTCAATACATGAAACTGTCGCTAAGTGAACGAGAAAAAAAATCTGGGGGGAAGGGGGGGAAACGAGGGAGGGGACAAAACCGCATTTTTACTTCTGGTGGCCAGCCAGCTGACTGACTCAGCCAGTTTGGTCGCCTGCCATACAGATTTAAAAACAAAACCAAGCTCTCGGAGAGGGGAGAGAAGGGGATTCAGATGAATGTGCTTTTTTGTTGCGCGTTGAGCAGATCCTAGACCAACCCAAGATGTGTTTTGGAAAATGGCTTCCCTGCCACATCGTGCCCAGGGGCTTGGCACAGAGCAAGGTGCAGCACAGGTCTGCCGCTGCTGTTCTGCCAGTGCCAGGCACAGTGCAAGGCTCCCGCTGCAGCACTGGTCCCAGCAAAAAGCTGGGTCCGAAAAGAAGTGCCGTGAAAACCTGAGGCTCCAGGGCTGCCCTCAGAGACTGTTTCCTCCAGCCACCTCCAGGGCTAAAGACAGCGGTCTGGCTCCCCAGGCAGGTGCCCTCTACCCGCTGGGTGGCACAGCCAAGGCCAGGGCGACCTGCTGCCTCTGAGGTGTCCCATGGCTGCTGGGAAGAGAACTGTGCAGTAGGCTGCCTGCTGCTGTGGCTGCTCTCAGGCTGCGGGCCATGGCCGTGGGCAGCTCCCTACCTTCGCCTGCTCCTCGCTGAAGGAATGTGCACAGGAGGTGGGAGGAGTGGGGAAGAGGTTGTTTTGAAATACCAGCTCCCGTTTTATTTATCTGGATCCCACAGTGCCTATGGCACGGCAGCCGCTCGTAACGAGCGCGTTCTGTTCCCAAAGCGCTGTACAAACACGAACACACGCTCCCCACGCCCTTCGCGGCAACGCAACACGCTGGCATGCTCAGCGCGGCACCAGACGGGCAGAGCTCACCGCCCCACGCCGGCTCGGTGCTTCCACACAACTGAATGGTCATGAAATCGTATGTGAACAAGCAGTACTTGGCACTTTGCAGCTGCAGCAGGCATTACAAACACGAGCTGGTGAAGCCTCGTGAGCCTCCCACACAGTGATCTCCCATAGAAACTGGCCAGCCTCCCTGGAGATTAATCCCTCGCTCACTGTGGGGAGCGCAGACAGAATAACTTACCTAAGGAGCTGACGACAGGTAAGTGCAAACCCCGTAGCTCTTACTCCCGCTTCCAGATAGCAGAAGGGAGGCACAGAAAACCCAAGGCATTGCCCAAAGCTGCCCCAGCCATCAGCAAGGCTGCAAAGAAAACCTTTGCCCTTTGGCTTCCAGCCCCCAGAACCTACACTAAAACAGTAGTACTGAAGGGGGCCTGCCAGCAGCGCCCCACCAGCCTCACCAGGGCTCACAGAGCAGTGCAGATGTTCACCCACCCTGCGGGCAGGGGGAGCAGGTGCCGGGCATCCCCGGGGATTGCTGCAGAGGGGCAGCCAGGGACCCCGCTGCTGCCAGCACCGGCTCACACAGGAGGCAGGGGGACCGATGCGAGGACGGCTGCCCAGCCGGACAGGACCTGCCGCCGCAGCACGAGGGGCACCGCTCACCAGTGGGCCAGTGGCTCAGGCTCTCCCCAGCCTTCAGACTGGGGGGACCAGGCTGGCCTGGCCGTCGGAGATGTTTCTGATTTGAGCAAAACGAGCAAGACGCAGGGCTGGGGGCAGGGGAGAGGAGCGACGGGTAGAGGTTTGTAGCGGAGCTAAAAGGGGAGATTTAGTAACTGTCGGAAAAAATGGCTGCTTTATTGCAGGCAGCTTGTAAACCCTGGAGCCTGAAGGTCTGGGAGTAATTTCTCCCTCCCACGTGCTGGGCTCAGTTTGTACTGGGGGTCAGAGGGCACTGCTTTTCCAAAGCATTCTGGGAAAGACGCCAACTGGAGCAAGCTGCTAAACACCGCTCCTGTGGCAAGGCGCAGGAGCTGGAGTGCACTGTTAACCCTTCACGGGGCGATCCATCCCCTCTGTCTCTCCTGGCTCCGTCCCTCTGGTGCGGGAAGAGGAAGGCAGGGAGGATGGATGCTGTAGACCCACTGGAGATGGGCTTTCAGAGCCCAACACCAGTCCCTGCAGCCCATACACCTGCCTCCGCCACGCCACTGCCCTCCGAGCATCCTGTGGGCACCGAGTCACAGAATCAATTGTAGAATCAATCACAGAATGGTTAGAGTTGGAAGGGACCTTAAAATTCATCTAGTTTCACCCCCCTGCTATGGGCAGGGACACCTCCCACAAGAGCTGGTTGCTCCAAGCCACGTCCAACCTGGTCTTTAACACCTCCAGGGATGGAGCAGCCACAGCTTCTCGGGGCTGCCTGGGCCAGCGTCTCACCACCCTCAGAGTCAAGAATTTCTTGCTCTTAGCTCATCTAAATCTCTTCCAGTTTGAAACCATTACGCCTCATCCTATGGCTCTGCTCCCTGATGAAGAGTCCCTCACCAGCTTTCCNCATCTTTTCTGGGCTGCAAGTCACAACTAGGGGCACTGACCAGGGCACTTGCAGGAGAGAATGTTCCTATGGGCAGAGTCCTGCTGGGCTCCTGATACTTCTCTGCTCAAGAGAAGGATGCCCTCCCCAATGACCTCTGGTGCTCCCTCTGCCTCTACTCATCGGTGCTTTCTTCCCAGGGTAACACCATGCCCTGCTGATTTCCTGAGGGAGGCAGTACCAGCCTCCACCTGGCACCTTCTGCTTCTCCTCAGCATCGGGTAAACCCCAGGACCTACCAGTCTTGCCTTGGACTGCTGGTGATGCTCCCGTTCCTTGGGGGTCTTTAAAGGCTGCCTGCCAGCGCTCCCTTATCTCCTTAGCCATCGCTTCCCTAGCTCTGGGACAGGGTCCATCGGGCTGGGGGAGGCATGGCTTTGCTGTCTCACCCCTGTGATGCAGCGGCTCTGGATCACCTGTGCAGGCAAGAGCATGGCTTCCTGCAGCATTTCAGCTTCCTCTCCCGGGGATGTGTGCACGCATTTCTGGCCTGCAGCCCTGCTGCCCCCACCCCACCACGTATCCGCCAGCACACAAAGAGGAAGGGAGCTCAGTTCTGTTTCTCAGCGGCACCTCTCATCTTCCTCAGACGCATGCCCCATCTTTCCCTCCCTTCATCATCTCCTTCGTGCTCAGCGCCGCACCGGCGGGGAGGAGGGGCCTGTGGTTACTGCCCAGGCAAACGGGAGACCCAAGCGCTCGACTTGGGTCAGATCCACTCCAGACTCTTCCCCTCCGTGCAGTAGCACCAGTCCCGGTGGCCACAGTTCAGTACCCAAAAGCGTGCCGATGGATGCCAGTGCCCTTCATTGGTGACACCACAGAGTCTTGGCCTGGCTTGCCGCACAGCCCCCAGCCTGGCTGCTCACTGTCAGACAGGTGCCCTGCCGCAGCCTAGCCCTGCAGCTCCCATCTCTACACCACATCCTTCACAGCCACTCGGTGACTTCACCGGCTCCTCCAGCGGCAGCCACCCAGGTCCCCACGACCACTTCTCCAATGCCCGGCACGGGCATGGACCGCAGCCTTACTAATCAGACATGGGGGCCAGAACCCACTGCCAACCTAAGTGTGTGCTGAGCAATGCCCCTCCATAACACCACCCTTCCCCTGCGCTCGCAGGGGGCACCTGGCTGTGCCTCTGCACCCCTCCACTGCAGAGATGGTCACACTGCAGAAGACGATCCCTCTGCCTCCAAACAAGACTTGTGCCTTCTTGTCTAAATCCCTTTGAATCACACTCACATCTTCTGATCCAGGTACAAAATGGCAAATTTCCCCACCGGCTTCGTTTATTCCCGCTTTCCAAGCTCCTGTTTTCATGTCCCACCTGCAATCCCTCCAGCTCCTTCTTCCAAACCTGCCTTTACAGTCAGAGCTGCTGAATCCTCTTTCATCCTCTACCATCTCTTCTGACTAATCCACATACCTCAGCCCTCCTTCTGGGCTTTCCCCGAGATCACAGCCCAGTGTTGCCTTCATGCTCCCAGCTACTGCTTCACCAGTTTCAGGAGAAAGGGAGTTTGCTATGCACCCCTCATGCTCTCTTCATTAAATGCTTCCACTCCATATCCCCCAGCTCCTCCACTCTCATCTCCAGAGAAGCCCCCAGGCTACAAGGACAAGCAGTGCAGCCAGGGCACCTCGGTGACTGACTGTCGTGTTGGGGGACTGGCTGGGCTTGGGGTGAAGATCTCTTCAGGCTACCGCCACACTTTCTGGTGAGAAACAGATGAGCACCAAGAGGCTGAAGCCACAAGAAATGCCACTTTGCAGGGTGCTTCCTGCTGCCAAGACATCAGGACTACCAAGCCTGGGCGTTGCTCTCAGGAGGCAGAAACCTGCAGCCCTGCTGCCCTCTCACCCCCGGCACACGCCATCCCACCGCTTGGCCACAGAGGAAAGAAACAAACCTCCCTTCTCCCCGGAGGGGCTAGGTGAATACCTGGAATACGAACTTTGCCCCCTGCATCTGCGAGGGACAGACCCGAGCCAGACATTGGACCAAAGCATCCAGCTCTGGCACCAGGGCTGCAGCTCACAGCTGACCTTGCCGCATCTGCTCCAGTCAAACGGCTCCGAGCTTTCTGCCCCAGACTCCGCGCCTGCCTCAGGCCCCAGGCGCTGGCTGGAGACCTGCCAAGGAGAGGGCTGCCTGTTTGAATCACCAGCCAGAACTGGGTAAGCATCACCTTTAATAAGCCTTTCCCCTCCATCAGGCACCCTGATTTTTTTCAGCTACGGTCTTGTGAGACGGAAGGCTGCTTGGAGCCAAGCCAGCGCTGGGGAAACCACCATTTCAAGGTCCTGCGAAGGAGCCTCTACGAGCAGAAGGGAGCTTTGGTCGGGCGTGTGGGGGGTGATGCAAAGAGCAGGCTGTTCACTGGGAAGCTGCTGCCGCTTGCCAGGAGGCAGTGGGGGAGGAGGCAGCAGATGTCCGCAGACAGCATTTGCGAGAGCCTGCAGCGCTCCAGCCCAGCGAGGGGAGGAAGGCGGCGGCTGGTGCCACTGCTGCTGCATTGTAATTGAACAGGACAAACACGACAAGAGTCTGCCGAGAAAGCTTACGCTGCCTTTCCCTCCGATAACCACTACATCGGGGACGGGAAGCTGGAGTCCCAGGACCCCAGCTTGGGGTGAGAGAAAGACCTCGGGACGACCGTCAAGGACCCTCAAGCACCAGAGGAAAAGAGCCCTGCTGTGAACTGCCAGACCCTCCTTCTTCCCCAGGAAACAGTGGTGGCTGCAAACCCCAGGGCAGGTGTCGCATCAGGCCAAGTCTGGCTACGGGGGCCTGGGTGAAGGCAGCATACTACAGCCCACGCACCGCCTTTATCCCTGGCATTCGCGACAGCCAGGCACCAACAGACAGAGCCCAGGCAAGTGCCTGAGGATGGATGCACAGCAGATTCCCAGCAGAAGGAGGAAGAGAGCCCAGGAGCTCTGGCTGCAGCCTCCCCCTTTGGGCACTGGAGCACCAGTCCATGTTCCTCCCCTCGCTGTGCAAACAGAGGACACAGAACAGGGCCGCTGGTGCCGTGGCAGGCAGCCAGCGAGTCCAAGCCCAGCCGCGCCGCTTTCGGTGCGAGGTGCCGGCAAGGGCTCAGAGGCAGCCCACGTGGCTCTCGTTTCCTGCCTCTGGGCAGGGGAGGGTGGCTTCCTCCCCACCCCACAGCAGTGAGGCCGACCAGGGGAGCTCTGCATCCAGCAGCTACCCCACGACCACCCCAGAGGTTTTGTCCCACACCCGGGACGTGGCGAGCCAGGCGGCGTCAGTCTGACGAGATGTACAAGTGGTGGGAGCAGCGCCTTTGAGAACTGGTCCCACAGTAGTGGGACACCCGAGGGCAGCAGCAGGTCCTGAGCGAGCCATCCTCCCATCAGAGAGCGTCCTGACCATCACCAGCATCTACACAACCCTCTCTGCCCAGACTGTTCAAAAGGATCTTCAAACTCACAGGAAAATCAGCACTTGCCCCATTTCAGATGGAAAGGAACTGACTTCAGCCAGAGGGGTCTTTGGCTCATTAAGCCATACCACCCTCAGGCTTGTTGTTCAGATCAAATCAAGCAGTTCCTGGGCTCCTCCTACAGCATACTGAGACCAGGTCTGGCACTTGGGTCCACTTGAGTCCTCTTAAAATAAAAATTAATTGATATGCAAATCAGACGAGGCATTAGCCTAGTCTACTGGCCAAGGGCAATACACAGATTCCCCACTGTTTCACGCTACAGTCCCAACTCCCCCACTCCTCTTCTCCTTCTCAAGCTGAGGGTCAGCCATTAGCCACAGCTCTCCAGAGCAGGGAGCACCTTGTGGATGCACACCTTGCGTGCAGAAGGGAGCCTGCATGGCGCACGTTCTTCTTGAGCCAGGTCCCAGCTCTGCCTCATCTCCTCCCCGACCACCAGCACGTTACATCTGGCAGAAGCACCGCTGCGCTCTCACCTCAAGCTGAGCTACTTGCACACAACCTGAGTCTGAACCTGCTACGCAGGGACAACAGAGCTGCTCCAGGCACAGCAACGTCCGTGCACATCGACGTCCGTGCCCAGTGGGGAGGCAAGGAGATAGCAAGAGAAATAAGAGCCTGGCCTCCTGGCGTGTTTGCTATTGGGACTCTTCCATCAATTTCCAAGAGAGATTCTTTGCAGGCTCCCAATAGCTTTTCCACATATACTGCAAACAGTAACCACGGCCCCAGCCACTGCACCTCCCGCAGCCAGGAACAGCCACAGATCAAACACAGCAACCGCAGCCATCTAACACGCTCAGGATCAGGTCGTGGAAGAAGGGCAATGCCAAAACATGCCACTACTCTTGGACACGCTCACCTCTCCTCTCCCCCCTTCCCACTAACCAGCCATCAACTACAGCTACCCTCGTCTGCAGTCTTGTTTCAACCCGAGGCTGGCAGCGCAATTAACCTCTCCATCTGGTTGCAGCGAGATGAATACAAAGCTCGGCATCACCCCGACAGGCATCAGCAGCCCTGAGGGACGCCAACATCGTCCCTTTCCACAGAAAGGGCTCGGAGCACAGTGCTACCAGCATCAGCCTGAGAACTAGGAAATCCTAGGGTGGCTGGTTTGCTTCACTGGCGGTTGAACCTGCCCACCGTGGACCTCCAAGGGCCTGAAGGCTGAGAGTTCTGGAGAAAGTACTTAAGAAAGACAGCCTATTACTGCAATAGCCTTACTTTTGTTGCATAGGGGTCCATACCAGCATCAGAAAAATAACCAGAACCCCCAAAAAAAGTTTAAAACCTACTAATGCAAGTAATACATTTTAGTTAGACTAGGACTTGTGAAATTACTTCCCATTAAAAAGTATAATAAACTAACCGATAAATGCTTGCCACCAGTAGCTGAGTCTCTCTGAATATTTTGAAAGCATTATGCAGGGTGGGGAGCAGTCATTTACAGGTAGGTCCTGATCACACAAATGCTCAGGTGGGGAAATCATTCTTCTCACTAAAATAACACACATACCTGCAAAATCAGAGCTAAAACTACATTTATAGCAAAATATTTGGAAGCAGCAGGATACCTCTTTGCTGACCATCTGCTTCCTGCAAAGTAACTCCTCTTGTACAAAACGTTTATAACTTCAACTCATGAAACTGACTTTCAATGAGCAAAACCAGGTTTGGGTTTTGGAGAGGTTTTTGTTTCCTTGTTTTTGTTTTTTTGAAACAGGCTCCAAAGCAGATCCAAACACTGATTACTGTGAATTATTTTTTTTTTAAAGAGAGTTTTAAAATAGAGTGGGGAGCAAAACTCACACTGAATTCTCCAATGGAGGTGGGCAGCCTAGGCAGATCATTACTGGACACCGATCTGTGGAAATGTTTCAGGAGGAAAGCTGCTACTGACCAACATGCAGCCACGCTGCTGCACTTAGCTGTTTGCCATTTGGGTTTGTACTGTTCTCACAGCAAAGACAACAAACAGGGCTTTGGACTTCCCTCTTAGTGTCAAGTTCACATGAAACAGGATTCCTCACTGACAATTAGGAAACTAATTAGAGAGTACAAAAAACATCCACTTCAGCCATTCTAAGACAGATACATGCAGATGACATCGCAGAAATGAATAACAATAGCAAAAAGGTAGTTAACTATTTTTTAAATACTTTTCCGAGTGGCTCCCCACGTGTTTCGGGCTCTGAGAACGAGGTGGGACAGAGAAGCTCATCTCTGCAAGAAGCCGACAGGACAGCCGCACTCATACTTGTCAGCAGCAAAGCAAAGGCGCTTGGCCTCCACTGTCAAATGCGATCTCGGATTCTGCCCATGAGCCCTGAGAAAGGAAAAGGGACGTACTGCTCGTTTTCCAGGTGGAGGAGGAGACGCAGCCCGGGGAAGGTGCTTTCTCCTGCCCAATACAGCAGAAGGCTGGGGACAGCTGCAGCGATGGAGAGAAAAGAAAAGAAAAAAAAAAAAAAAAGGGAGAGGAGGGCACAGTTCTGGTGCCCGCATCCCACTCCAAGGGCTGCCAGGCCAGCACAGGCTGCCAAATCAAATAGCTCTCCAAAGCCAGACTCCTGACAGGCGTAACAGGCAAAGCCCTCAAAGCAGGACCGGCGTGAGGCTCCTTCCACTCAGGGCCATTGCTGCCCATGTCTGATGCTCATCTGCCATGACTGGCAGCAGCTGATGCCCACGGATCACACAGAAACCTCCATCCCTCCTGCTGGAGATGCTCCACAGTTCCCCAGGCTCCTGCAGTTTTACAGGCTCCAACCAACACCCCTGTCCCAGTCACTGCAGATGCCTCTTTACCATTTGAAAGGGATTTGGGACACTGTGAGGACACGCAAGGAGGCTGGCGATGACCAGCGTGTACCCCCAGTGCCTCTCCAGACAGAAGTGCTTGTCAGGAGATGAGTGCCGCCATTGGTGGGCTCCGCTTAGGTAAACCGAACGCAAGGGCAGACCTTCAGCACCTCCCTGAGGGGGTGTTGACCCAAAACTGAAGGCTCCCGGCTCCCTTCTCAGCAGTGGTCCTGCCAAAGAAAGGCAGGCAAGGCATCCTGCAAAATAACTGTACGACTGTAATGTGGTTGCTCAGCCAAAGGGGCAAATTACACAAGATTGTTCCTTTTGGCTCAAGACATTGTGCTGGAGGCATCTGTGTTCCTACATCCCTGTGTCCACCAGCACCCTGCCATCCCCTGCAGCCAGGGGACCACCAGCCCACCATCTGGTGGCAGTCCTTCCCACAAGCCCTGTGGACCGACAGACAGCGCATTCACATGCAGGAGCCTCCACCTGTAACCACAGTAGAAATAAACCACTGCCATTCAGAAAAAGCATAATTAGCAAAGCTTAAACAGCCAGTAGCTATGCCAGCATCTGGGAGGGAAGATGCAGACCACCACCTCCCTGTAGAAGAGGGCTTGTTGCTGCCCTGCGCCCATTGTGCACCCTCCGAGAGCCCTGCCGGTCTCGCGCCACGCTGTGCCCTGCTCCAGCCCGCTCACCTCAATCACTAGAAAGCATATATACCGCAGTATACAAAATCCTTCCTGTCTTCTTTTCCAAACCCATCTCGCCCCCTCGCAACTGGGACCCCCTCATAAAAATAAGAAGAGACAGGCCTTTCCTGGCATTTCCCTTTTCTGAAAAGGTTGTAAAATTTTCCAAGCGTAGCCAGAGCCAGAGCAAAGTTTGTCAGGAGCTCAGCTCATTAGGCGGCTGCTCAAGGAGCCCCGCGGGAGGCGCAGGCTGCATAATTCAAAACAGCTTGGACCCTGGAAAAGAAAATAGAAACCAGGCTGCAAGAGCGAAGGGGGCAGCTCCAGCTCCGGTGTAACCCCTGCTCCGGGAGCACCCCGTACATGGGGCTCGAGAGGAGCCCCAGCAAGAGGTGCTGTGGCCAGCCCAAGAGGAGCTGGCACCAGGCGGAGGAAATTCCAAGCCTGTTGCTTCTGGCAGCCACGCCGGGCCCTGGCTAGGACCTCGGCAACCTGGAAACCGGCTACTCAGCAATTTTCTTGCCATCCAGAGGGCTTGTTCTGAACCACAGTTTCACTTCCCCCTCCCTGCATCGCAGCCCAAGAGGCAGGGAAGACCAGAGGCAAAAAAAAGTTTGCTCAAAAGCTGTAGTGACCAAGGCCCCCCCAAACTGCTCCGCTCTGGGACAGCAGTCTGGAGCTGCTGCCTTTCCCCCCATTGCATCTGGGGGCGGGGAGAGCAGAGGAAACTTGCTTGGACCAGCCCTAGGTCTCCCCGGTTCCTTTTGCTCCTTGCCAGAGAAAAGTTCAAACAAGGCTGCACAGAGGCAGGACACAGGCAGCTTTCAGCCCAGCCTAACTGCCGCGCTTGAGGCTCGCCTGTGGCCAGACCCGCTCCGTTCAGGCCCCGTCTGGCCCGATCCTCCGCTGCAGACCAGTGCTGGAATGAGTCCTGCCGAGGAAGTGGTGAAAGCTCCAGGGCTGCAGGAGTTTCCACAGCCTTGGCTGTCTGGCTGTCGGGAAGAGTAGCCCAGAAGTGCAGCCCTTGCTCTCAGTTACTGCCCTTTGGAGCTCCCCAACCTGCTCCTCGCCACCCTGAGCCTGCAGGAGACCTACAGCGTGGCTACTCAGGACCCTTACAGCTGCTTTTTCACAAGCCAGCATCCTCTACCGACTGCAGCCTCACACTGTGCCCTTCCCAAGGAGCCAGGAACCCAGCACAGCATTACAACAGAACGAAGCAACAGTCGTTCCACCCACTGCGGAAACCCCTTCCCATCTGAAGAGGAGCATAACTGTTCGCTGATACGCAGCTATTTAGCAGGATCTTTCTTACAAAGAGGATATTATGAACACATTTTCTAATAGGAAGACTGCAATGCTCCACGGTGTCCCTGCCTGCAGAATCAGGCAACCAATGTGCACCCCATCATGCAGCTAGCAAGCCCTGGGGGGCAAGTCAAGGAAGACCATCCATGAAGCCAGCTTCAGGAGGGGACACATTACAAGCAGGGAGAAACAGCTGCCCTGGGTACGGCCCTCCAAAGAAGGGTACACCGCTCTGGGAGAATGGCATTTCTCTACAGAGCGCACATCGGATGAGGACCACAGTGCTCCCTGGAGAACCAGACCCTCGACTCACTAGCCAAGGACACAGTTTGTGACTTCTGCTGTAAACACACCAGTCACAGCTTTCTAACTTATGGTTTTCTCAGCTGGGCAAATCCTGCACAAGAGACACTTTGGGGACTGGAAAGCTCACAAACGCACTGAGCATTGAGGATACTTCAGGAGAGAAGCTCCTGACCTCCAGCTTCTCAGAGGGCTGGAAAAGCCCCTTTACACCTGGACTTGAATAGCAGGCTGAGATCCAAAGAGGCAGCTGAGTGGGACTAGAGCGATGAGCAGGAATCGGGAATCCTGGCTTCTGTCCCTAGCTCTGCCCCATATTCCCTTCCTGTCTTTGGTTAAGTCATTTCCTTTCACTTTTCCTCACGATCTCTATTTCGGAGGTGAAAAAACCCAAGCCCTTGCTTCTGCAGCACGCTTGAAACCTCCTCTGGCCTGTGACAGTGCAGAACATCACTCCCGCCAGAGCATGCAGGACACCCAGCATGCAGGAGCCGCGCTGCTCACACAGACAGACCCCAGCAGAGCCTGGCACTTCCTCTGCTTACATTTCGAGAAGCACAGAGCCTGTAAACAGTCAGGGCTGTGGAGCATCCTCCACGCAAACCATATCCTGGCCCATTCCTCTCCTTGGCCACTACAGCGAGCACCCGAGCAAGGAAAAGGAAAGCTGCTCAGCTGAGCTGTGACTGAAGGAACAGCACAACTGCACACAGCGTTGCTCTGGACAGCCTGCCTGCAAGGAGGTGGCCCTCAAACCAGCAGCAGTGAGGATGGATAAGGGATGATGCAGCAATGAGAGAAGCAGGATTAAACAGGGGAAAAAGCCAAAACAAAACCCAAACCCCAACCCAACCAGCAGCCCAAAGAGGCAGGCTGGAGCAGAGGTGCCTGCGGAGCGCAGCCCTCGCACTCCTGAGCAGATCCATCCTGTGGCCTCCCACATACTTCAGGGAGAGGGAAGACCAGTAGGCATAGGCAGGAACAAGGAGCACTCTGTGGCTTTGCTCGGTATTTCAGGCCATCTCTCACACAGGAGGAGCTCCGCTTCGCTTTCCAAGTCTCGCCCTCTCTGGCACGGATCACAAACCTGGCTTCTGGCCCAGGACTTGGCTCCAGCAGAGCTCCTCACCAAACAGGGTGACGCCCCACCTCTGGGCACAGCACACAGCCCAGTCTTAAAGCCATCTTGAGGCCATTACCCCAGCATCAGAGGAGGCTCCCCATCATCCCCTAGCTGGGATTCACGGCACCCTGAGTCACAGCAGAAAAAACTAAACCCCAAACCTAGCTCTTACTCTTGGTGGAAGCAAAATCCAGGGACAACGCGCTGTTTTCTCTAGCAGCTCCAGCCAAAGCTGGGATACGATCTGCCCGCATTAGGGAAGCACAGTCTCCCAAAGATGCCCAGGCACAGTTAGCACTTTCCTCTGCCTGTGGCTGCCTGGAAAGATGCAGGACAAGACACCAGGAGAAGACCCTGCCCTCCCATCACTGGCAGTGCAGAGGGGCTGGAAAGCACTGCCTGATGCATCCGTCTGGCGATCCAGCACAGACGTTGGGATACAGGGGAGCCACTTGTGCCCAGACACCAGTAGCTGCCGAAGAACCGGCCCATCTCTCCAGAAAGAGCTGAGCAAGTGGGAAGTGGGCCTCATCCCACCAGCTGCGCCCAGCAAGAGTGGAACAGGTTCCCACTTGGCTCTTCTGGGTGCCGCAGCCCATCATCCTCACACTGCCTTCTCCAGCCGAGAGTCACAGCCAGCATCAAGGCAACCCTGCCTGTTGAGGAGCTGCGTGTCTCTGACAGCACATCCCACGCCCTCAGAGAGGGGCAGCAGGAACGCAAGCTGGGACGGGAGGTCCGACTCTAAGGAATCCAGACTTGGAGCTGGTCAGGATGCCCAAAGGCAGTGTGCAAATTTCTAAGGCTTGGTGCAGGCTTTGGATCACATCGCTAAGGTGTCCCATGCTCCCACTCCTGCCGTGACAGGGACCAGACTGCCCAGGGCAGTGACAAGCCCAGCTCTGCTCGCCAAGGATGCGGGGAGCATGCAGGGCTCCTGGCAAGCCACCCCTCCATAGCATGGTTCTCCCTTAAATCAAAAGCAGGTGCCAGTGACACTAACTGCTTCCTCTACGCTGGCTCCTGCAGAGCGCAGCCCTGTGACAACTACAAACGCCACTGCAAAACGAGTCCCAATTAGGGCAAAATCCATCACCCTCTCCACCTTTGAGTTTCAAAGAAAATCAGGTAGGGAGAAAACAAAACCAGCTCCTCGTTCCCAGGAAGGGCCTGGTGCCAAGCAGATGACCTGGAACAGGCACCACGGAAGGAGGAAGGGTACCTCTCAGCCACACCACGTGGTTTGGCAGGTGCTGCGTGCCGGGGAGAGGCCAAGGAAGGGCAAAATACAGCAACAGAAACCTTCCTTGCCAACCTCCGGTAACAGTTCCTGAGTACCTTCCACTCAGGGTTGCCTGGCGTGGTGCTCACAGAAGGAAAGCCAAACCAAAGGAGCAAAGACTGACCTGCCAGCAGGTAGCATGCAATTTCGAAGCAGAAGTCAGGAAGAACTGAGGAATCTTGTTTCAGCCATCCTCTCCCCCCACAATGGACAGCACTGCTGGAAACGCACGACTGAGAAGCAAAGCAGCTGCAATGCTTCCTCAGCCCCTTGCTCCCAGACGGGCCTATTCTTCCACAGCCTCAGCACTACAAGGAATCTCGTAGGGTAGTTTTAATATCAAGGAGATCAACTACGTAGAGTCAGTATCCAAACCTCCTACACGCCCCGGAAACAAGGAACCATGCCCGAGATCACCAGAAAATGCATTTCCCGGTTGACATCTTCCTAGGAGGGAAGGAGAGCTGAGTGACACCGAGTCCTGACCTGCATCAGATTTTGATTTGCCAGAAGAGTCGTGCTGGCAATCCTCCTAGCACTTCGCTGATGCAGCTTAAATAACACTGACAAAATATTGCTGCATCTGTACATCATATCGCTATGATACCTCTGTCCTTCATTATATCGCATATGCATGCATCTGCGCAACATGTTTCCTGCTAAAAATGCCACAAAAGTAGTCAGAAACCTAGCACAACTCTCCTGTGCTCCCCCTCGTCCAGGGCACTGGTGCGATGCTGGGTCTCTGCCAAAAGAGCAACAGCAGAAGGCAAATGACATTTGCAGGGCAAGCTTGGGGCTTCTGCTCAGTGAAGGCTATGCGGGGCGGTGGGCATCCCTGGGAGGAGGCAGCAGCAGAAGTTCAGAAGCAGCCCTACAGGTGGAGCAGACCCTCGATGCGCTCTTGAATGAGAAGAGCAAACTTGTGCTTTTCCACAGGGAACTTGCTCCCCCAGAAGAGGCCTGCTCGGGAGATTGGTCAGTCAGAGTATTTAAAACTGGATGGAGCCCTAAGGCATTAAGGGCTGGAAGCCAGCCTGTGCCATTCCCAGGAAAATGCCTAGACCTGAGCAGCTTAAAACCAATTGTAGTTGCTGGAATACACAACTAGTGCCAGCAAGAGCACATCTGGACCTCAGGGGGACACAGACGCATCCTCGAGCGCTCCAATGGCTGAACTGTTTCACTCCTAGCAGTAGCCGAGCCCGACGCAATCACCCAAGACAGTGCCAAGAAGCAAAGTCTGTCCTGATGTCAACGCCAAACTGGACATGGTGCTGAGAAGACATGGGGCATGGAAAACAATCCCAGCACCCATCTTTTACTTGGGACTCTGCAACCAGTCAAAGACAACCAGGGTAAGTTACAAAGAGTAACGTCTCTACAGTAGTAAGGAACAGCCACCAGTTGGAACGTGGCTGATGCCCCCTGCAGAGGGAACCAAGAGCCCCCTCTTCTCTAGCTACCGCTCCCTTCTGCACCCCTCCACACAGTGAGCGCTGCTGGGAGGGAGAGAGCTCACGCTATTTCAGCAGGAAAGAACAGCAGTGAGGAGAAGGAAAAGCAAAGTTTTTTCCCCCAAAACAGCAAGTATGGAGGACACGACACCAGCTGAGTCGACAACGCGATGAAAAATTCAAAGGATGAGTTGAGCTTGGACCCTAGGGACTCCAAGCCGGCACAAGCAAGGCCAACAGCTCCATAGGCTTGAGTTAGCCTGGAGATGAAGTGCCACTCCAGCCCACCCCTGGCAGCTGCCCTGGCACAGCCTAGGCCAGCGAGCTCAGTAATTCCAGCTTTGCGATGGCCCAGCCTCTTCACCCAGCGGTTTGCCCCCTCTGTCACACGGCAGCCAAAGAGCCGCCTTCCGACAGCAATGCAGCGAGGTGCAAAAGGTGAAGGGCTTTAAAGTACGAAACATAACAATTCAACTTTCTTCAGCTGAACAACTATGGTTTCGAGTTTCTGAGCAAGCTTTCTTTTAGCTGCTGCCTTTTTTTTTTTTTCCCCTTCCAGTTGCGGGGTCTGGAAAAAGGAAAGAGACTTGTAGGGGCAGGGAGACATAGTAACACCTACAACATTACCCTGCAGAAAATACCAAACAGCACAAAATGGATTTCCTAGGTAAAAGATACAGGTCAGGGTGGCAGGGAGGCACTGATGACACTATCTGCCCAGCTAAAACAGCAAAACATGCGTTAAAAGACAGATAGAAAGGTTCTAGAGCATTTAGGGTGCAAATGGTCTGGAAAAAGCCCCCGATGGAGCCGACAGTTGCTGTAGAGACAGCGCACCAGTAAGTGCATCTTTCTAGTAGGGAAGAGTCAGGCAATGATGTCGACTCGGTGATTTTTGCACTAGTACCAGCCTCGGGTGTGTATTGCATACCCACGTGTGGTGGCGGCCACCCTTATCGCAGGCACCAGAGCGAAAGGAGGTCTTGCTTCAGCACTGACACAGACTCACCACGCGACCCTGGGGAAATCACTTCCTCCGTGACTCGCTTTCCTTATCCCTCCTGCCGCCAAAGTAGCAAAATAAGGTGCACACACATCCCTTTGCCGAGACCTGGCAACTGACGGCTGGAAGGAGCTGTGTGTCATTACCGCGTGCCTGGCATGAAACAGCGTTTGGGCAGGATAATGAGCAGTAGCCACGTTTGCAGCACAGATCCCGCAGGTCAAGAGCACGCAGCTAAGTCTCCTGTCACCCTGCTCGGCGGGGATGCTCTGCAGCCAGAGGTGCGTGATCATCCTCCATGCCGCGCCACGCTGTTGGCAGCCCTTTACCTGGTACAGCCAGGACACAACCGTATGACACCACAGCCCAACAACCTGTCAAACAGCACTGCCCCCGAGGCGCGCAGACGCCACACACAACAACACGGCAGCCTGCCCTGTCATGTAGCATTACTTATGTGTTCAGATATGCATCCTTCTCACGTTTCTACTCCAGCAAGTGGTTGCTAGCAGAGCGGGGCTAGGACAAGTTCACCACCTGCTAAAGACACGTCCCTAATACAGCGCGGGGAAGGTTTCGTTACATGGGCTCCTTTCTGCACGCAAGGAAAGCACATACCTATGGTGTTTCCCCCCTTTTCCCTCCAAGCCGGCCACATGCCGGGTTTACCTCGAGGAGCCCATCGAGTAGGACACGGCAAAGAGAGGAGAGAGGTCTCCCCTGATGCTCAGGATGGGCTCCGACGGGAGCGCTTATTTAGACCCCCGTGTGAAACACGGCGAGTCCGGCTACAGGAATCCCAGTTCCAGTCCTCCCCGGGGCTTTAACAGCACCAACAACCTCTTGCCAAACCCAGAGAGACCCCGCTAAAACCGGGCGCAAGGCAAGTAAGTTCTTTGCATCCAGAGCGGAGCCCTGCTCGAGGCTCTTTGGTCCTCGAGGAATCACCGGCGGCGGGGATGGGACACAAGGACCCGGGAAGAGCGCTGCCCGAAACCGACGGGCAAAGCGGGAAGGGCGGCGCGGGCCGGGGCGATGCCCAGGACGCGCCCGAGGAAAGCGGGAGCCTTGACAGCGCGTCCCGGCCCACGCCAGCGGCGGGCGCGGACCCGCGTGGGAAGCGCCGCGCCGGGGCCGTCTCCGTCTCCCGCCGCCCCCCCGGGAGCCGTAGCGCGGC